>OX243816.1:23711619-23804119 GCA_945859605.1 Lumbricus rubellus
CAATAAACTCCGGCGCCAAAACGTCTGGCACCAAAACGGCGGCGCCAAAACGTCCTGCTTCGAAATTATTAGGCCCCTATATTATTTCAGTGCTGATAAAAAGAGTGGCTTAAGAAGATTGCAACAAATATATTTATAATAATAACATTTTCTTTATGTATGATGCTTAGCAACTCAGTTCTGCTGCTGGCCTGTTATAAAGAATGACTGAAGGCGGGAGTGTAATTAAGCATGTATAGGCCTACCGTTGCATAGTTCGAGGGTACGTATGGTACGTATTTTATTATTTGAAAGGTACGTACGTATTTTAACGTATCTTATTGAAGGGTACGTAAAAGGTACGGTACAACACTTAACCGTGGCCCATGCTATAAGTCATGGATTATTGATTAGCCATGCCATGTCATGGTGTAACATACTCATTTACAAGTATTAAAGCCTTAAAATGTTATATAATCACAAAATCACCTCAGGCCGTTCATGATAACGTAAATAGCCTACGCTGGTGACGTCACTTTGTTTGCATGTGCCAATAAGTGAGTAATTTAATATCGGTGAAGCGTCAAAACACTGACATATTATAATACTCAGAAATAAAATACGCGTATGGTACGCGTATTTTATTCTTTGAAAGGTACGCACGTATTATACGCGTACCTTATATAAGGTACGCGTACGCATCGAACTATGGGCCTACGCTTACTTTGTATAGGCCTACAGCATTGGAATCAGCTTATCCCTGTTGCACGAGGTGGTCCTAAATTGCTGACCAGGGGCTCGTTCTGTGCAAGCGTCATCGAATTGCAAGCGTCGAATGGGGGAATGGCTTGATTGTCCCTCTGGATCCGTTCCTGAGTAAGGACTACTGCTACAGACTGTCACACCTCGTTTTCTTAGACTTGGTGTAGGAGGGGCTATTGGCCAGTCCTCTCACTAGTCTTGACCTATTGCTCTCCTGCTGTTGCCCCACAAGTAACCTACCATTCTCCGGACCCCTGCAGGGAGTCCTTAATAATGCACGGTCGAGTTTGTGGGTTAGTGGGCCCTTGGGGGGGGGGCTTAGCCCCTAGCCCCTGATAAACTCCACCCATGAGCACTTGGCGTTACAGTGGAAATAGTTAGAGTTTGTGGTCATGGAAGGCTGGAAAGATGGAGCAGCTGAACGATGAGAGCTGGAAGTTTCATCGTCAGTCTTTCATGGACACATGTAGCAGATTGTATTTGTAGCTGCTGGAGAGAAAGGAAGCAGGAAGTGGTTGGATGCACAGGTGAAAGAGAAAATGAACAACTAGCGGATACCCTTCGAGAGTTTCTTCCCTTATTCAACGTCGTCTTCCTATGGAAACTCCCGAAGTCATATCTACCAACATTATATATAGCCTACAGCCCCTATTGCGGCCCCTACGACGATTAGGCCAACTACTAGGAAGGCAATTATAGCCTACTACACTTTTACCAAAAACGGAATTGTAGCCTAAAGCAGATAAGAAAAGAGAAAGCACGTGTGTCATAATAATCGTAATTGCTTTTTAAAAATCAACACAGTTTCAACTCAAGCAGAAACTAATGCGCATAATGACTATAATTTTTTATTATATTGAACGTCGATAAAGAAAGCAGCCAGCATAGCCTACGTGCATCGATGCATGTTGACAGTTGTGTCGTTGACCGTGAGGAGGAGGAGGACGACGACGACGACGACGAGGAGCAGAAGGAGCAGGAGAAGGTGGAGGAAGAGTAGGAGGAGGAGGAGGAGGAGGAGGAGGAGGAGGAGGAGGAGGAGGAGTTAGCAGTGACTGAAGGCAGAGAGGTGCGGCGCTGGTGCAGCTGCAGAGGAACGTTTTGGTAAAAGAGGCCAATTGAATTTTATGCTGCATTTAGATTGTGGGTCTCGCCATCTGGACTGAATTTGTCTCCCATTAGTTAGGCCTATATATATTTTTTTATATTTTTGGCTGAGTGGGTCCCTTGAAGAGGCGCTTTAAAAATTCTTAGAATGAATGATCGAGTGATGTTGCAGTAGGAAGCAAAACACATTGGTCACGTTAAATTTTTAGCAAGAGTTTTAAAAATGCGAAGCAGGAACTTAAGAACATGGGTATTTTCATGGACGATTCCTATAGAAATTTATATTGGCCTAAATTCAAAAGTTTCATTTTGTGCATCATGAGTATCATAAGAATCGTTAGTAAAACGAAAAAGTCGTAGCCTACTCAAAAATAGGTGTCAATTCTTTAGGGGACAAGTGCCCCTATTGCCCCTATGTGCGGGCGCCCATGAATTTTGACCAGCAATAGGCCTAATAATACATTTACCCTGAAAACACATTTCGGCTAAAAAGTTGTTTCATAGTTAATTGCTGTATAATTATTGCCTGCAACCACTCTAACCCGTTCCCATCGACTGCTGCAAAATGGTTGTCAAGAGCGACTCTGTCCAATGGATGTTGTGTGCTGACCATGAGTTGTCATGTGACAACCACTGCGCGCCTAGACCACCAACCCCCACCAACCATTGTGGACTAACAGCCTATAGATATATCGCCAGTCGCTTGGTTATGGGTAGGTCCGATGGTTGCGCTCATTCGCAAGCAAACAATCGGAGAGCAAGCATCATCACATCATCATAAGCTTTATTATTATTCTAATGTTACACTGTATGAAGAGACGATAATGAAAATGACGAAAGAGGAATATTATAGAAAACGATGATGGGAGGATGTACATCGTCTTCATCCTGTGTTTCACATGAGATACAAGAAGAGGCCAGCACGCGTAAGTGTAGTCTCATGATCATCATGTCAATCATATGATCATCATGTCATTCATATATGATCATCATGTCAATCATATGATCATCATGTCACTCATAAGATCATCATGTCAATCATACGATCATCATGTCATTCATATGATCATCATGTCATTCATATGATCATCGTGTCAATCATAGAATGATCATCTTGTCAATCATAAGATCATCATGTCAATCATAGGATCATCGTGTCAATCATATGATCATCATGTCAATCATATGATCATCGTGTCATTCATAGGATCATCATGTCATTCATAGGATCATCATGTCATTCATATGATCATCATGTCAACCATATATGATCATCATGTCAATAATATGATAATCATGTCAATCATATGATCATCATGTCAATCATAAGATCATCATGTCAATCATATGATCATCATGTCAATCATAAGATCATCATGTCAATCATATAATGATTATCGTATCAATCATATGATCATCATGTCAACCATATGATCATCATGTCAATCATATGATGATCATGTCAATCATATATGATCACCATGTCAATCATATGATCATCATGTCAATCATATGATCATCATGTCAATCATAAGATCATGATGTCAATCATAGAATCATCATGTCAATCATATGATCATCATGTCAATCATAGAATCATCATGTCAATCATAAGATCATCATGTCAATCATAAGATCATCATGTCAATCATATAATGATTATCGTATCAATCATATGATCATCATGTCAACCATATGATCATCATGTCAATCATATGATCATCATGTCAATCATATGATCATCATGTCAATCATATGATCATCATGTCAATCATATGATCATCGTGTCAATCATATAAAATCATGATGTCAATCATATGATCATCATGTCAATCATAGAATCATCATGTCAATCATATGATCATCATGTCAATCATATGATCAACATGTCAATCATATGATCATCATGTCATTCATAGGATCATCATGTCAATCATATGATCATCATGTCAACCATAGAATCATCATGTCAATCATATGATCATCATGTCAATCATAAGATCATCATGTCAATCATATAATCATCATGTCAATCATGGAATCATCATGTCAATCATATGATCAGCATGTCAATCATAAGATCATCATGTCAATCATATGATCATCATGTCAATCATAAGATCATCATGTCAATCTTATGATCATCATGTCAATCATATGATCATCATGTCAATCACAAGATCATCATGTCAATCATATGATCATCATGTCAATCATATATGATCATTGTGTCAATCATATATAATCATTATGTCAATCAAATGATCATCATGTCAATCATAAGTTCGTCATGTCAATCATATGATCATCATGTCAATCATATGATCATCATGTCAATCATAGAAACATCATGTCAATCGTATGATCATCATGTCATTCATAGGATCATCATGTCAATCATATGATCATCATGTCAATCATATGATCATCATGTCAATCATAAGATCATCATGTCAATCATATGATCATCATGTCAATCAAATGATCATCATGTCAATCATAAGATCATCATGTCAATCATATGATCATCATGTCAATCATATATGATCATTGTGTCAATCATATATAATCATCATGTCAATCGTATGATCATCATGTCAATCATATGATCATCATGTCAATCATAGAATCATCATGTCAATCGTATGATCATCATGTCATTCATAGGATCATCATGTCAATCATATGATCATCATGTCAATCATAAGATCATCATGTCAATCTTATGATCATCATGTCAATCATAAGATCATCATGTCAATCTTATGATCATCGTGTCAATCATATGATCATCATGTCAATCATATGATCATCGCGTCATTCATAGGATCATCATGTCATTCATAGGATCATCATGTCATTCATATGATCATCATGTCAACCATATATGATCATCATGTCAATAATATGATAATCATGTCAATCATATGATCATCATGTCAATCATAAGATCATCATGTCAATCATATGATCATCATGTCAATCATAGAATCATCATGTAAATCATATGATCATCATGTCAATCATAAGATCATCATGTCATTCATAGGATCATCATATAAATCATATGATGATCATGTCAATCATATATGATCACCATGTCAATCATATGATCATCATGTCAATCATATGATCATCATGTCAATCATAAAATCATGATGTCAATCATAGAATCATCATGTCAATCATATGATCATCATGTCAATCATAGAATCATCATGTCAATCATAAGATCATCATGTCAATCATAAGATCATCATGTCAATCATATAATGATTATCGTATCAATCATATGATCATCATTTCAACCATATGATCATCATGTCAATCATATGATCATCATGTCAATCATATGATCATCATGTCAATCATATGATCATCATGTCAATTATATGATCATCGTGTCAATCATATATAATCATGATGTCAATCATATGATCATCATGTCAATCATAGAGTCATCATGTCAATCATATGATCATCATGTCAATCATATGATCAACATGTCAATCATATGATCATCATGTCATTCATAGGATCATCATGTCAATCATATGATCATCATGTCAACCATAGACTCATCATGTCAATCATATGATCATCATGTCAATCATAAGATCATCATGTCAATCATATAATCATCATGTCAATCATATGATCATCATGTCAATCATAAGATCATCATGTCAATCTTATGATCATCATGTCAATCATATGATCATCATGTCAATCACAAGATCATCATGTCAATCATATGATCATTGTGTCAATCATATATAATCATTATGTCAATCATATGATCATCATGTCAATCATAAGTTCGTCATGTCAATCATATGATCATCATGTCAATCATATGATCATCATGTCAATCATAGAAACATCATGTCAATCGTATGATCATCATGTCATTCATGTCATTCATAGGATCATCATGTCAATCATATGATCATCATGTCAATCATATGATCATCATGTCAATCATAAGATCATCATGTCAATCATATGATCATCATGTCAATCGTATGATCATCATGTCAATCATAAGATCATCATGTCAATCATATGATCATCATGTCAATCATCTTTGATCATTGTGTCAATCATATATAATCATCATGTCAATCGTATGATCATCATGTCAATCATATGATCATCATGTCAATCATAGAATCATCATGTCAATCGTATGATCATCATGTCATTCATAGGATCATCATGTCAATCATATGATCATCATGTCAATCATAAGATCATCATGTCAATCTTATGATCATCATGTCAATCATAAGATCATCATGTCAATCTTATGATCATCATGTCAATCATATGATCATCATGTCAATCATAAGATCATCATGTCATTCATAGGATCATCATGTCAATCATATGATCATCATGTCAATCATAGAATCATCATGTCAATCGTATGATCATCATGTCAATCATAGAATCATCATGTCAATCATATGATCATCATGTCAATCATAAGATCATCATGTCAATCATATGATCATCATGTCAATCATAAGATCATCATGTCAATCTTATGATCATCATGTCAATCATATGATCATCATGTCAATCATAAGATCATCATGTCAATCATATGATCATCATGTCAATCATATATGATCATTGTGTCAATTATATATAATCATTATGTCAATCATATGATCATCATGTCAATCATAAGATCGTCATGTCAATCATATGATCATCATGTCAATCATATGATCATCATGTCAATCATAGAATCATCATGTCAATCGTATGATCATCATGTCATTCATAGGATCATCATGTCAATCATATGATCATCATGTCAATCATAGAATCATCATGTTAATCATATGATCATCATGTCAATCATATGATCATCATGTCAATCATATGATCATCATGTCAATCATAAGATCATCATGTGAATCATATATGATCATTGTGTCAATCATATATAATCATCATGTCAATCGTATGATCATCATGTCAATCATATGATCATCATGTCAATCATAGAATCATCATGTCAATCATATGATCATCATGTCAATCATAAGATCATCATGTCAATCATAGAATCATCATGTCAATCATAGAATCATCATGTCAATCATAGGATTATCATGTCAATCATATGATCATCATGTCAATCATATGATCATCATGTTCATCATTCATGTACCCTGTACCCAGAGACACTAGTTTGGCCCTGACGAATTGACACGTATCTTTTCGTTCTTAACCAAATTTAGAATGCTGGCAACATATTTATCAACATATTATTCATTATTACAATTTGTGACCCAGGGTAGAGATAATCCCACGAACTATCTTAGAAACTGTCCGAAAAGATGCTTTTGCTCTGCAGTTATAGTGGTTCTCGTTTCCGGTTAACTGCGCAAACGATGTGCCTCAATTTCCTCAAAGTATCAAAGTATACAGTGGCGACGTTACTTTGTCACATGTGTTTGTGAAGAGGCGCTTGGAAAGGGTGTCTGGACAGTTATAACCAGTTGGTCTTCCGTCAGATCAGTCAAGAACCATCGTACGTGGCACTGCTATGAACTCAAGGCGTGACCGGTTGATGAGTGCTTGCTTCAATGTGCTTATGGCCCTGGCGAAGCTTGCACCCGCTTCAGCCGCTCCTCTATGGATAGCCTCCAGTCGACCCTGTCCTGTGCTGTCCGCGTCGCCTCTCCCACGGTTAATCCCATCCTCAGACAGTCTATGAGACAAGCAATTCTACACAGGCCGTCCAAAATATCCGATCGACCAATCAGACCTCATCCAATCTACTGACGCGTTGCAGACCATTGAAAGGTGCATTTAAGAGTAAGCAAGTAAGCAAGTACGCAAGCTTTGAACTGACAGCGCGCAGTTACTATTGCAAAAGTAGAGTATCGGAGAGCGGAAAATTCGGCATGATTCTAAATAATGCAATGACGACCTAACACTAACCCGAACCGACCCTGACGACGCCAAATAGTAAGAATCTAATGACGAAACTAACCCTAACACTAATCCTAACCGACCCTCACGACGCCAAATAGTAAGAATCTAATGACGAAACTAACCCTAACACTAACCCTAACCGACCCTCACGACGCCAAATAGTAAGAATCTAATGACGAAACTAACCCTAACACTAACCCTAACCGACCCTCACGACGCCAAATCTTACCCTACGCGAAGGACACCTAGGTCTTCGATGCTAGAAATTCACGCTAAAGTGAGATATTACCTGTGCAAGACGTTCGTTCGTGTACGAAGTCATTTGTGAGAAAGTGAAATTGCCAAACGATGAACTTTTATATCGTAATTCCTCCGAAATCGTTATACCTTCTGACGCGCACGTGTTGACACCTTAGAAAGGGGATGGTGACTTTGGTGAGACACTGCCTGTGATTGGCGAGTGTTTGAAATGGCCTATGATTGGTGGGTAAAAAGAAATCGTCGATGATTGGTCGATCGGATATTTCGGATGGCCTGTGTAGAGATGCTTTTGTCGATGAGTAGTAGTCTAGCGTATTGAGTTCTATGCTTGGAACAGATCATAATTATGTCGTCCGGAGAGATTCAGTAGGCGTAGAATATACCTCGCGTCTTTCGGTGTTGTGGCCAATCCAGCCGATCTTCTCATACTATTAGGGCGTGGACACACGTCGTGTCATCCCAGCAGGCCTTTCTCAGCTACCGTTGGTCGTCCTCTCCGCTCTTTAGATCGTCATGATCTTCTTGTTCCACGATCTCGGACTGCCACAGCCCAACACCGCGCCTTTGCCTCTGTCTGCCCTTTACTGTGGAATGGCCTTCCTACTATTATTCGTGCTCAAATTTTATCTGGAGGCTTTACTTTTTCTGCCAGATGTCTCAAGACTTTTCTTTTTCCAGGAGTTCTTCGCACTGGGAGCGCCTCTGATTAGTTTGTACTGTGAGAGGCGCTTTATAAATCCAAAAATAGAATAGAATAGAATAGAATAGAATAGGCGATGCATTTCCCTTGCGACCACGACCTGTCATTTGACGTAGATACGGACCAGATCTATAATAGTGGTCCCTTGGCATCATGTCGCTCAATGCATAGGGTCTGCTGGCTAACCCCCCCCCCAGATTGTGCGCAGTTTTGTAACAGTCTTTCCTGATTCGCCATATCGCCACATTGGTTCTGGTGTGCATGACCCGCTGAGATATAGACTATAGGCTAGTCCAATGCATAATATAAGCCCTAAGCCTCTCGACACGCTGACGACCTCGATATTCCGTTAGTTTAGATTATTTTTTACCCGAGGTATATTTAGCATATCATTATTGTTATTGTTGTTATTATTATTTTTATTTTTTTTGCCCCGAAGTAGGCCTATTTAGGATCTCTCAGGGTCTTAAATATTAATTAAGAACAGAATAAAAGACATCTGGAACGGCACCTAGGCCTAATCGTCGTTGAGATCCTGCGCTGGAAAGGCACCGCGGAATGCAACCGCATTGAATCATTATTATTATTATAATTATAATTATAATAATAATAATAATAATTATTATTATTATTATAACCCCGGCTGATAACTTATATTAGCTGTTTACTGAGATTATTTTAGCCTATTACTTAGATTATATTATTATTATTATTATTATTAGGCTATTATTATTATTATTATTATTATTATTATTGTTATTATTATTATTATTATTATTTTAAATTGGATTCTGGAAAGGCTAGAAATCGTCAAGAACAGACGGAGCAAACGTGCCTTATTTCTGTTATTTTTTACTCGAGGTACCTAGGATCTCTCGGGATTTCAAATTGTAATTATTATTACTTACTTACTTACTTACTTACGCAATTATTATTTATTATTATTATTATTATTATTATTATTATTATTATTATTATTATTATTATTATAACACACATTTATTTTTTCAAAAGAAACTGAAAAGTCATACAGGCTAATGGAAATGCTCCTGTTCAACATTCATAGTCATTCAGTCCAAGACCTCCAGGTGTCTTGACTGATCGAGTCTATAATTGTACCCAAAATTATTATTTTAAAAAACAACAAAATTATTATTATTATTATTATTATTATTATTATTATTATTATTATTATTATTATTATTATTATTATTATTATTATTATTATTATTATTATGGGACCAGATGCAAATCCGGCTGATAATTAGTAGGCCTACGATTCCTGAGATTGCGATAAAAACGCGTCTGAGCAAACCGTATAAACATGTCATTGAGGCGTTAAGACGTTAAGACAGTGAGAACCCATTCATTGGCAACCGGAGATATTTCTACAGGGGAGGCAATACTCAGTGGTCAGGTTTAAGCTTTTCTAGAAAGAGATTGCACAATGCGCAGCAGGAAATTTGTTGAAAACCAAAAGTAAAAGTTAAGAAAAATAGACGTCAATGTTCCAAAAGGTCAAGTTTCCCCTCTTGCCCCTATTGCGAGCGCCCGTTAACCCATCTGAAGTTGCACCTGTGGCTACATGCCTTTATGGTGAACTGCGGTTTGCCAACTTGAATAGCGATTAGATCTGCTATATTGCCATGTTATGCGTCCTGGTAAGGCTATTAAAAGGCGCTTCACGAATAGCATGCAGATGCATAGGCTACATGCCTTTATGGTGAACTGCGGTTTGCCAACTTGAATAGCGATTAGACGAATATGATTATAGACCATACTTGGAATACCAAATATACGATAATTATAGTTGAAATTGACCATTGAGTAAAATGTTTACTTAGATTATATGATCGGCTACAGCAGAACATCACTCGCGAGTCACAGCAGCGAGGCACCCGCGAAACACGCAGTGGAACCAGAAACGATGACAGAAATTGCTGCTCAGAATGACGAAGGAGGAGGAGGAGGAGGAGGAGGAGGAGGAGGAGGAGTGGCATCGATCGAATCCCAATGTGGAGGAAGCATGGCACTCGAGGCATTCGTCACTCACTTCCCGCTGCCGCAGAGGGCAAAGGTCACGGCCGGATTCTGGGACATGGAAAATGGCAATGAATCTGACCGTGAATTTGCAGCCGAGGAAGTCATCCATGTCCTTCAGGTCGTCTGTCCATTCGTCAATCTGACGCTGACCAACTCTGAGTCTGGAATCGAGACGCAGGTCTCACTAGGAACCCGATTCATAAGCGCAAAGTTTCGGGTCGTGTCTTACCGAGAGTTTACTCATTCGTTTAAGCCTCGCGTCTTTCATGGCGTCCAAGAAATGATCAGCGTCTGGCCGCACACAGTCAAGGCATTGGCACACCACAATCCTGGCTCCAGCGGCGGTGGCGGGCAGCAGCCGGCCTTCAGGAACGGCGATCGTCTGCGCCTAATACGCATCGTCGCCTGTCTACGAGAAGGAAAGAAGGTGCTCGAGTGTAAGGTGCTGAGGGGCAACATGCAACTGCTGCAGCTGCCTCTCAACTACGCTGGAAACTTCGCAGAAGTGGACGATCCGAAGGGATACACTCTCCTGGAACTCGTGTCGATAGCACGAGTTGAACGTACACTGACGATCCACCACGCGTCCTCTGCCTCCCCCGCCTCCGCCTCCGCCTCCGCCTCCTTTGGTTCGAACGACGCTGCTGCTGGTGTCGTCGGATCATCTGCGCCGCCGCATTCTATTCCAGGCATTCCGAGTGACTACAGCGGATATATTCAGATGGAGAAGCCACAGCTGTTCGTTCAGATGAAGAGGGTTCCACGATCCTCTGACGATGACCTCGACGACCCCGGCCACCTCGGCCTCGGTGTCTACGATCATCAGCAGCATCAGCATCAGCAGCATCAGCAGCTGCATCGTCCTTTCCTCGTTCCCATCGACTGTCCCATCGATCTGTCTCCTCGCGACGACACATACGAAAGTCCCGACTGCTGTCAGATGCAGTCACTGAAGGAACTCATCGCAAAGTACGACGACGCTTCTTCTTCGTCGACGCCGTTCCTCGCACGCATCGTGCGATGGGATGAGGAGACGACCGTTCTACAGCAGAACATCGTGCGACCAGGGCACCAGCTGCTCTTCCTCAAGCATGAGACGACGGCCAAGATCCTGGCCAGAGACAAAGTGAGGGACAGGTACTACATGGTCCCAGTCGATCACACCGGAAGCTTCATTCGATGCGGCACGACCCACACAATGCAGTCTGCAGTCATGAGAGACGACTGCAGCAGCAGTACCACGACGACGTCATCGCTCAACCTCAGAGCACTTGAAAAGTCGTCCTTTCCTTTCGACGTCAGATTCACGAACGACGGCAATCCGTACTCGAACGTATTCGACTGCGTCCTTCCGACAGAAACGACCTTGACCTTCGAGGCTTACATCGGAGACGATAAGACCGCCATCGTCGCCAAGTTCTGCGACAGTGTCATCTGCAATCGATTCCACTTGCCAATCCGAACGAAGCTTGTCTTCCAGTTCGAAAGGAGGTGGACAGAAGCACTTCCGACGGACGACAGTCTACGATGGTCCGATTCAGACGTCCTGGCCGAAGAAATCACCGGAAAAACGTACAACAAACTGATGGAGAAATACGGCGACTACGAATGGCTTCCGGCCAAAGAAAATCTACTCCAGGCTGCAACTAAGTTAGTAGATCCAACAGTAATTTGTTCAGTTTAATACGAATAAATATTTAATGGATGTGTTGTTTTTGGTGTGCAACAACCGACGGTAGGTGGGTCCGTTTCGGTGCTTTCTATTCAGATGAGAAAGTTCAAAGCTGTGGCGCAATAATTCAAACTGACCTAAGATGACTGGACCACATTTTCTGGGTTTCTTGAGCGCCCAAAAAGAGAAGAAGACTAATTATTTATTTATTCAGAGGCTAAACAACTCGCTGATGTCGGTGTTAGCGCATGCTTGGCATTTTGGTCATTAATTATCTGCCCCTTCGTCATTGACGGCATTTCAGTGACAACTGACCACAGACAACTAATCATTGACCAATGACCACTCTGTCCCTCTGCATGCATGGGATGTTCGTATAATGAACGGTCGTCCAGAACTCGTGTGACTTTTACTTCTGTAGGCCTATATTTCTATAATTATTTCTATTGTATTAAATGTCCATCTCCTTTCAGTCTTATCATTTGTTAATTTTTCCTATGATTGTTGACTCTGGCGCCGTAACAAAACGGCGCAGGACAAAACGGCGCCGACATAACGGCGCCGACAAAACGGCGCCGACAGAACGGCGCAATTCAAAGCACCCCGACAAAACGGCGCTTGACATAACGGCGCAGTACTAGGACCACGATACCCGTTTAGTGATTGTTTGCTTATATAGGCTAGGCTTTCTAAGATTGTCGCCCATCGTTACAAGCTCAATTCGAACATAGACTATATCAATTTGAATGCCAGTAAGACGCAATTAGAAAGAAGAACTTCTCACTTAGTATGCACACAACGTCCACAGAAGTTACAAACGGTGTTATCGCTTATCGCAAAGCGATCTTTTGATGTTACTCGACTTTGAAAATCTGCAGTTTATTCTAGGCTATTTCCTAGTTTCTTATATTTTTATAGGCCTACTACTTCTACTACTATAAACACGTCTGTTAACTATATTACTTGATGAAGATGATCCCTTGATTCTAGTTTTGATGGACGATTGTATATAATTCTATCTGAGTGTTTCTACCAATTAAACAAAGTACTAAAAAAATTTCCCCCATTGAAACGGCGCCGTATTGTCGGCGCCGTTTTGCTACCGCGCCGTTTTGTGGCAGCGCCGTTTTGTCGGCGCCGTTATGTCGGCGCCGTTTTGTCCTGCCGCTCCTGCGTCGTTTTGTCAGCGCACCGTTGACTCTAGTTGGGACATCTTTCAGCAGGCTAACCTGTAGGCCTACCCACCACCCAGTTATAAATTTTGTTGTGGTCATTAGATGAGTATTGAGTTACCGTGCATATGATATGGCCTTCGTATGGGTCTAATATAGACATAGCCTATGGGCTTCGTCCGTGTAAGCATGATTACAGGTTATGGATTGTTTAATGTTTATGGCTTTTGCAAGGTTTCCATTTGACCATTTCCTGTTAAAACACAGGATAGGCAAAAAATACCCCTTTGGTTTTTTTTGTCAAAATCTTGGCCGGGGGTAAGAATTTCAGACTAAAATTTTACGTGCTTAAAGACAATTCATATTTACACATGATGGCCTGATTTCATCAAAATATTGCAAACTGAACAAAAGTTATACCTTTTTTAGTGGGGCCACTTACCGTTTGTTGACGATTCAAAAACGTGGCACGACAAAAAGTATCAAAAACACGATTTTATTAGTCTCATCTCAACTAACTGAACATGTCAAATGAGCTTGAGAGTGCTTCACAACTTGTGTTCAATATGCCCACCACCTCCAATGCAAAATATCAACTCCAATGCGCATCAATTCTCTTACTGCTCTTGGTTTTGGTTGCAAGTTGTGATATTTCTCCAGAATTAGTTCTCCGCAATTGATCATTAATCCGTCTGGTTCAAATCCGGAGATTTTGGGCCATTGGCTTTCTCAACGAAACCAGAACAATCGGTATTGAGCCGATCTCCTTTCGTTCACGGCAAATCTCTTAACTCTCCGCTTAACTCTTAATTTTTGCGCTCTCACTGTTTATCAGAGTAGACGTTGCTCATAGGATCTTGCTCAAGAGTTGTCTGAATACGCATTTTGTCTGTCATTGACACCTTGGCCATTTTCATTTTTTCAGAAATTTGAATGTCATTGCATTAGAAGCAAAATTATTAATCTGACAGATTTCTTATTTTCCAACTTGATTGTCATCTTGCTAAGTGACATCTCAGTGACGTGCAGCTACGCTGGTACCCTGTTTTTAAAAATAGTAATAATAATGATCATCTGGCAATATCAAGGCTATTTGATAACAATTATTTGAGACGAGGCTTAATAAAATCGTTGCGTTTTCGTCAAAAAACGGTGGATGGCCTCACTAAAACTGATATAACTTTTGTTCGGTTTGAAATATTTTGATAAAATCTGGCCATCATATGTAGATATGAATTGCCTTTAAGCCTGTAAAATTTCATTTTGAAATTCTTACTTCTGGCCAAGATATTGGCAAAAACCTTAGGAAGGTCTTTATTGGCCCACCCTGTAGACGTCTCCCTTCCCATGAACGACATTTCCTCTGCACAAAAAAATTGAAGAGATGAATGCTTTTCATGTAAAGTAAATTGCTATCTACTGGTAGAATTAACAAATAGAGAATGATATAAACTTATAAAGGGTATAGACCTACTGAAAAAGGCCATCAGATATAATTATCAGAAGAGTCAAATTGTAAGTCAACAACCGCGATTTGAAAAATGGATTCGTCAACGATCAGAGGCGTATCCAGCGGGCAAATCCGGCCATGGCCCCAGATTTAGAAATTTCACCTGCTATTCTGGCGTGGAAAGTGGACGTGGCCCCGTCGGTAGCCCCTTACCCACGAGGTTTGCAGGAGGGTCAATCGGAAAGGCGACAGAGAAAAAGTACTGTATGAGTTTAAGAAAAGGTCATCAGATTTTTTGGCGACCAAGACGAAAATTTTCCTTGGCCAAGACCGAAAATTTTGGGCTCCCTTTCGAAAATTAATTTCTGTATCCTCCCGTGTCGACGATGATGCCCAGCTGGTGGGGCAATGGTATGATTAAAATGAATGCCTTGTTGTAGATCACCAAAATCAGTGCGACAAATTCCGGTTAACCAGAGAAGCGGAAGTCGACAGTCTCTACATGAAGACAGCTCTTCATCTGACGATGGTAAGCAACGCTGCAACCGTCTAAACTCTTATCTATATCTATAAGCAAGGATGTATATTTATTTATATATTTATTTATATATTTATATATATATTTGTCCAGAATACACGCCCCCAGTTTTGCAGCTGTTGATCTGAAACTTTGCACCTAGACAGAGGTCCATCAAACTTAGCAAGTGCAGGGGTTGGCGAATTTCTAACCCTATGGGGGCCAGGATGGGGGAAATTTTGGGGGCGGCGAAAAATTTTTTTCAGCTATTGATGTCAAATTTTGCATTTAGACAGAGGACCGTCAGGTCCTCCCAGAAAACGAGTTGGCGAATCTCTACCACCAGGGGGAGAATGGGGGGTGGCAAAAACTCCATTTCTCCTATTTTTATACCATTGCCATAGTTTCACAGCTATTCACCTGAAACGTTGCAGCTAGATAGGTTGCCACCGGGACCATCTCGCCTCCAACCAACACACACGTCGCGCCGCAGGGGCCGGGTGAGGCAGGGCGTTGTCTAGGGGGCGAATTTTTTTTTTGGGGGGGCAAATGTTTTTCCAGCTATTGATGTCAAATTTTGCATTTAGACAGAGGAACGTTAGTTCCATCCAGTGGAGGAGTTGGCGGATCTTTACCACAAGGGGGAGAATGGAGAGGGGGCGAAAACTCCATTTTCCTTATTTTTGAACCATCGCCATAGTTTCACTGCTATTCACCTGAAAAGTTGCAGCTATATAGGGTGCCACCGGGACCACCTCGCCACCAACCAACACACACCTCGCTTTGCAGGGGCCGGGTGGGGCAGGGCGTTGTTTAGGGGGGCGAAAATGGGGGGGGGGGCAATTTTTGGCAGTTTTCCAGTTTTTGATCTGAAACTTTGTATTCAGACCAAAGACCGTGAGATCCAGCCAGTGGCGGGGTTGGTGATTCTCTTCCACCAGGGGTCCACGGTGGGGGTGCGAAAACCCAAGCTTTTGCTATTTCCATTCCATCGCCATAGTTTCACAGGTATTCACTGGAAAAGTTGCAGCTCGATAGGGTGCCATCGGGATCACCTCGCCCCCAAACCAACACACACCACGCCGGGCACGGGCCTGGTGGGGGCAGGGCGCTGTACGCGGTGGACAAAATTTTTGAGAGCGAATTTTTTTTGCAGCTATTGATATGAAATTTTGCATGTAGACAGACGACCGTCAAGTCCAGCCAGTGGAGGGGCCCGAAAACCCTAACTTTTTTATTTCCATTCCGTCGCCAAAGCTTCACGGCTATTTACATAAAATTCCCGGGCAACGCCGGGTACCCCAGCGTCGGGACCAAGGTTCTCGGAAAGGGACTTGGCCGATTGTTTTCAAAATTTCAGCAAAACGTTCCGTTCGAATACGCGCGGGTTCGCACAATGCTTAAAAATCTTTTACAGCAAAAAACTTTGCATTCGATTCGACCGATTCCAAGTTCAAATTCAACCCACCCAGATGCCTTAACCGAATTCGGTCGCGTGTCAAATGGTGATTCCCCAAGGCTTTATATAACGCATATTCAACACAATCCACAGCCGTCGTGTTGCGTATGCGCGCTTCTTGGGCGCTATCCGTGTCGCTGTCGGGAAGGGACGGTGGGAGGGGGAGGGGGAGGGGGAGGGGGAGGGGGAGGGGGAGGGGGAGGGGGAGGGGAGGGGAGGGGAGGGGGAGGGGGAGGGGGAGGGGGAGGGGGAGGGGGAGGGGGAGGGGGAGGGGGAGGGGAGGGGAGGGGGAGGGGGAGGGGAGGGGGAGGGGGAGGGGGAGGGGGAGGGGGAGGGGGAGGGGGAGGGGGAGGGGGAGGGGGAGGGGGAGGGGGAGGGGGAGGGGGAGGGGGAGGGGGAGGGGAGGGGGAGGGGGAGGGGGAGGGGGAGGGGGAGGGGGAGGGGGAGGGGGAGGGGGAGGGGGAGGGGGAGGGGGAGGGGGAGGGGGAGGGGGAGGGGGAGGGGGAGGGGGAGGGGGAGGGGGAGGGGGGGGGGGGGGGGGAGGGGGGGGGGGGGGGGGGGGGGGGGGGGGAGGGGGAGGGGGGAGGGGGAGGGGGAGGGGGGGGGGGAGGGGAGGGGGAGGGGAAGAAGAGGGGAGGGGAGGGGAGGGGAGGGGAGGGGAGGGGAGGGGAGGGGAGGGGAGGGGAGGGGAGGGGAGGGGAGGGGAGGGGAGGGGAGGGGAGGGGAGGGGAGGGGAGGGGAGGGGAGGGGAGGGGAGGGGAGGGGAGGGGAGGGGAGGGGAGGGGAGGGGAGGGGAGGGGAGGGGAGGGGAGGGGAGGGGAGGGGAGGGGAGGGGAGGGGAGGGGAGGGGAGGGGAGGGGAGGGGAGGGGAGGGGAGGGGAGGGGAGGGGAGGGGAGGGGAGGGGAGGGGAGGGGCGGGGAGGGGAGGGGAGGGGAGGGGAGGGGAGGGGGAGGGGAAGGGGAAGGGGGAGGGGGAGGGGGAGGGGGAGGGGGAGGGGGAGGGGGAGGGAGTCTTTGACACGGCTAGGCACAACAGCCTTACTGTGAAGGTTGCCTCGATCACTGCCAATTCCGAACTTTGCCTATACGTGGGAAGTTGCATTACTATAATTGTGTAGCTGGGTGGGAAAGGCACTAAGTGCCATTAGTTATATATGTCGTTAGTGCCTTTTTCCACCCAGCTACACAATTATTATTATTATCGTCGAATGCATTGTACCAAGTTTTGTGCCAATAAGTGTAAGACAGCAGACTGGCTGTCTTACACTTATTGGCAGTTACAAGAGAATCAATGCCACGTTTTACTTCAGTAGTCTGGACGGGATCCGTCCACTGTACAAATAAAATAATGGCTTCTCTCCAGTGTTATATAATATTTCAAATTTCGGACTCAAATTTCAAAATGTTTCGTTCCTTGAACACTTAGTAAAACAACATCATTATTACGCAGGCCTATATACATTGTGTTTTCTTTCTATTGCATTGTACTCTATCCATAAATTTATGCAACGCCACTCACAGTGCACAGTGCACACTGAGCAGAGGCGCTAAGCACATGGCTGCCCAATTTGGGCAGTTTGGTAGTTCGTGCTTGGTTTGTGTACCATTTGTAACAATTTCTGTTACCTGTAATTGTATCTTAGTCAGGCATGCAGGAGCGTCTTGGGCAACGGAGATAAGCTGATTCTTCCTTTCTTCTCTTCCGTCATTGGTATGACGATGAGGCCTCTACGAAATTTCTCCAAACTTCTCTGCTCCTGATTGTTTCACCGATCTCAGCTAAGCTTGAGCCTTTCTCCCTCAGATCTTCCTTGATGTTATCCATCCAAGTCTTACGCTGTCTTCCTCTGCTTCTTCCTCCTTCCACATGCCCATTTCCCATGCAGTGCAGCTTTTGGTAGCCTTTGTTCTGCCATTCTTCTCACATGACCGAACCATCTGAGTCTTCTCTTCCTGATTTTTCTATTATTGTTTCATCGACTCCTAGCTCTTCTCTTGTTTTTTTTTCATTTCTGATCTTCTCTCTTCTGCTTCTGCCTATGATTCTCCTCAGCCAACTCATCTCATGTAGCCTAGTAGTAGTAGTAGTAGTAGTACTGCTGCTGCTGCTGCTGCTGCTGCTGGCAGATGGGTTATTAAGACACGTGTTAGTGGTGGTTCTTGCACAGTCTTCGGAGCCACTGTAAACGCTGTTCTATGTCATGTCATGTGTTATAATTATTACGATAAATGCAGCATTGATTTGTTGGTCCGTCAGATGACCAGAGGGTGGTGGTTTATGCTACGCGTAAGTTGCTAGTGTTCCGTTATTCTTTCGAACACACAGGTTACTTGAAGCCATCGCTGACTCCGCCTCCCCTTCAGCCTCGTCGGAAGAGCAGCCCCCCCTGCAGCCGACCTCCTCCTCCGCCTCAGACCCATGCATCCAGCCATGCATCCACCCAGCAACAGCAGCAGAGTCCATCAACCGGAAGACGAGGGGTGCCTCCTCCTCCGACAGTCCCACGAGAACCTCCTCCTCCACTTCCTTGTCGCATTCCCACATCTTCGTCTTCATCCACAACCACCGCTGCTGCTGCTGCTGCTGCCGCTGCTGCTGCTGGTGGTGGTGGTGGTGGTGGTGGTGGTGGTGGTGGTGGTGGTGGTGGTGGTGGTGGTGGTGGTGGTGGTGGTGGTGGTGGTGGCACACGCTGCCATCCAGTTCCACCGACTGACAGAAGTCCTTGTGGAAAGAGAAGACAGGATGATGTGAAGCACCGTGGACTTCCACCTCTTCCGCCTCCTCCTCCGCCTCCTCATCCTCATCCTCATCCTCCTCCTCTTCATGCACCTCATCCAACAACTTATGTCACGAATCATGACATTGACAAAGACGAAACAACGAGCAACGATAGCAGCGATGGTAAATAAATCTATTTATCAGCCTATTATACGTAGACCTATGTCTGTAGTATTTCTTCCTTCCTTCCGCTCTCCTTCCTTCCTTTCCTTCTTCCATCAATCCATATTTTCAGCCTTTCCATTTTCCTTCCTTCTTTTTTTCGTTCGTTCGTTCGTCCGTCCGTTCTTTCCTTCCTCTCTTCCACCCATTCTTCCCTCCCCTTCTTCCTTTCTTCTTCCTTCCTTCCACCCATCCTATCTTCCATCCATACATCCATCGTCCCATCCTTCCTTCCTTTTTCCCACTTCTTTTCTCTCATTCTTTCTTCCTTCCCTTCTCCCACCTCCCTGTCTTTCTTTCTTTCTTCCACCCACCCACCCCTTCCTTTCTTCCATCCATCTTTCCATTCTTTCTTCTTTCCTTCCATCAATGCTTTCTTGCATGAACTTGAGTGAAATTGAAATGTACAGTTGCAATAATTTTTAGAGCACATGAATTATTATTTATCGTAAGATGTACTTGTAAAATGTTGTCGTCGTTCTATATATAGGCGGCCAGAGTTACAGTTACATTGACGTTGAGACGCTACAGGACTCAATCACCTATCGACAGAATCCTTTCCCAGGAAACGTTGCTACAGGTAGCCATTACCATCGTTCAACATGGCTTTTTTTAAACGTGCAGTTGTGCACAAAATATGCAGTTGTAGAATATTTCCCATTTTCGTCGCCAAAATTTCTGACGACCTTTTAAAAAGTCATTTCCTACACTGGGGGGGGGGGGGTTAGTCATGGAAATATTTCAGTTGTAGGATACATGTAAAAAAAACCGGATGGCCTTTTTAGGGGGCTTAGCCACTTAACCCCCTCTGGCGCCACTGTTTTCTACCTAGCCTAGGCCTACTTGAAATTATGGGAAATGTGGCTGCATGAAAGAAGCGGAGCAGTGGCGGCGCCAGGATTTCAAGTTTGGGGGGGCTGAAGCCCTAAGCCCAGCTAGAACATTTTTTATGAAGCGCCGAAGGCGCGATGCTGCGAGTGCCGAAGGCATGAAGCCCATACCGACTAGGGGGTCTGGGGGAGCGTCGTAAGCTCCCCCAGCGGGGTCTGGGGCGGATCCCCAGCCGCCAACGCATTTTTAGCTCTGTTGACCTCAACTAGAGCCATTTTTAGGCTCTTTTTTGCCAGCTATTTCTGAACGATAAAATCATGAAAACTTAAATATGAAGTCTTTTGCAGAGTCGCAGACTAGCTACCAGTATAAGAATGTCAAAATTTTATATTGTAAAAGAAATGGGCTTAGTCTTTACTATAATCACAAAAGTTAAAAGTTTTGGCCTATAGCCTAACAAGTTTATAACTATAGACTACAGTACTGTCATATGGGTAGACCTACTAGCCTATATAAGAAAACCCTAGGGGTGTGTCATATGCAGGGGGTTTTATGGGCACAACCAGTGGCGGCGCCAGGATTTCAGGTTTGGGCAGGATTTCAGGTTTTTGTGGCTGAAACCCCAAGCCCTTCCTCCCAGTGTCGCAAGTAGAACATTTTCCCTAAGGGCGATAATTTTGCATGCGCTAGAGACGCGAAGCTGCGAGTGCCGAATGCACGAAGCTCATACCGACTAGGGGGGTCTGGGGGAGCGTCGTAAGCTCCCCCGCGGGGTCTGGGGCGGAGCCCCAGAAACCCGCGCGTTTTTCGCTGTTGACATCGACAGGACCACGTTTTAGGCTCTTGTTTGCTAACTGTTTATGAACGATAAAGTCATGAATTTTTTTTCCCCATATTGCAATAATAGCATTTTGGGCTGTCATTTTTTTACTAAATCTATATTAATAAAGAGAGGATTCTGTCTGTCTGTGTGTCTGTCTGTCTGTCTGTGTGTTTGACCGGAATGCATTTCAACAGTTTTTGACCTTTTCACTCCAAACCTTCACTACTCTGTCCGTCTCGGCGTCGGACACCCAGTGGACGGGTTGGCGATTCTCTACCACCATGAGGGCCAGGGTGGGGGGCGAAACCCCCCAAATTTTTTTCACTAAAACGCAGCCATTGATTTAAAACTTTGCACCTAGACAGAGGGCCATCGGAACCACCCAGTAGAGTTGTTGGCGAATCTCCCCCACCATGGGGGCCACGGTGGGGGCAAAAACCCTACGTTTATTAAACACCTTTTTAAACGCTTGCATGGCCATTATATAATGCGCTTTGCTGTAAAGTCCTATTACAATTATAGTCAATTTACGCGTAGGCCTACCCGTGGAGGTCGGAGTTAGTGGTGGCGTGTTGTGAGGTTGGGGTGGGGAGGGGGTCGTGGGGGGTGGGAGGAAATTTTTCGGGGGGGGTGAAGAAATTTTTTTCCCGAAAACCCTAATTTCACGGGTTGGCGTACCGCTGGAGAGGTCGGAGTGTGGTGGGGTGTTGTCGTGTGGGTGAGTCTGGGGTGGGTGTGGGAGTGGGGTGGGAGGATTTTTTTCCCCAAAAACCAAAATTTCACCGATGGCGTACCATTGGAGGTCGGAATGTTGTGGGGCTTTTGGGCGTGGATGGGGTGGGAGTTGGTGGGTTGGTGGAGGGTGTGGGTGGGGTGGGAACTGGCTTGGGCTCGGGGTTCGGGTGGTGGGGTGGAGAGTAGGGGTGAGGGTAGGGTGGGGTGGAGGGTGGAGGGGGTGGGATGGGACGGGTGAACGGGGCGGGGTGGACGGGGTGGGTGGGGTGGGTGGGGGTTTGGGGGTGGAGTAGAGAGTAGAGGTGGGTGTGGTGAGGGTGGGTGGTGGAGGTGGGGTGGAGGTGTGAAGCGGGGGCGGGTGGATGGGCGGGGTGTACGGGGTGGGGGTGGAGGTGGAGGTTGGGGTGTGGTGAGGATGGGGTGGAGGTGGCGTGGAGGGGTGAAGCCGGGGCGGATGGAGGGGGTGGGTGTACGGGGTGGGGTTTGAGGTGGAGGTGAGGTGTGGTTGGGTAGTTGCCGGAGAGGGTCGAATCCTAAATTTCCCGGGCAACGCCGGGTACCCCAGCTAGTCTATAATAATAAAGAAGAAACTATGTGTGTCTGTCTGTCTGTCTGTTTGACCGGAATGCATTTCCACAGTTTTCGAGCTTTTCACTCCAAATCTTCACTAATGTGTCCGTCTGGGCATGAGATGCAAAGTTGGGGGTTTTTCGAATCTCCCCCACCATGGGGGCAGCAATGGGGGGCAAAACCCCCCAAATTTTTTTCCATAAAATTTAGGTATTGATTTCAAACTTTGCACCTAGACAGAGGGCCATCGAAACCACCCAGTTGGGTGGTTGGTGAATCTCCCCCACCACTGGGGTCGCGATGGGGGAGGCGAAGACGGCAGTTTATTAAACACCTTTTAAAACGCTTGCGTGGTCTTTATATAATTGGCGAAAGAATTTCACGAAAACCCAAATTTCACGGGTGGTGTACAGGTGGTTAGGTCGGAGTGTGGTGGGGTGTTGTCGGTCGGGTGGGTGGGATTGGGTTTGGGGGTGGGAGGGATTGTTTCTCTCCAAAAAATTAAATTTAACCGGGTGTACCGTTGGAGGTTGAAGGGGGGTGGGGTGGGGGCGAAGATGGGTTGGGGTTGGTGGAGGGGTTGGTTGGGATGGGCGGGATTGGGGTGGGGGCGGGATGGAGGGTAGTGTGAAGGTGGGGTGGTGGGGTGGAGGAGATAGGGTGGGGCGGTTGAACGGGGTGGGGTGGGGTTTGGTGTGGAGGTGGGGGGTGTGGTGAGAGGTGGGGTGGAGGGGTGGGATGGAGGCGAATGGAGAGGTGGAGGCGGGTGGAAGGAGTGGGGTGTACGGGATGTGGCTTTGGGGGTGGAGGTGGCGTGGCGGTGTGGAGCGTGGAGGGGTAGGGTGGGGCGGGTGAACTGCGTGGGTGGACAGGGTGGGAGTTTGGGGTGAAGGTTGAAGGTGTGGTGAAGGCGGGGTGGAGGTGTGGCGGAGGGGTGGGGTGTGGCGGGTTGAGGTGTATGGGGTGGGGTCGAGCTTTGGGGCGTGGAGGTGGGGGAGGAGGTGGGGTGTGTGGTGTGGTTGGGCTGTTGCCGGGTTGAGGGGTGGGGTGTACGGCGTGGGGGTGGGACTTGAGGTGGGGTGGAGGTGGGGTGGAGGGGTAGGGTGGAGGCGGGTGGACGGGGTGGGAGTTTGGGGTGGAGGTGTTGTGGGGGTAGGGTGGGTGGAGGGGTGGGGTTGTACGAGGTGGGGGTGGAGGTGGGGGTGTGGTGTGGTTGGGTTGTGGCCGGAGCGGGTCGTATCCTAAATTTCCCGGGCAACGCCGGGTACCCCTTCTAGTAGCTCATAATTTCAATGCTGAACGTCGTGGAATATGACTTCAAAAGTGTCCCTTTGTAGGCCATTGTTTGAAGTTTTTGGATATCAGCACTTTAATGGTAACATTTTAGGCTGTCATCTCAACAAATTTCTCAAAATTATTTCATTGCTGAAAGAAATGGTTTGAGTTCAATAATGTTCTCCCTCAACGTTGTACAATATTATCTACAAGGGTATACCAGTTTTGTTGTCGTCCTAGCAAAATTGTTCATGATGAGTAAACAGTAGATAACACTCAAGAAATTTACATTGACATTTTGGAGATTTTTTGAAATATTGGGGGAACAGCATCTCCGTCCACAACCACAAACTTTAGGGTCCCGTGGACCGTCCTCTGACCCCCCATGTCTCCGCCCATGACCCTTGTTGCTAAGTGAACACCCCATTTCCCAATGTACAGTTGTGTAGAACTACCGCCGCAGCCCCTCAGGAGGCCGGTGGGTCGGACATGGTGCACATAACCTCCTCACGGTCTGCGGCGCATTCTATTAGCTTAAGCATCGACGCGCTATTGTAGCGAAATTCAAAATCCTTGTCCTTGTGAATCTCAGCCCCTTCCTCCGCCAACCCGGACTCAACACCCTTCTCCCGCCAGCCCGGGCTCACACCGGTCCGAACCTTAGTCCCCTTGCCCACCTCGGCCCTCTAGCCCTTCCTCCCGCTAGCCCGGGCTCAGACTGGTCCGGATCTCAACCCCTTCCCCCGCCAGTTCGAACCCTCCAGTCCTCTTCCCTCTTTCAGGCCCGTCCGGACCTCAGACCGGTCGGTACCTCAACCCCCTGCTCCACCATCGCGGATCTCTGCCCCTTTCCCCCGCCAGACCGGTTCGGACCTCAGCCCCTGCCCCTGTAGCTCCATAATGGTATAAATAAGAGGACTGTATGCAAGCTAGTGTTGAGTCGCATAGAGAGTCGATGTCCGGGAGTCGAGCCCAGTCGCAATTGATGTCTCACATGTGAGTCGATGTATGACCGTCCGCCGCAGTTGAGGTCCGAAAATAAGATAGCCTAATAATAATACCTTTTAAGCCGATGCATGGGCAATCATTGCTGTTTGCTTTGGGATGAGGCTGAGTCACATTTAGGGGCTTAGCCCCTAGCCCCTACCCTAGTGTTGCCAATGGCATAAGCATCTACTCTATGATAATATAGTTGATTTTTTTGCCGTTGGTCATTGTCTAGTTTCCTTATTACGAAGTAAGCCGTTTTGGACATTTTCAGCTTTTTGTTTTGGGGGGGCTGAGCCACGTTTAGGGGGGGCTTAGCCCCCCTAGCCCACCCCTGTCGCCGCCACTGAAGCGGAGTATTATCACCTCTTTAGGGGAAATCCTTTGACACTAAGAAACATGCTTTAGGGTAGATAAATTAGTGACTGCATTTAATTAATATCAATATAATTGTAGGCTACTGCTCGAATTTGTTTTATGTCACGATGCTTAGTATAGACCTTATGTGAAAGTGAATTGAAGAAAAACTGAAATTGGAAAAGCGCCCTTTTGACGTTGCTCAAATATCGTTATTCCAGAAAAATTTCAAAAGAAACCTTCTCCAAAGTTTTAACTGCGCAGGTTGTATTGTCAAGGTGGCTTTAATATTTATTATATTGTCATGACATGATGATGAATCATTGATGATTGATGTTTGCAGACGGCGTTTCAATTCCATCGGATGGCAACGTCAGTCACTTCTCGTCTGATCAGATGCAACTCTTCCTGCGTGAAATCCACGCTCCAGTTGGCACGATAAACGCATGGAGGCAGCTTCGCATCGACGGCAAAGACTTCGCTAAGATGTCCAATGATCGCCTACAGGAATATCGCATCGATAGCACCGTCGTTCAGTTCTTTCGCGATCGAAGCAAAATGCGAATTCTACTACAACTGTAACGCTCGACTTTCATGCATGCCACACATGTAGGCCTACTCTATTCTATTAGGCCTACTGGATGCAATATGCAGCGATTTCACATTTTAACAAAATTGTGTCTCGATATATAATTAAGGCAGCCTTTGTTGACGATATCAGATATTCAAAATCATCTTCTGAGTGACAGTCGCAATAAGCTATTTCGGTGTATACGCTATTTCTAGCAGCAAGATTTCTTTGCTTGTTGTTTAAATTCGTTGTGGCTTATAGCATGATTATTGACGTTGTGCAGCTATCCTCTGTTCAAGTAGGCTCGACCGTTCCGGAGGATCAATGAAATTCAGCAATTATAATCTAATGTCGAATGGTTTCGATAATTAATTCTAACTGGAGTGTCACCCTTCCGTCAATTCGATGCTGCACTGTTCCATTTCGAACCAGCGTTGCTATAAATATTATTACGGTAGCCTATGTAGGCTAAGGAAGCTCGGCCGCTGGTTCAGACTGCCATACGCTGAAAATGGTTTCGCTGTGAATTTCCACGCAATCAATCTCGTAATTCTCGTTCAATATCTCTGCAAACACGAACTACGATATCGAAAGTGATGTTGTGGCGCGATGTAGCCTATATTTTAATTTATTGTCAAGTTGTGTTAATAAAGATGTGGTATTACAGACGTCTAATAACTCTAATTGACTTCAGGCTTAAGCTGTTAATGACCTTCACTTGAGCGTAGGAATAGGCTATAATCGTACTTCACTTCCATCTAAGTCAGCATAATTTAGGACAGAAGTTTCCAAACTTTTAGGGCCAGGAAGGCAGTAACCTCTTAGTTTCCTAGGCAGGGTTTGCGAAACCAAATATTTCAGAAGTAGGCCTAGCCTCAAATCCATTAGGCCTACTTAATAATTTAAGCAAAATAGATAACAGGCACTGTTTTCAGGACGCTCTTGCCGACCCTGGACATATTCTTCGTGGACGCCTTTTCCTGTGTTCCGCGGGACTGAGTGGTGACATAAAATGTGGATGAAATTTTTACGGTGTTGTAAAAAAGCGAGAGTAGGCGTACCATGGTATTCTTGCAAAAGTAGGCCTAGAGGTAAAGGTATGTTACGTTCTCTAAAGTTTACTTGTTGAAGTTCCACAGATTGCATGGGAGACGTGTGCTTTAGCTTTAGGCTATTATGTCGTATTTTATGTCTGTCTTTCTGTCACTAGTTTTGAGTTTTATAATTATGTGCAATTAAACTCCGAGCAGTGGCGGCGCCAGGATTTCAAGTTTGGGGGGCTGAAGCCCTAAGCCCAGCTAGAACATTTTTTATGAAGCGCCGAAGGCGCGAAGCTGCGAGTGCCGAAGGCATGAAGCCCATACCGACTAGGGGGTCTGGGGGAGCGTCGTAAGCTCCCCCAGCGGGGTCTGGGGCGGATCCCCAGCCGCCAACGCATTTTTAGCTCTGTTGACCTCAACTAGAGCCATTTTTAGGCTCTTTTTTGCCAGCTATTTCTGAACGATAAAATCATGAAAACTTAAATATGAAGTCTTTTGCAGAGTCGCAGACTAGCTACCAGTATAAGAATGTCAAAATTTTATATTGTAAAAGAAATGGGCTTAGTCTTTACTATAATCACAAAAGTTAAAAGTTTTGGCCTATAGCCTAACAAGTTTATAACTATAGACTACAGTACTGTCATATGGGTAGACCTACTAGCCTATATAAGAAAACCCTAGGGGTATGTCATATGCAGAGGGTTTTATGGGCACAACCAGTGGCGGCGCCAGGATTTCAGGTTTGGGCAGGATTTCAGGTTTTTGTGGCTGAAACCCCAAGCCCTTCCTCCCAGTGTCGCAAGTAGAACATTTTCCCTAAGGGCGATAATTTTGCATGCGCTAGAGACGCGAAGCTGCGAGTGCCGAATGCACGAAGCTCATACCAACTAGGGGGGGTCTGGGGGAGCGTCGTAAGCTCCCCCACCGGGGTCTGGGGCGGAGCCCCAGAAACCCGCGCGTTTTTCGCTGTTGACATCGACAGGACCACGTTTTAGGCTCTTGTTTGCTAACTGTTTATGAACGATAGTCATGAATTTTTTTCCCCATATTGCAATAATAGCATTTTGGGCTGTCATTTTTTTTATTAAATAGCTCATAATTTCAATGCTGAACGTCGTGGAATATGACTTCAAAAGTGTCCCTTTGTAGGCCATTGTTTGAAGTTTTTGGATATCAGCACTTTAATGGTAACATTTTAGGCTGTCATCTCAACAAATTTCTCAAAATTATTTCATTGCTGAAAGAAATGGTTTGAGTTCAATAATGTTCTCCCTCAACGTTGTACAATATTATCTACAAGGGTATACCAGTTTTGTTGTCGTCCTAGCAAAATTGTTCATGATGAGTAAACAGTAGATAACACTCAAGAAATTTACATTGACATTTTGGAGATTTTTTGAAATATTGGGGGAACAGCATCTCCGTCCACAACCACAAACTTTAGGGTCCCGTGGACCGTCCTCTGACCCCCCATGTCTCCGCCCATGACCCTTGTTGCTAAGTGAACACCCCATTTCCCAATGTACAGTTGTGTAGAACTACCGCCGCAGCCCCTCAGGAGGCCGGCGGGTCGGACATGGTGCACATAACCTCCTCACGGTCTGCGGCGCATTCTATTAGCTTAAGCATCGACGCGCTATTGTAGCGAAATTCAAAATTCTTGTCCTTGTGAATCTCAGCCCCTTCCTCCGCCAACCCGGACTCAACACCTTTCTCCCACCAGCCCGGGCTCACACCGGTCCGAACCTTAGTCCGTCCCCTTGCCCACCTCGGCCCTCTAGCCCTTCCTCCCGCTAGCCCGGGCTCAGACTGGTCCGGATCTCAACCCCTTCCCCCGCCAGTTCGAACCCTCCAGTCCTCTTCCCTCTTTCAGGCCCGTCCGGACCTCAGACCGGTCGGTACCTCAACCCCCTGCTCCACCATCGCGGATCTCTGCCCCTTTCCCCCGCCAGACCGGTTCGGACCTCAGCCCCTGCCCCTGTAGCTCCATAATGGTATAAATAAGAGGACTGTATGCAAGCTAGTGTTGAGTCGCATAGAGAGTCGATGTCCGGGAGTAGAGCCCAGTCGCAATTGATGTCTCACATGTGAGTCGATGTATGACCGTCCGCCGCAGTTGAGGTCCGAAAATAAGATAGCCTAATAATAATACCTTTTAAGCCGATGCATGGGCAATCATTGCTGTTTGCTTTGGGATGAGGCTGAGTCACATTTAGGGGCTTAGCCCCCTAGCCCCTACCCTAGTGTTGCCAATGGCATAAGCATCTACTCTATGATAATATAGTTGATTTTTTTTGCCGTTGGTCATTGTCTAGTTTCCTTATTACGAAGTAAGCCGTTTTGGACATTTTCAGCTTTTTGTTTTGGGGGGGCTGAGCCACGTTTAGGGGGGGCTTAGCCCCCCTAGCCCACCCCTGTCGCCGCCACTGACTCCGAGCTACGATTGCGTGGTGCTATAGGCCTATGTTCTTTGTTTTCTACAACAAAGGGCAATGACTACCTGGTACGTTGCAGAGTTTACACAACTAGGCCTATTATAGGCTACATTTTGACTGCCTATGAAGACTGAAGTAGGCCTAGGCCTACTTCAAAATTGTCGCTTTTCAGAAGATTGAAAATTCAGCGTTTGAGTCTTTTGGGTCGCATGAAATAAAAAGATTATTGTTTGAAGTGTTTTTGTAGGCCTACGATAATTATGTTGCTGAACGTTTGATCAAGAAAATTGTTAGAAAGCATACATGTAGGCCTATATCGTCCCGTTATCTGCGTAGTGAACACAAGATATCAAGTCATAGGAGCTAGATTATTTATAACTAGCAATTATAACTATTTCAGTGAATTGCAGTTAGACCAGCAGCCGATAAGCAGCGTTGAAGAAACCCAGAAGAGACTGGAGACACGATACTATAGGGTAAAGTGCCCAATTACTGGCCGCAAGTTTTTTTAAATATTATTTACATTAGTCAATATTGTAGTAAATTTAGCTTATCGTGTATTAAATTTTAGATAATGAAAATCACCTGCAATTCAAAATAAAATTTGGTAAAGCTCTCTGGTTTTTCCTACCATCAAGAAACCTAAACTTTGATCCTGACTTCTGTCAGAACAACCGCCCTCTTCTACAGGGTGGTCCAAAATAAACCGCACAGTGACAGTTTTCTTGACATAATGTATAACAATTTAATGTTTAATGCCAGTGAACAGTCAATATTATTGTCAGCACGTTCTTGGTGATGGTCTTTTACCGGACATCCGTGCAATATGCCAACACCACACTTGGACCCTACAGCAGGACGGCGCTCCATCACACACCGCCAAGAGCACTATGGACTCGAGTATCTGCGACGTGAGAACATTTCTTTCATTGAGCCTGAGCTGCCTGACATGTGGCCCCCAAACAACCCGGACTTGAATCCAGTCGACTACGCTGTTTGGGGCGCCATTCAACAGACGGTATACCGTCGTAGAAGTTTCACCACAGTGGATCAGCTGAAAGAAACAATCGTCACAGAGTGGACCAAGCTGTCACAGGCTCACAGCGTTTCATTGACCGCGCAATTGATCAATGGCGTCGTCGGCTTCAATGCGTGGTCGAGCAGCAAGAAGGACACATTGAACATTTTATGTAACGAAATCCATCCATGTAATTTACAGTAAAAATAATTGCTGTGTTTTTGTGAATTTTCACGGTTATATTTGAATTGGTCTGAATAAAGTACTATCAATTTATCACATTGTGCGGTTTATTTAGGACCACCCTGTATAGGCCTATTCAAACTTTCCTCCCCGTCTCCATCAAAAATTCTTCAATCCTTATGAGGACTAATTCTCTTTTCCTAGTCGATCAGTCTCTTCAGGGCTAATCATTCCACTAGACCACTGTCTCGTCATTATTTCGAGGTGCTTTCATATAGTTTAGGTCATATCCCGCTCTTTGACTCCTAGCGCAGCCTCGGTTCACTATCGATAAGGCGACTTCGATAGGGCGACCATCAAAAGAGCGACTTCTATAGGGCGCCGATTTTTAAGGCGACTGATCAAAAGAGCGACCATCAAAAGGGCGACCGATCAAAAGAGCGACCATCAAAAGAGCGACCGATCAAAAGTGCGACCATCAAAAGAGCGACCTATCTAAAGGGCGACAATCATAAGGGCGAACATCGAACGTTCGCGCTGTGTAGGCTACAATCCGAGTGGTTAAATAAATACGCTCTGTGATAGACGGTTGATCTAAGAAAAATACGCAAACAGGCTGTTTGTTTACTAATTTTGGGCAATCTAAAGTGTCAACATCGAACGTTCTCAGTGGTTCAATGAAAATGGTGGATGAAAGACGGTATATGTAAGAGTAATACCGACTAAGGTTTAGGTAGCCTATATGCCTATGGTAGGTCTATCTGTCATGGCCTTAGCTATAGGCAAAGTAGGCAATTGCCTAGGGCGCCGCGGTCCTTGGGGGGCGCCGCGGCACCGGCGAATTAATTTTTTTACACTTTATTATTTTAAACTCGAGACTTTCGCTAATAGAAAGGATTTAAAATAATTATTGATGCATTGTACGTGTTCAATTTCAAGAACTGCATAAATTTTATATCGACAAAAAAGTTCGATTTTTAACGGCATTCCGTACTCTTTGCTTTAGGAGACAGAAGTTAGAATAGGCCCCTGCGTGACGCACAATTTTGATAGGCCTAGTGAAGATGTTGCAAGAAATGAAATGTATGAAATTGGAGTGGGCCTTGCTGGGTATGAAGATGAAATTACAACATTACAGCCTGCCCTTTATTTAGATTCAAATAAATAGTCTAGTAGGGACGACGATGAAGAAAGGGCAGTAGCTGAGGCAGGGCCGACCTTAGGCATATAGGAAAAGCAGGCAGTTGCATGGGGCGCCAAGTTCTAGGGGGCGCCATATCCACCAAAGAGGGCGCATTTACACAAGATTGTATTTTAATATTTTTTAACTTATACCATTTTCCACAAAATTGAATATTATACAGCCTTCAGTGTAGGCCTACTAATAAAGAAATTATAATGAATTACTCAGTTGAGCGTACAAGGCCGTATTTAGGGAATTTTTGTGTTTGAACACCCCTCCCCAAAATGAAATAATGTAAAAATGAAATAATTATGAATATGCTAGCACATGACAGTGTGTAATGTAATTTTGAGCAGAAAATAGTCGAAAATCGCGGAAAATAGTGGGGTTTTTTGGACGTCAGAAAATTCGACGACTAACAAAAGTCGTCAGAAAATTTCGCCAAAAAAAGTCGGCCACAGCGTGTACGCACCTCAAAATTCACGGTCAAGAAAACATCCCCCCCCCAAATAAAATCCTGTCTTCGGCCTTGTGAGCGTATACCGGCTATGGCTTCTAGAGCATCCAAAGTCCCGTTCATTATCTGAACCACTGAGACAAGATTAGAAGGTAGGCAATGAATATGAGCCTGACTGTAATCAGCATATTGCTGACTCGAAACCGCAAATGCCATTATATTAGGTGTGTGGCAAGACCTGAGGTGTAGATAATTTTAGAGTATGGACCAAGGACTAAGCCCTGGAGCAGATCATATTGTGCACATACAACATTCAACACTCAGCCGTAGTCTACAGTGTCAAAAGCAGCGCTGACGTCAAAAAGGTCTGCAGGGTCAGCAGCTGAGCTCTGTCCAAAGATGTCTGAGAGGAATCGTAGCAGTTCAGTTGAGTGGAATCTTCTGAAACTCGATTGATTCTGGGCGGTAGATTTTTCCCTTCTAGGTAAGCGATGACCTGCATAATTATCGATGATTTTCGAGAGGAAGATGACATTCTCTATCGGCCTGTAGTTCACAAATTGATAGATGGATCTAATTCTAATCGACCACTCTTCAAAGCAGGGATCAGGATTGACCTAATCTGCGTCAGTGGTAGGATGCAGTCTTGTAGAGAACGATTGCAGAGGGTTGAGGAGAGGAAGTAAATGTCTATAAATTCATGAAACAGGAAGGTTTGAGATCCAGTTTGCAGGACTTTGGTGGTGAAGAAGGAATAATGCGTTGTGGTTCTGCTTCCTCTTGCAACTGAATTCAATGTAGATTGTACAGAGGTGATGATGATCAGGTTGCAGACAGCCAGCAGTTGCCTGTCGAATGTCGCAAATGCAGCAAACCAGGAAGTCGTTCACTGTAAAGAATAGAGCATCTGTGTGGAAGGTCGGGTGCATAACCACCCCCCCCATGTCTTTATTGGTTCTGCACTATGGAACCAGTGTCTTCCTTCGACATGTTCCTCCTTACTAAATGGTGATCCAAGTGCCTCTTTCACTGTCTCAAGGTTACATTTTTCTCTCTTGGTCATTCGCACTTATTAGAACACACATAAGAGGTGCTATATAAATTTAGAGATACAATACAATACAATGGGCAACCACTGTAATGATAGCATAACATTATTCAGGATAAAAGAGGTTAAGGAATCTGACATTTTCAAGTTGTACAGCTGTGCAATATAGGTAATCTACTTTTAATATAATACTGAAAAGTGAAAGTCTTTCTACATAAAATTTAAAAAGAAATCTTGCAATATGATCACTTCCATTATATTAAACAGAATTTCAAGGATCTTTCTGTAAGAAATGAATTTCAACTGGTTCCCAAATGAAGCCTAAACCTCAAAATGAAAGCACAACGGAGAGTCAACAACCAGTACAACAATCGACAAGCATATTGCATCAGACACGTCCAAAACAACATTCTACACTGTACGTCAAATTGCAAATTTTATAAGACCAATTGTCCAGCAACATTTAAGTGTCAAATATTTCCAAGGCCACACATTTACAGAGCTCTCCCAGTCTTTGTATATATTACATTGAAAATCTGTGCATATGTTTAATGTATTGAGATTAAATAGCATCAACTTTCTGTCAGATTGTCCAAATAAGAAATCAGAACATTACATATTTCAAAAACTTTAAATTCTACTCCAAGAAGCACCACATAAACGATAACAACTTAGGTAAGAAGAAATCTTAAGAGATCTTAAGAGTTGGCCGTGTAAGACAACACCATTTTGCTCAAGGATGATCTCATCTTCAACACTGAAATCAACAATGTAATCAACTACTTTGACTAAAACATAAAGAAGCATCAAATATACCGTATCTAAGAAACAAGCAGCAGCTGTTCATTACACTTGTAACGCTTCAAACCGCAAAGAAAGTAAAAATGCACTCTGCAGACATTTAACAGCTGGCCAAAGCCATAATAAAAGCACATGTGCTGAGTTATTAAAATCAAACGAACAAAGAACACAGTGTTGCTTTTTAGAGAATAACAGAACTGATCCTTCCATGGTGCAGAACTTGTCAAGAGCCCAGTGTTGCATGTTTAGCAGGAGCCACTTTCCTCAGATAGATTCTCTCCATTCTCCCCACCTCGTCTGTAGCTGTACCTCGACGCAGATCTTCTAGCAATTTCAACACGGATACCTTCGTCCGAGATGCGCAGTTGCGACAGAGAATCTACTGCCGTCTGCACTTCCTCGATGGTTTTGAAATGGAGAAAGGCGTAACCAACAAATGGTGGTCGGACAATGAACAAGGGTCGTACCTCGTGATCTTTCACAAGACGTCGAAGCTCCCAAGTTCTGAGGTTGCGCACGAGACCTCCGATGTATAAGGCAGGCAACTGCGACTGGTCCCTTCGGAATTTCGTCTTCTTGCCTTCTGCTGGCTGAGTGCTGGTGTCACTTTCACTCAGATGGTTGTCCTTCACCTGGTCTTCACTGCATGAGCTGCCAAGAGTTGATTTCCGACCATTTCTTCGTCTGTTCTGAGTCATCCTCTTTTGGAAAGGCCGACCAACAGCATCATTCTCACTGACTGACTTGCCCTGAATATCCAGTTTCTTTGTCTCATCACCTGAGTCTTCTCTGCGTGTAATTTGATCTTCTGATCTAGAACAGTAAAAAGCCAGCTAAGCTAGATGAAACAGTCTTGGCATTTAATTTAGTTTACATAGGCCAGCAGCTGGTTAACATCAATTAATAGCAGAGGTCGAATGGGCCAGGTTAAATCATGTCACGCATCAGAGTAAAAATGGAGAAGGGCCTGTTACATAACTGCAGCCTAGACTGGAACACTAAAGTTCTGAATTGGTAAACATTTTAAAACTGAGTTTGGTCAAATTGAGCAGTGACCGCCTGAATGTCTGAATTCAAGATCAACCATTAACATTCAACAATTGACATACCCCTCTGCTAATACACTTATCATGGTATACCATTACATTGTCTATTGCCACCAATTCATGTCTATCAAACTCACCCATCAAAGCAATCACCAATATCCTAAAAAGTAACAATCAAATTTCTATAAATTTCTGTGTATTATCATCTAACTCTGTGATTGGCAGCAAAAGCAAGACTTACCGGCTCTGGACATTTCGCTTCTTTCGCTTGCCCTTTCCCTTTGTCAAATGTCCGCCCTTCTTCAGACATTCCAAGCTTCCACTGAGGTCGTCAGAGCCTTGCTCCAAAACGACAGCTTCTCCAGCAAAGCAGACATTTCGTTTTGCTTTCCAGTCACGTTGACGAAAGACCTTCAAGAGCGGAAGTACATCAAGACATTCCGGGTTCAGTGCTGACCACAAGACACTGGTAGGCAGGAGCCTCTCTCCCACTTGACATTCAATGATCTGAGTTGGTGTTACGATGTAATCAACTTTCACATCGTGTGCACCAAATTGGTCTTCATCGAGTTTCGTCACCTGAAGGTCATGAACGATTGTGAGCACTGTAGTGAGCTCATCGACCATGCCGAGTGATGCAAGCAGAGCATACTCTAGTTCAGCAAACAGATCAGCACGACCAATACGTCTTCCTAATAACAACAGTTAGAATACAACTTCTTGAATCATCTTAATTAAAGAAAACACAACATTCAGTACAATCCACAAAAATTAGAGCTAAGGAAGTACAACAATCCTTGATCAATCAAAGACTACCCAAACTGTTCTGTGTACACAAGCCACTTCAGTTCAGTGTGAGATTTTTTAATTCAGCCGCTTTTATTGCGTACAATGTGCTTTGCTTGCTAGACCCTAGTAGTGCCAACATGTTGGTTTGCACACTTTGTTGAACAGACAGGTATGAAGAAATAACAATTAAGTTACTACTAGCTAGTATCAAATATTAACAAAACTACTAAAACTAAGGCTGAGGGTGTTTGAAATGGCGTGCTTACGAAAGATAGAAGTGTCACGAGAAGGGATAGGATTAGGAATACAGAGATATACAGCAGACTGAATATTCAACATGATATAATACACAAAATCCAAAGTAAACGGCTACGCTACTTTGGCCACGTATCCAGAATGAGAGATGAGAGATACCCGAAGGTAGCTGTCAACGGATATGTGCATGGAAAAAGAAAAAAGGGAAGACCAAAGAAGAGATGGGTCGACATGATACGTGAAGACTGTCGGGAGATGGGTTGGTCCATACAAGAGGCTACACACAAAGCTCAAGAGAGAAAGATGTGGAGATTTTCCATAGCTGGGCGGCTGTCACGTGCGAAAGCATCGTCAAAGCCATAAGTCAAGTAAGTCAAGTCACTAAAACTAAACAATGGCTAATTAATGTTAATGTATTTGTCATTACTTATTGGAAAAAATTCAGTCAAATACTATTAATTAATCAATAGCAATAATGCTACAATAATAGCTACATAGTTAAGTAATAAAAAATTTAATCATTAACATGCCACTAAAAATTCTAATTCAGACAGATACATTCAATTTTAATAAAACTAAATACACGTCAGAACAAGCAGAAGAAACAATCAAGGTAAACTTTTGGAAACAAAACATTTTGTAGGAAACTGCTCATTTTAATATCTGGCTAATTAAAATGGATAAAGTCCCTGAAAAGTTAAAACAAGTTCCTTTAATCGAGGTGAAGAAAAGCAGTAAAAAAAGTTCTATAATATATATATATATATATATGTATATATAATATTATACACTGTGTCCCAATAAATCGGGCACCCTTTTTATAATGTGAATAAAACTGGTAAATATTCACCGATTGTCAAAATTTCAAAACTGTTTTTATCCTGAGATAATTATCTACAAATTGATAATTTATGAACGGCCCTCACTAAAAAATTACGTCACAATGACGTCGTTAATTTACATATCAAAACCAAATGTCAACAACAATCGTTAGAGAATGGCATTGACATTTGAATTCTCTGATGCAAATGACGTAATTGTGACGTCAATATTCATGCCAGAAACTTCATATTTGAATCAGTGTAAGATAATTATCTCAGGATAAAAACAGTTTTGAAATTTTGAAAATCGATTAAGATTTGCCTGTTTTATTCACATTATAAAAAGGGTGCCCGATTTATTGGGACACAGTGTATATATATATACCTGATGAACTGGCAACAACCGACGAAAGAATGACAACGTCAATGTGCAGCTGCTGATCAAAGTCAACAGTCACCCCACACTTCGATGATGTCTACAAAGAAACATGCAAGATGCCTTTAACCTTTCAATCTGCCTATGTAGTTAATGTCTGCACTTAAACCAGGGGTGTCAAAGAGCTGGCCCGCGGGCCATTTCTGGCCCGCCGACGAATTTTTCTGGCCCGCGGAGTCTTCCCTAAAGTTTCAAAAATTATATTTTACAGTCAGCGCCAAATACATGGTGATTTTTCCTTACTGGCGTCACTTTTGCTCAGACGCACAGCTCTGTGTAGACCGTGTATCTATGCAGCGTTGCCACTCCTTGGGTTTTTTCACAAGATCTTGGTTTTTTTTATCCGAACTTGGGAAATGGTTTTTTTTGCGAAGAACTTGGGTTTTTTATTGGGTTTTTTTTCGGCGCAAAAAAATCTTGGGTTTTTTCTCCGAACTTGGGAAATGGGGTAAAAACTTGGGTTTTTCGGGCAAATCTTGGGTTTTTGCTTGCGAACCGGTAATTTTTTAGACATTTCCCGAAAATTTGGGCAAATGACTAAAAAAAAAGGTCATCAGATTTTTTGGAGAGTCAAATGGAATTTTTCTGGCCAAACGACTAAAAAAAAAAAAAAAGGTCGTCAGAAATTTTTTGGACGAAAAAAATTGAAAATTTCGGAAGATTTGGGCAACTTGGGTTTTCTTGGGTTTTTTCGACCGACCAACTTGGGTTTTTTATTTTTCAGAGTGGCAACGCTGTATCTATGGTTTCCGGCTGGTTGTCTGCTAACATGCTGCTCGAATTGTTGTGTTTGTTTGCCAGCTCGTATAGCTTACTTATGCGAGCAAGCAATTTTAAAAGATGATGCTTGTTAAGACAAAACATAGATCTCGACTGACAGACTCAAATTTGCAATTCTGCATGCAAAATCTCAGACTAGTGCTTGCTGTAGATATGCAGACAGATATCCCTACTATCGTCAAAAGAAAACAATGTCAAGTTTCCAGTTCAACTAGGCTACTACTCGCACTAATTAGTGATATTTTTTCGTGATGTACCAGTCGGTACTCCAGAGAGACATTTTACCTAAACTGAAACTCTTAAAGACTTAAACTTAAAGTGGTAATTTTTTGGCGAGCTTACCGGTAGATAAATGTGAGCCATTTATGGCAATAGGCCTACGTAGCCTAGATAGCCTAGTCCTAGAAACTCGAATGTATACAATAACCTTATGATTAGACTAAAAGCTTAACTAGTTTTTTGTGATGTCCACGACTGATAATGAATATCAAAATTAAGATTTTATTATAAGTCTTTGAGATTTACTTATGCAACACTTTTCTGGGAATTAGCTGACCAAGCCCGGAGCTCCCTCTCAGATCACTACCCAATTTGCTGAGGAGCTTCGACACCCTGGCCCGCCACTTGTTGGAAGATGTTCACACTGGCCCGCCACTCAAAAAGGTTTGACACCCCTGACTTAAACAGTGTGTGTTTGTGTGTGTGTTTGTGTGTGTGTGCGTGTGCGTGAATGTGTCATCAGTTAACTTAACCCTTTACCGGTTCACTTTTAAATTTTAAGCCTGTTTTCAGCGGATATTCTCGGGGCAAACGCGTAAAGGATTAAATGTCATCAACTCACCGCTCTGGCGCATTCTTTCAACTCCGCGGACGATGCGCCCTCTGCAGGCACAATGTGTCTCAGCATGCCAGACTTCAGTCGAGGAGATGGCACCACTAAAGTCTTTCCCTCCTATAAATATTGCATAATCATGTAGCAAGTTGTAATTTCTATTTCAGTCAAATAATTCAAAGCATTTGTACAATTTATGTCCAGTTAAACCATGGCAGTTCTCAAATATGCAGCATAACTACCCGGTAGTCATCCTGAAGTTTCCTACCGCTAAAACTAATCAAGAGCATCAAGCCATAAAATGTAATTTACCAATATAGCAAGAGCCTCTTAAAGGCAATGCAAAATGTACTGCAAGTAACAAGTAAGCCTTTTCATTTAGTTATTACACCAATTTGATATATCACACCCCTTCAAGATTGTCCAATCAGGAGCACTTACAAAACCCAACCCCAGTCTTAAAGAGAGTGAAAAATGAAGCAGAGAAACAACTAGAAATTTGACGAAGAGTGGAAGGAAGTCCATTCCAGGTCACACGGCAAAACACGGCGAAGACGAAACATCGTCTCATAGTAGCACGCGAGCGGGGGAGAACTTTGCAAATACTGAAAGTCATATCCTGTGGCCAACTCAAAGACATACCTGTACAAAAACTCACTTAATTTAAAAAAGTGTTCACAAAGCTATTTTGCAGTTATTTGCTCAATATTTAGCCCTATGAAGGAATATTAACCCTCACAAATATTGCTTCTTCCCAAAACTGACATGTCTTAAGCTGAGACCCTTCTGCAGCAGATGTGGCCAACTATACAGCAATAAGTCTTACAATGTTATGCTAGCCACTGTAGGTGTTAAGTGGTGTTTAGCAAATGTGGCATGTGTAATTGTACTGTAGAGTTCAATTTGTCTGTACAGAGTGTACACATGTGTTACATAGGATTAAACTAACCTGAAGGACATTAAAACGAATGTCGGCAAGAACTCGATCTGGATCACAGAGGACAACTTTCGCTGGTCCCATTATCACCATATTCATCACGCAATTTCCAGCAATATCTGACCCCTACACACAGTAACACAAAAGCCATTACAACTATACACCACAGTCTTCTACAGTTGTGAAAGGAATAAAAAAGTCAGACAAGCAAAAGAAAATATTTTACAAGTCAATTAGGATATTTTACAAAATAACCCTACATTCAAACATTCAAATGTATACATCCATGTATGCATTTATGTTTGAACAACTTAAAGATCTATGCAAACTAAAGTAAAATCTTAGAAGCATAAAGATTGAATTATAAACCAAACCTCAAAACAAAAATTGTCAAGCTTATACAGGTCTACCAAATTGTTTTTATTCAAATGCCTGATAAATAATTAAAATGATATTTCGTTATGCTGCCATCCTGCACAAGATAGAGTCTAGGTACAATCAAATGTTTAAATAGCACCTGACCAGAACTTTGGTGGCCTCATTGAGCAACCTCTCAAAGTTATTTAACTGTTGAGCCTTAGGGCAAAATGAAATATTATATTATAAAAAAGGATAAAAGCAGACTATGTGTAATTGTGCATTCTAAACAGAAAACAATCTGGAGTTTTTGCCATGCATTTCTGAACACTACTAACATATATATATATATATATATATATATATATATATATATATATATATATATATATATATATAATTAAAATGAAGGAATATTAACCCTCACAAAGTCAGATAAGCAAAAGTTATATATATATATATATATAACATTTACACATCAGAAAACAAAGTGCCAATCTTTCAGTATCCAATAGACTTTAAAAAGGTCGTAGACTACCTTAAAATTTGGAATCAATTTGTAGGGAGGACGACGTGAAAGCAGCTGCTTCTTCTCCTCAAGCTGGTCCCACATTTTCCTTCTCATATCCATCCATTTATCTTCCGACGAAGACAACTGCTCAGCATGTTCTAACAAACAAATGCCGCATAATAAAGCCGTCAGCTTTAAGATTATACATATTATATATTATATATATATAATATGTATATATAATTATACAATATACAGTCATACATAAATACCAGTGTTATTTTAGTTCCAGCATTAATTTTTATTCCTATTCTTATTCTATTCCATTGTTGTAATTTTTATTCTAGTTTTAGTTCTTCTTTATAAATAAATTTCGTTCTTATTCTTATTCTTATTCCACTTCCTATTTAGAAATAATTTTAGTTCTAGTTCCAGTTCCAGAAATTTTTTATTTCTAGTTCCACTTCCAATTCCACTTCTCGTAATTATGTCTAACATGAATGATTACAATACCAGACAAAACAGTGTCTCGAGTCTTTTAACAGCACTGAAATTTTAATATAATGTAATATTAATAATAGCCTAGTCTACAATAGTTCGGAAATTGGAAAGAAAAAAACGACCAGGCAGCAGAAGTCAGACTATAATAAAAGTGACATATCAGGAGCCGCCTTCAGTCCGAAAAACTATTAATTTTTTTAAAAAGTTTCTATTTCTATTCCGTTCTCGTTCCAGAAAAATATTGAAATTTTTATTCCTATTCTATTCTTGTTCGAGAATTAATTTTTATTCTAGTTTTCGTTCCATGGAACGAAATTAAAATAATTATTATTCTTATTCTATTCTCAGGAACTAAAATAACACTGATAAAATAAATACATAAGTATTGTAAAAACAAGAATAGCAAAGGTAAAGGAGGTTATGGCAGGACAAAATACCATCTGGAACAGCAAACAAATCAGCTTCAGTACCAAATTAAATGTTTTAAGTACCTGTGTGTTCAGTACAGCCCTGTATGCATGTGAGGCATGGACCATCAAACACACTGATCGGGATAAAATATTGCCCTTCAAAATGTACAATCCGCAAATTCTTTCATCCAAGAATGAAGATGTTGCAAAGAATATCTGATTCGACATAACAATGACCATAATAAAGTGATTAAGAAGAGTAAAAGTGGCTCAGTCTTTTAAGCCATAGCCGTGAACTAGCCACGGGAATGAGGGCAGGCTGTCAGTCTTCTCCTCTGCCTTCTCCTCTTCCCATTGACATTGTACCACCAATATCACCATTATCATCACAATCATCATCATCATCATCACCATCACTGAGGGTGCATGTGGAGCAAATATTTTCAAGTGTATTTCTGCCCTGGTGGTTATTTTAACAAGTTTCCTATTAGCTGACAGCTAAGCACAATAGCCAAGTGCTACAGTCTCAAGTATCAAGAATAGAAGTGCACGGAATCTGTAAACACAGTATCCTCCAACACCATCACCCATCGTCCTTGCCACAAATGTTTCCACGCAAGTTTATGTATCCACAATTAAACCTATGAATGTCTGGTTGGCAGCTTTAATATGCAATTTATTACTCAGGAAACAAATAAAACTGGTGTCATACATCAAAGGCAAGCATTAATCTCCAGCTGTCAAGCTGAAGTTGGTCAGCAAATCTGCATAGCAATACACAAATATTTATGGATTGTGGGGCATGACGGCTAATTTGCTATCCAGAGTGGTTGACCTGCAATGCTAAAAGTATGGGTTTCATCCTCATCTGAGGCAGTTTACCTTACAAGGACCTTAAGCAAGTCATTTCACTTACAATTGCTCTGCAATATATTAATATTGCATCTGTGCCAGTGAGGCACGGACACCTCTGCATTCCGTGAGAAAGGCGATCTGAAAGTACAGTTGCATCGTATTGTATGAATTGAACATCACTATATGATGCATGTTTTGGCTGCTCAACTATCTAGAGCCAGTTGAGAACTCAAGTCATCCTTCCACCGACTGATCACAGCAGTGAATCAAACAGATTTACTTGCCTTGGTTTGTGAAACAATCTTCACTGTTATTTGAAGCTGGCATATTTGTTGACTAACAGAACTTGAGAATAGAAGTGAACGAAATCTGTAAACAAAAGTTGTCAATGTTAAAATAACAGAGACAATTACATCTTTCTCTACTGCAAGCACCATACTTGTAAGTTAAATATTTCAGTTTGCTTTTAGACCGTAAAGGACATTACTGTAATACAATGATGCACAAACACCCTCTGGAAAACCACAACAATAAACGGTAGCCAACCACCATGTTTAAAATCAGTCCTCATAAATTTCTCCAACCTACCATCATTCAAACAGTTCATACGACTGTAATGTAATGTCTACACTCTACAGTCTACCTCTTTTATGCCAAAAGCTACAGAATATTTTCTTGGCAGATAGGACCAAGTGGTTGTTGACCCTAACGAGTGGAATTCTCTTTCTGCATCTGTTCATTCCAATTTTGCACAGAAGATGTGCGTCAGAAGAGTCTCAAGGAATTTGGTCATGGATGGAAAAGGTACACTTGTCCACTGCCCATCATATAACCATTTAAACACAGAGGACCTTAGTGACTAGCAACAAAACTTGTTGCATCCACACACACAAAAACTGCAAATCTGGCTGTATTTGAGCCTTGTGGACAATTACCTTGATTTTGAAAATTACTTTAAGAACTTTCAAAATAATTTTGCCCTTAGATACCTGTATGTACGCTGTTCCTTGATGGAAGTGGAGTTTCAATAACCAACATTCATTGAGACAGCAACTGTAATCATTAGTAACTTCTAACGTTCCAATGCCTAATGCAAGCACTGTTTCGCAAAACAGGTCAACAGTAAATGAAGCAGTTTCAAGCATATTACTCTTTAAGCAAGTCACTTTGCAATTCAGACAGTCAGTCAAACTATCTTAATTTTTGCTCTTAGTTCAATGATTTCAATCCCTTTCCAAATTCCAACGGTCAATAACTTTTCTTGATAAAGAGCTCTGTTCAGTTCCATTAATTACTTACTTTACTAATCAAGCTACTGCCACTTACAGGGTATCTAAAAACAAGAAGACGAGACGTATCTGTGTCTGCACATTGAGTATTGTCCACGAAAAGGGATGAGGGGGGTTACTGGAAAGAACAGAGATGACAATGCTGTGAAGGATGCTGGGGATGTCACTGAAAACATGAAACGAAATGAGGGCATCTGAAAGAAGCTCAGGGTGGCATGTATAACTGACAAGGCACGAGAGACCCGGCTGAGGTGACATGGACATGTAATGAGAAAAGAAGAGGATAGTTGTGTCAAAAGAAGTGTGCAAGCAAAGGTATATGGTCAACACAGTCGGGGACAACAGAAGAAAAGATGGAAGAACATGCAACAAGACATGAAGCTGCTCAAACGGAAAAACGAAGATACTGCAGAAACAGAAACAAGTGGAGGAGAAGGATTTATGTGGCTGACCGCATGCCAGAGGGATCCAATCTAGCCAGAAGGGAAAGAAGTAGGCCTAGTGAGTATTGGTCATGCTGTTTCACAAAACTGGTCAAAAGTAGTTGCTTTAGTTTCATTCAATCAAGAATTTGCAAAAGTGCCCCTTCATGATTTCTACTCAAATGCACAGGTTTTAAAGCAACTTTTCCAGAAGCTCTAGAGCTGTTTGCAGTTTTCATTTACTATTCTTTGATGCAATAGATATCTAAAAATTTACAGTTTTGTGTTCAAAAGTATTCCAGCACGCCAATTCTGCGGATATTTGACTTACAAATTTGATCACACGTTTCTGAGTATAAACTATTTGTGTTTTAAAACTACTGCAGCAAGTCATTGATGAAGTAACATACATGCACATCTTAAAATATAGCCTACAGTACCGAGGACCGTGATAGGTGTCGCAAAGATCGGTTAGGTTCAGGTTAACTCAGGTTAGGCTTCGTGAGGGTCGATATTCGGCAGGTTCGGTTTAGGCGTCACGAGGGTCGATTAGAGTCGTTATTAGATGCTGTTCGAAGATACAGCATATACTTTAATCGGTAAACATGCACACTGCGTGCCCGTACTCCAAACAATATGGCTGCCAACGAATGCAATAAAATTAGAGCGCGACCTATTGACGACATCGCAACATGCATCCCAACATGCAAAGCGTGAGGGTCGGTTAGGGCTCAGGTTAGGCGTCGTGATGGTCGGTTAGGGTTAGTTTTAGGGTTAGTGCAGTCATTCTGCTGAAATTGAAGCTGAATTGATGAACAATGTCGTCGATAGGTCGCGCTCTAATTTTATTGCATTCGTTGGCAGCCATATTGTTTGGAGTACGGGCACGCAGTGTGCGTGTTTACCCTTCAATCCCCGATACTGCAATTACTCAGGACTATTAAATTTTAACTTGTCGAGTCGTGCATTAGTGCACAGCTAAGCAAAGATGGGACGATTTTACTTGGGTTTCTTATAAGACAGGAAGTGCCAAACATAAATGCAAATCATTCCCCATACTCTTAACAAAATGGCAACACTAAACACTGACGAGATTTTTATAAATTAGGTACTAATAGTTTATCACTTCTTAAAATGACTGTTATCAAAGAACATTACTAATATTTCATTTTAAAACGCACCGAAAATGACAAAATTTCACCATTGCAAGTTCATAAAGAAGTAAAGTTGAAGGTTTGGGCAGACTACACATACCTGATAACTGGAGACAATCCTATTTTCTTGTTCAATCCGCTTCCACTTATTTCACGCAATCCTTTTCTTCCGTCGTTGAGAAAATTAACAAAACTTCGAACGTCTTGCGTGATTTTGAACTGCCTGCCCCACCGAACGACTTCATATCATAGATGTCATATTCCGAACAGACTCCAACCTTTGATGACGTCAATAGAAAGAATCAACGGCGGTAATCCACTGCATTAAGTGCCCATCAACTTAGGCCCTATAGGCCTATTATAGGGCCTAAGTTGATGGGCACTTAATATTAATAATAGAAAAATAAACTAAATGAGAATACAATGATGATCACTGCATTGTCGTGAATATTCATCTATTTCCAAAAAACAAACGGTGAGCGGTAACAATTGACAATAATAATTGTGGCGCGAACGTATTGAGATTTTGCAACTTCCAAAACTAGTTTTCTATCTAACCTATTATCACAGAAGGCCTATAGGCCTAAATAATTATTATTTTATACTGTGCTACTACTATTATTAGGACCTGGTCAGCAATTCAGGACCATCTTGGGAAACAGGGTTAAACTGCTTATGGTGCTGAAAAGTCAGCTTATATAGGCTACTATAATATTATTCATGTCTGCATTTATTCATTAGAATAACTCAGCAACAGGAGAACTGAGCTGCTGAACTCGATACATAACGATATTTTTAATGTAGCCTAATTATAATCATTATATATTGAATAATAAAACACTTTTTTTTATCAGAACTGAATAGTCTAATGGAGTTATTTTGCTGAAATGGTGTAACGGCCTGCCCCCACCTCGAAAGAAGCCCACGTGACCTCGGGTCCCACCCCTGGTATTGCTCTTCAGCCTCCCAAGTGGTAGGAGCCCGCCCTAGGATTTCAATCGAGGCGCCGCACTGTTGAAGGGGTTCTCTATTGTCAGGTACGACTACAGATCCATCTAAGTAAGTAAGATCTACGGGATCCATTGATTTCCCTCTGGTAAAGTCGTAGTTTAGGGTTGGGTCTTCCACCTCAGGACGGGGATGTCTCTCATCGGTACCAGGAATGGCTTCGGTCGAGTGGCGACATATGTCTGCGGTTCCCGGTCTGGGAACGACGGCTTCCTCTAATTGAAGACCGTCTGGGTTCGAATCCCCTTCAACAGATTGTGTAAATCCCCAATCCTTAGATGTGGTCAACCCTTCCCTTCTCTTTTCCCTCATTACCTCACTTTCTTCTCGGGAAAGACTACCCCGGTGGTGTTGCTCTTGTAAGTGGCTTATCTCTTGACTAAGGCTCTTGAATTGGGACTCTTGTCGTTCCATAAACATCCCTAAGGTTTCTGACACAGTTAGTAAAAGTTCCCCAACTTGTTTTTCCCTTGCTTCTAATTCGTCAAGACGGTCAGGGGTTCCTCCCTTCTCCCCTCCAGTTATGCATTCCTCTAATTCCTCATCAGAGTGATCCTCAGACCTCATAGAAGTTTCCATTATTCAGTTATTTATTAACGTCAGATTTGATTTATTTAATTAAACAATTCAACTGAGTATAATGAATAAGCGTTACTGGCAATTAACATCTGTGATTGGGCCTAGATATTGTTCTTCAATAACTATGCAATATGTCTTCAAAGTCAGCAGAATCTCCGTAAATAATCAACAGGCGTGCACAACCTTATTTCTAGTAATCACGTTCTATAACTAACAGTCAGATATAATGAATCATAATTCGGTCTGCAGCTTTCAACCGATATTCAATATCAACTTAGGTTTCAATTCTTATTATCAATGAACATTAATATCTAATTAATTAACTACACTTGGTTTCGGATTCTGTTATGGAGCAATTAGATTAGTTGATACTTTCCTGGTCTTTCCGTGCAATTTGACCAACACTCGCATTCAAATATGAAAAGAAGATCGGAAGATTTCTTGTCCGAATATTGGAATATATGACAACAAAGATTCACACAGAATCAGCTGCAACTGTGCCAGAACCAGTCGCTTAGTCAACGGTATATTCTTATTCATGAAATCGGGCAATCAGCCACACATTCAGCATTTTTAGACCCAAAATACACGGAATTTCTGATCTTCCCGAGCCGAGCTCTCACTCCGATGAAAACTTCCAGTCGACTGCGCTTTTCGGCGTTGGAAGCGGTCACGTGATCCGGATCAACCAATCAGCGACTTACACGTTGGCCGAATCTAAAAATAGAGTGTCGCATTGCGACACTTTCTGTTGCAGCGAAGTACTGCACCGAAGGTCAGATCTAAAAGCGGCTAAAACCGAAGGCCGGTCGCAAATTTGGCAAGGCCGCAAATTAATAAGTGAGTACGCCGAGCGGCCTAAAAGGAGGTTAAATTGTAGCGGCCTCATAGGACGTTACACACCCCCCCACTTAATCCAATTTTCCACCTTAATGGAAAATTTCCAGAACAGGGTCCGAAACCAAACAATATAAACAAGCAACCTTAACTGATTTACTACGGTACTACGTAAGAACAAGATTCTCAATTGACACACATTGTACCGACAGCCCCGGTACGCTTAGGTGAAAAAGGGTTCATGCCCAAAATAAATCAGTTTAGTACCGACAGCCCCGGTACGCTTAGGTGAAAAAGGGTTCATGCCCCTAAAAGAATTATCAAGTCTGAACTTATAACCATCACGAAACTGACATCAGCAATTTAAGGTTATCACAAAGAATCTCGGTGCTGAATCAAATTTACAGTTAACACAAATTATAATCATCATTCCTAATCCATCACTTGCACGGAGCCACTTACTAGGATAATTAAATGTCTTCCAAACACAATATTCCCTGCTCCGGCACCAATTCTTACTATACTATTATACTAACAAATCAGCATGTTACAATTCAATTTAACAGGTTACCAATACTATGAATCAAATGCACATTACACAATAAAAGAAGACTGTATTGCTTTTAATTCTATCCTCACCGGTGATCAAAGAGATTTCTGGGAAAACTCTGTTCCTTAGTTCAGCATACAATCGCTATCAGCGATGGGCAGTCAACACTTCATTACCCACGTTACTCGTTACTAGGGCTGAACTATTAAGCAAAGGCTTTACTGCTTAGTGAAGCATACCCAAGCCACACTAGGACGGATTTCTCCTAGACCTGTGTAATAGTCTTTCGACGTCTACCTTACAAGACGGAGCATAACAGAGCCGACCTTCCGGAACTAGCAAACAAAGGATTTACTATTCAGGGAAACATACCCAAGAAGCTAGTACGGATTTCTCCCTGACTTATGCAATAGACTTTCTACGTCCACCTTACAGGACGGAATATAATAGAATAGACCCGTAACGCTGTCTGGAAAATTACAACCCACTATTCTACATCTGAACCTGCCTTCACTAACCATATAGAATTCAAAATAGCAAATAATCTCATCGTAGATTATACAATTAATCACCGTTATGCAATCACACATCCTATACTACAAACAAGCACAGCATTCTTGCCCTTCTTCGTGGCAACAAAGAAAACAATGCAAATAGAACAACAAGTAAACAATTCTTACCTACCCCCATGATCTAACCTAGATCAAGTCTAGAAACAAAAATTCATATGCATTTGTTTTCATCCAAAGGAACTAAAACCAGGCTTCTCGCCAAAGCCTAAACCGATCGCCATTACGCGATATTATCTTACACTACATACATGTACCGTTACCTATATCTTACGGGGCGAACAATGTTCCTGCGAGGTCTCGCATCGGACATTAATTCTTCAGCTTCAGGATTATTCAATCCATTCAAGGTCTCCAAATCTAAAGGACCTATGGGAAACCTAGCGGGTTTCACTCTCATATCATACCGGAAATTTCTGTTAGTGACATGGCGCTGCATAAATCTTCGAGCAATTTCAAAATTATTATGCACATTCTCAATTTGATTCACAACAAAATCATCGGTACTAGACAAAGCATTTGCAACTGGAACATCTCCTAAAACTAAATCAATCGGCCTGCACAACTCTCTTGACAGGAACAGCCGGTTAGGTGTGAATCCGGTGTGTTCACTTTCACTTGCTCGATAGGCGGCGAGGACGTAGGGAAGATGCACATCTTCCGAAGAGAAGTCGGTGAGAACAGACGGAAGATGTACACCAACGGAGGGAGGGCTGGCGAAGCCGGGAGAAGGATGCACATCCTCGTTAGAAGGATTCCGGGCTACCACCTGTAGAGGGAGTAGATTCGACGAGTCGGAAATTTCCTTCAAGCGTGGAGTTCCGGTTCCTGCACGTTCCGGTTGGCTGGTCCATGGTTCCTCAGAAGTTTTCGAATTCGGTTGCACGACATGGATTTCTTCCTTTCTTCCATGGTCACGAGAAGCTACTATTCTGCGACACAGTCTCACACGTGGCTTGCAATGAACGTCAAATCGGTGACTTCCCGCCAGAATCCAGTTGCGACCGACGTGCCAAAGTACATTTTCGTCTTTCATCCAGGAAAGTCCAAGGATCAGTTCAGAGACCTGTTCTGTGACTAGACAGGGAATCTTGAATTCGTGATCGCCGATTTGCAGTTTCAGTATTGTCTCTCCCACAACGCGAATAGCAGACCCGTTAGCAGCTAACAAGGACTGTTCAGAATTCTGCACATCTTTAGGATCTACTAGCGAAGCAGGACATAATGTCATTTCGCAGCCAGAGTCAAGCAAGGCTAGAAGAGATTTGCCATTCAGTTTTACAGAGAGGTAGGCATCATTTCTACCTTGGACGTGTCTGACATTACCTTCTCGATTCCCGGTGGTTTCTTCGAATTCTTCATCTGCTGGCGACCTCTGTGGACGTGCTGGACAACCGCGAGCCAAATGTCCCGGTTGATTGCATTCGTAGCAGCGACGATTGTCCCGTTTCACCCGTGGAAAGTTATTGTCTCTATTTCGGTTCCATTGTTGATTGTTGGTTCCGGTTCCTCCCCAGGGTGGTGACGAACGTTGCGGCTGCCATTGCCGAAACTGACCCTCAGTTGAAGTAGCACTCAACTGGTTCTGGAACATTTCTTTCAACTGTCGGGTCAGCGTCTCTTGCATCTTGTTGAATTTTTCGTCGAGGTTGAAGTCCACTTCCCTCACTGTCTTGATGCGACCCGGTTGACGGTCGTGGAACCCGGTGGAATCTTCATCAGCGCGGCGGTAGCCTTCCAACCGGAGAGCGATTTTGTAGGCGCTATCTAACGTGGTCGGTTCTCGCTCTCGTACCTTCAGAGCCAGGCCCTTGTCAGACAGTGCATCAAGAAAAGCTCGAATAGCTATTGTCTCACTATGCGCGGACGACGGTCCTGGGAAAGCTAAGATCATAAGCTTTCGAATGTCTTGTACGAGCTGACCGAGATCTTCACCCGATTGCTGGCGGCGAGTATTCAGTTTAGTTTGGTACAAGGCTGCCTGGTCCGAGCTTCCGTATCGTAGTCGTAGACGGTCGACTAGATCGGTGCAGGTGGTGATGGCTTCCGAGTCGAATTCATGCAGAAGTTGGTCTACCGGTTCTATTAGCGCACACGTCAGTTGGGCCAGTTTCTCTTCTTCAGTCCAACGGTTACTTTTCGAACATACTTCGAACTTCTTAAGGAACACTTCTACTGAGGTCTTACCGTTGTATCGGTCCAGCTTCATTGGCGATGTCATTCTTCTATCTGGAAAATTTGAATATTCAGTTTGTAGTTTCCCAGCAGGTTCTTTCCTTTCACGAGCATTTGGTTCAGATCGAGACGGTTCAGCAGTGTCCTTTTTCGGCGACAACTCTCGAGCATAAGAGCTGACGATTGTGGGCGGTTTTTCAGAGGCAACACCGCTCACGAGTATGAACGGATTAGGCAGTTCATCTTTGGGACCACCCGCGACAATCGGTTTCATTGTTGGCCACTGCATTAATTGTTTCGCCAGGGCAACCTGTTCATTGTACGAGACTGGACCGTAGTAGGGCACGAAGATGGGCTGTACTTGCTCACGAAGTAAGTATTCGTAGCTCTGGGTAACCTGAGTTCTTAGCGACGAAGACATCGTTGACATTATCGGCGGACTCGAAGATGTCGTCAGGGTGGGCATACGAGGAATCGAAGCAGAAGCGAACGCGATCTTTTCTGATTCAGGTTTCATTTCACGTACCTGGACGTCGTGCATACCCACATTCTTCGAAGAGATGATTCGTGGAGGAATTGCAGTTGATCGTCGAAAATTTTCAGCTTCAGTATTCATGAATTCGTACGACGAGTATGGGAAGGTGGCAGCCCGTGGAGTTACAGATGGCATGAGACGAGGATGTGCATCTCGTGGACCCCAGTCGTACTCTCGTATGGACGACAAATCCCGATTTGATTTATCTACAACTAACATTCCTGAGTTAGTACATGTTTTCAAACAGTCTTGCCCTATAGCTATCGCATTTGAATCGAGCACAAATCGATGTAAAGGCCGCATATCAGTTACTTCTGAGTCTTCACAATTATATTTCACTTGTTCGGTTATATCTCTATTTAACCGGTTTTGTTTCTTGCGTATATACGACTCATAATCAAAACTTTCATAAAACGAATTTAAGTCTCTATGATAGACACTTTCATTCCTAACAATTTCGGGTTCTTTTCTAGCCCTTGTATCTTGACTAAGTTGGACCCAAGCGTTAGCTGTACTTGAACCTAGTTCCAAAACCTCACTTAGTCTAGGACCAACTGTACCTGAGCTTACTTTCATCCCACTTAGTCGGGTATCAATTGTGTTTGCACTAGATTGGACCTGAACCTCTGTATCTGACCTTGACTTCAAAACCCCACTTCTGGTACCAATTGTAACGGCCTGCCCCCACCTCGAAAGAAGCCCACGTGACCTCGGGTCCCACCCCTGGTATTGCTCTTCAGCCTCCCAAGTGGTAGGAGCCCGCCCTAGGATTTCAATCGAGGCGCCGCACTGTTGAAGGGGTTCTCTATTGTCAGGTACGACTACAGATCCATCTAAGTAAGTAAGATCTACGGGATCCATTGATTTCCCTCTGGTAAAGTCGTAGTTTAGGGTTGGGTCTTCCACCTCAGGACGGGGATGTCTCTCATCGGTACCAGGAATGGCTTCGGTCGAGTGGCGACATATGTCTGCGGTTCCCGGTCTGGGAACGACGGCTTCCTCTAATTGAAGACCGTCTGGGTTCGAATCCCCTTCAACAGATTGTGTAAATCCCCAATCCTTAGATGTGGTCAACCCTTCCCTTCTCTTTTCCCTCATTACCTCACTTTCTTCTCGGGAAAGACTACCCCGGTGGTGTTGCTCTTGTAAGTGGCTTATCTCTTGACTAAGGCTCTTGAATTGGGACTCTTGTCGTTCCATAAACATCCCTAAGGTTTCTGACACAGTTAGTAAAAGTTCCCCAACTTGTTTTTCCCTTGCTTCTAATTCGTCAAGACGGTCAGGGGTTCCTCCCTTCTCCCCTCCAGTTATGCATTCCTCTAATTCCTCATCAGAGTGATCCTCAGACCTCATAGAAGTTTCCATTATTCAGTTATTTATTAACGTCAGATTTGATTTATTTAATTAAACAATTCAACTGAGTATAATGAATAAGCGTTACTGGCAATTAACATCTGTGATTGGGCCTAGATATTGTTCTTCAATAACTATGCAATATGTCTTCAAAGTCAGCAGAATCTCCGTAAATAATCAACAGGCGTGCACAACCTTATTTCTAGTAATCACGTTCTATAACTAACAGTCAGATATAATGAATCATAATTCGGTCTGCAGCTTTCAACCGATATTCAATATCAACTTAGGTTTCAATTCTTATTATCAATGAACATTAATATCTAATTAATTAACTACACTTGGTTTCGGATTCTGTTATGGAGCAATTAGATTAGTTGATACTTTCCTGGTCTTTCCGTGCAATTTGACCAACACTCGCATTCAAATATGAAAAGAAGATCGGAAGATTTCTTGTCCGAATATTGGAATATATGACAACAAAGATTCACACAGAATCAGCTGCAACTGTGCCAGAACCAGTCGCTTAGTCAACGGTATATTCTTATTCATGAAATCGGGCAATCAGCCACACATTCAGCATTTTTAGACCCAAAATACACGGAATTTCTGATCTTCCCGAGCCGAGCTCTCACTCCGATGAAAACTTCCAGTCGACTGCGCTTTTCGGCGTTGGAAGCGGTCACGTGATCCGGATCAACCAATCAGCGACTTACACGTTGGCCGAATCTAAAAATAGAGTGTCGCATTGCGACACTTTCTGTTGCAGCGAAGTACTGCACCGAAGGTCAGATCTAAAAGCGGCTAAAACCGAAGGCCGGTCGCAAATTTGGCAAGGCCGCAAATTAATAAGTGAGTACGCCGAGCGGCCTAAAAGGAGGTTAAATTGTAGCGGCCTCATAGGACGTTACAATGGCACCTTAAAAGGGTACCATTACAGTGTGGAAATAGCCTCCCAAATATTTTTGTTGAGTGTTGCTTATATTTATTGAAGTCTTAGCCCACTCTTATAAGCACTGAAAAGTACAGGTATAAATTCAAAAAGTTTCTGATGGGGCTATGAAAAAGTTCAGATGACACCTTAAAATGCTGCCGTTGCAATGTGGAAATTCAAAAAGTTTCTGATTTGGCTCTCAAAAAGTACAGGTATTTTGTTAAGATGACACCTTAAAATGCTGCCATTGCAATGTGGAAATTCAAAAAGTTTCTTATGAGGCTCTGAAAAAGTACAGGTATTTTGTTAAGATGACACCTTAAAATGCTGCCATTGCAATGTGGAAATTCAAAAAGTTTCTTATGAGGCTCTGAAAAAGTACAGGTATTTTGTTAAAATGACACCTTAAAATGCTGCCATTGCAATGTGGAAATTCAAAAAGTTTCTGATTTGGCTCTGAAAAAGTACAGGTATTTTGTTAAAATGACACCTTAAAATGCTGCCATTGCAATGTGGAAATTCAAAAAGTTTCTGATGGGGGGGGGAGGGCATATCCCCCTCCCCATACCCCTCCCCAACGTTCCCTCTAAGCTGCGCGGCCGCGCACCTCATTTGAAAATGCCGCGCAGCAGTTTCAAATTTCCGCGCACAAATTTTGGTAGGAAGTGTTGTTTTGTTTAACGTTTTGTTTAACTCGAGGTAAGTCATTGATTTATTATCTCATCTTTTCCCAACGACTGCTCAATGTCTGTGTGCGCGGACGACTACCGACTACCGAGTTGCCATCCAGCCATCCGACAGTCAAATATCTCGGGCGAATTCCCCAACTAATGACTAACCACCACCACCCATCCCTCCGAGAGCTTTGTAATGACTGTCCAGACGCAGCCCCTTCTACATGTAGGTTGAATCTGAGGGAAGATCTGAGGGAAGATCTAGTCACGGCTATAAAGTGAATAAGGTCCAGAAGCGAGCTGAGCGGACCACACATTGAATCACAGCCAGGGACATCTGTTCATAGAAAGATGTCTAATCAGTAATCACAAGGGATGGTTCAGCTGCATCTTCAGTGTCTATCTGTCAGTCATTAACTGGGACGTCTTAGCGACTCCTGCTTTGACCCGAAACCAGAAGACTCGCTTAGCATCAGCAAATTTAGAGGGATGCTGATTCTTATCAGCTGCTTTGCCGTCATAGGTGGCTGCTCCGGCTGGCAAGTTAGCTTTCAACAGGTGGTGCCAATTTGCCAAATAATCCTCCGCGCGAGGTGAGCGGAAATCCCATGGGGGGGGGGGTGTGCCGTATATTGAAGGCCTGTCTTTCAATCGATCAGATAATCAGAGTCGGATTCTACTTCGGAAGTTGGTTTAATGTAGCCTACAACCTGATTTCTCAGGTAGGTCTAGTTCAGTTTTGGTTTGGAATTCGTGGTCATATCATAATATTTCTTAGTGAGTAAAATTTGCAAGCTGTAGGCCTATCGAAGCGTAACGCGAATGAAAGTATATTAAACAGTGTTTTCAGAGGAAAAGTGGTCTTCTAGGTTTACTGTTTAAAACTGATTGGCTTAAGAAGATGGTAGAGACGGAGCTTCGAACGTGAGTAGAACACAGACGAAGGAGACTAGCCTATACCTATAGACTTTAGAGTGGAAGTCAGCATCGACAGAATTTATCATCTATGGTCGTCGCAGAAAGATATGAGGCAGAAACTTTAGCGCTGAACATTATTTTGATGCCAGATTAAGAACTACCTGTATGTAGCCTCCTTCATCATGTAGCCTCAGGTAGGTCTAGTTCAGTTTTGGTTTGGAATTCGTGGTCATATCATAATATTTTCGTTTGCGATATGCCTAAGGGATTTCTGCGCAATGCATCATCTTTAATGAAAAAAGGACATGTTACAGACATGTAAATTAAGTAAGTAAGTAAGTATATACTTTATTGAACCGCCTGCAAACGCACTGCGGGAACATCTATCAGTTATGAAAAATGAATATGTATATATATATATATATATACACACATAACTATATCAATAGGCCTAATAAAGTCAGCGAAAAAATTAGTGTAGTTAGGCCTATAGATTTTTCAAACACAAATTTAATGTTTCTGAAAATGTGGTGCTCATGTGGAAATTTGGGTTGCTCAAGCAACCGTCAGTTCCGCGCACGCTGGAAAAATATTAGAGGGAACGTTGCCCCTCCCCCTGCCGGTCTCGGCGCTACGCGCCTCACGAGCGTCCTTCGGACGCTCGATTGCCCCCCCCCCGAAACCTGAATTCCCCCCCCAGCGGAGGGGGACTAGATTAAACACTAACAAGTTACAACTCCTTGCGTTATAGATGAATAACTAGGCTAAATGACACCAATAGGTCTTTTGCTCGCATCTGAATGTCAGTAGCAAGTATATATGCCTATCATCGGTGACGGCATTAACAAGTTGACACAGCGAACAAAAGCAGAATGATTAGGCCTAAGCTTTATCAATCTAATGAAGAAACAGACTAATTTTTGCACAGAGGGGGCCTTTGTCCAGAGGACCAGAGGGAATGAGGGATAATGTCCAGGTGATAGTGTCCTACAACCTCTCTCTACGACATCGACATCTGTTCGCCTTTGCGCTCTACCAACCGCTTTGGTCTCCTTTAATTATTACATGTAATTAATACATGTAATTGTAGGCTACCTCGACCTCGTATTCGGTCTGCCTAGCGCAACTTGTGTCGTTTGAGTTAAGATTTAAGATGATTATTAGGCTATTCTAATACTGCGTCGTTCTTATGCATTCGTTCTAGGCCTACTTAGGTTTCTTAAAGGACTATTCGGCTTGTGAATTAAATTGTCTTTTTTTTATTGTGACGGGCAACGTCGGTAAATATCAATATTACACGGTTGGCCCCCCCCCCCATGCCCCGTGTGTTTGGTCTAGATCTGTTAACAGTTAGATACTGTAGAGGTCTACCGTATTACTACTCAGCAAACACAGAAGCGTCTATTATAGTAGCGGAATGTGGAAAGCATATTTATAAGCGGGCGTCATGCGAAGGCTTACGGTAATGCTCAATTCTGAAGCAATGTGTCAGTGATGCGTTTCGATTCAGGTGAGCGAGCATAGGTGTCGATCGGTCGGTCGGTCGGTCGGTCGGTTGCCCAGCAGCAGCCTTCTGCCTTCTGCCTTCTGCCTTCTGTCACCACGTCTACGGAACACGACAGAGGAATTTCATTTTTTTACTACAGAATCGATTTGAATTCGTTCTTAGGTGTTCTGTGTACAACTGGATTTACAATCCGACCATCTGTCAGCGTTCGAAATTGAACACAGGTGGGTAATAATGATCTCTGACTGCTAGGCCTGTCGCTTTGTTTCAGGTCTGATGACTCAAGAACGTGTACCACGTAGGCTACATGCAGCTCATTGCCCGCTGCATGGCAAGATCAAGTCTCAACAGGGGTTATTTTAAGGAAATTTCTCAACTGCACATATTTTCAGAATATCATCCTACATCAAGTAAATTGGTCATTATTGAAACTAACAGGGCTTTTTTAACGTGCATTTCTACACACAATGTGCAGCTCTAATAAACTTCTAAATGGATTAGTGCAGTTGTAAAAGCATTTTTGTGGAGTTAAAAAACTGCTTGAAAGTTCGTTGTCTTCCGATTTGGAATAATACAGACATTTAGAGAATAATAGTCAGCCTATTGCAAGTTTTGTGATTGAAGTTTTCAGCTATAAACTTTGAAACCAGCCTAACCAAATCAATACCTTATTTTGCAACAATGCTTACAGTAGAAAAACTGAGTGGAGGAGTTCGATGGGTCCATCTTAGTTTCGTTCGCAAATTGGCGCCAAGGCCGTAGCTAGGGAGGTGTTTTGGGTGTTTGAACACCTCCAGAAATGGAAAATGGAAAAAATAATATAATGCATTTACTAGCACATGATGTAAAAACCATGAAATAAAACCATGAAAACACCATCCGAAATTTAAAAAGTAAAAAAATAGAATATTATTCACTTGCACGTAATGAAAAAAACACATGAAATTAGGCGAAAGATACTAAGAAAGCCGTTTCCGATGGTCTTCTGAAATTTTGACGACTAAAAAATATGTCTTCTGAAATTTTCACACCTAAAAAAGGTGTATTCACAATTTTTGACGACTAAACAAAGGTGTCTCAGAAATTTTGACAACTAAAAAAGGTTTCTTCAGAAATTTTTACAACTCAACAAAAGTGGCTTTAGAAATTTTGACAACTAAAAAAAGGTGTCTTCAGAAATTTTGAAACCTAAAAAAGGTGTCTTCAGAAATTTTGACGCCTAAACAAAGGTGTCTTCAGAAATTTTGACAACTAAGAAAGGTGTCTTCAGAAATTTTGACCACTAAAAAAGGTGTCTTCAGAAATTTTGACACCTTAAAAAAGGTCTCTTCAGAAATTTTTCACACCTAAAAAAAGGTGTCCTCAGAAATTTTGACGACTAAACAAAAGTGTCTTCAGAATTTTTGACAACTAAAAAAGGTGTATTCAGAAATTTTGGCACCTAAAAAAATTCCTTCCAATAATTTGACGACTAAAATAACATGTTTTCAGAAATTTTGACGACTAAACAAAAGTGTTTTCAGAAATTTTGACAGCTAAGAAAGGTGTTTTCAGAAATTTTGACGACTAAAAAGTTGTCTTTAGAAATTTTGGCACCTTAAAAATGATCTCTTCAAAAATTTTCACCCCTAAAAAACGTGTCTTCAGAAATTTTGACGACTAAACAAAAGTGTCTTCAGAAATTTTGACACCAAAAAAGTGCATTCCGATATTTTGACGACTAAGCAAAGGTGTCTACAGAAATTTTGACGACTAAACAAAGGTGGTGTCAGAAATTTTGACGACTAAACAAAGGTGTTGTCAGAAATTTTGACAATTAAAAAATGTGTTTTCAGAAATTTTGACGACTAAACAAAGGTTTTGTTAGAAATTTTGACAACTAAGAAAGGTGTTTTCAGAAATTTTCACACCTAAAAAATGAGTCTTCGGAAATTTTGACGACTAAACAAAGGTTTTGTTAGAAATTTTGACAACTAAGAATGGTGTCTTCAGAAATTTTGACCCCTTAAAAAGGTCTCTTCAGAAATTTTCACACCTAAACAAAGGTGTCCTCAGAAATGTTGACGACTAAACAAAGGTGTTTTCAGAAATATTGACGACTAAAAAAGGTGTCTTTAGAAATTTTTACACCTTAAAAAGGTCTCTTCAGAAATTTTCACACCCAAAAAAGGTGTCTTCAGAAATTTTGACGACTAAACAAAAGTGTCTTCAGAAGTTTTGACAACTAAAAAAGGTGTCTTCAGAAATTTTGACAACAAAAAAGGATGTTTTCAAAGATTTTGACACCTACAAAAAGTGCATTCCGATATTTTGACGACCAAACTAAGGTGTCTTCGGAAATTTTGACGACTAAACAAAGATGTCTATAGAAGTTTTGACAACTAAAAAAGGTGTTTTCAGAAATTTTGACGACTACAAAAAGTCGTCAGAAATTTTGACGACTAAACAAAGGTGTCTTCAGAAATTTTGACGAATAAAATAAAGTGTCTTCAGAAATACTGTCGACTAAACAGAGGTGTTTTCAGAAATTTTGACGACTAAAAAACGTCGTCACAAATTCTCCGCCAAAGAACTCCCCCCCCCAAATCAAATCCTGGCTACGGCCTTGGAGGCTGGGAAAGTTGTGCAGTTCTAATAATTCCTTTAAAAAAGCCCTGCCGCAATGGCTTGTTTTGCGTGGAATAGCTCAATTGGGGAAATTTTGATACGGTGTAAGATAATTTGCGATCCTTCATGTTTTATATGCTTTCACGTCTACTTGAAGGCCTATTGTTTTAAATTATTGAAGTTGTAAACACAAAAAAGCAGAGAAGCCCTGTGCTCCGCCTGGCTTTCGTTTTTAACTCATTATTTTGTTACAAACTGGGAATCTTGCACTCGATTTCGTTTCGCTAACCGTTACGTGTGTATGGCTTGCATCGGACAGCTTGTTTGAATATGCCATTTATCTCATTACTTGTTTTCTTGTATTTTATGCAATTGGAGTTGTCAGTAGATATTTAAAGTAAAATTCACGGCAAAAATGTATTATAATCTTCTTTGTTACAATTAGTTTAATTAAAATATATTAGCTACTAGCCTACTAACATCGTTTATGCGATTGTGTGTAAAAAAGTAACTGCACAAAACCTGATTTTCAACTGCACAAATTCGTTTTCCAACTACACACTTTGTGTCCAGCTGCACGTTAAAATAACCCCTGAGTCTCAATCTAAAACCCGATAATCCACTGGATCACGCTTGCGATCAAATCCATTACGCTTAGCCTATTATAAGCATAGGTTTATTTAAATTCTGCATTTGCATTCATATCGATCCATACCAGGGGCGGTTCCAGGGGGGCCAATCCGGCCATGGCCCCATTTAAAAATTGCATGGGACGTACGTGGCTCCCATTCGGTTTCAAATTAGCAATCGGTATAGGGGTGCCATGGCATATTGCCCCCCCCCCCCCGATTGAAAAAATTCCATGGGACGTGGCCCCCATTCGTTTCTCGACCGGACGACTAAAAAAAGGCCATCAACATTTTTGGGGATGGAAAAGGTAGTTTTTCCCTCTTCCAAACGACGAATGACTAAAAAAGTCATCAACTTTTTGGCGACCAATGACGGAATTTTTCCCTGCCTGTCCGAAGACCAAAGATTTTGGCCCCCCTTCCTTCGAGCATTTCTGGATCTGCCACTGTTCATATCCATGATGTGAGTACACACATGTAGGGCTTTTGTAGGCCTATGCAATTTTGGGCATATATATATATATATATATATATATATATATATATATATATATATATATACTGGTACCGGTAGGCCTATAATTATATGTATCATGTATGTATATAGTGTACAGTTCAGAGGCGAATCCAGGGGGCCAATCCGGTCATGGCCCCATTTCAAAAGTGCATAGGGCGTGGCCTCCATTTGGTTTCAACAAGCTAGAGGTTATACAGTATATTCCCAAGAGATTAAGATCAAATGACAAAAGAAAAAGTCATCTGTTATTTTGGCAGGGAAAAATTGGTATAGCCTATTTTCCAGACATTTCGCGTTCAAATGACTAAAAAGTCATCACCTTTTTCTGGCAAAGATAACAAATTCCCCCCCCCCCCTTCGAAAATTTCTGTATCCGCCCCTGGTACAGTTGGCCTGTATATCAGCCATGGGAAGTATGGCCTACGACCAGGCCCGCCGACAGACATTCCGGGCCCCTGGGCAGAGCAGTCACGGGCCCTAAACTATCTTTAAACTTTCTGAACAACTTTAAATAAAAACATAATAGAAATAACAAAAGTGTGGGACGAATTACGATAATGTATAGTCTATATAATTATATAGGCTATTTATGATGTTACTCAGTTCTTAATACTAAGAATTAAAATTTATAATTTTTATGGTATAGGCTAGGCCTAGGCCCTACCTAGTCAAAAGCATTTTTTATGTAACTGCAGCAAAAATGTTTATAATATCCTCGTTGGTCAACTATAGTCTATAGTTGAAATAGTGTGTGAGTGTGACTATGCTGATCCTTTCCTTTTCAACGTTCGTATTAGCTTTTTCGTTCAGGTTTTTATGCTGAAGATAAATATAGGCCTATTATGTTTGTTCTATCGTTACGATAGAAATTGAGGCTATAATTTGAATTTGTTTATTTGATGATTTAAATCGGACAGACGCAAAACAGTTGTAGTTAACGGTGACAGGACATTTACCCCCTGGACAATTACCCCCCGGACAATTACCACCCCCCGACGATTACCCCCTGGACAATTACCCCCAGGACAATTACCCCCCGGACAACTACCCCCTGTGCCAATTACCCCCCGGACAACTACCCCCCGTACCAATTACCCCCGGACAATTACCCCCCGTGCCACAGTGTGAGCTTGTTCCCTCACGCGTTAATCTCTTTACCAGTCTCTTCGTATTTGTCAGACGTTAATAGTACTATATCTAGTCAATAACCAAGTCTATGTAATGTTCAACGCCTGCCTAATTAACTATTTTAATGTTATTGATAGAGTTATGACTTTAGTTAGCCTAAAAAGCAAGGTTAAGAGCAACTCCACGAAAATAGGCAAGTTATTTTTAAACGTTCAACAAAAATACTAAATCAAATCAAATCTAAACACGGTTCTAAGCTAATGTGTGAAAACGGTTAAAGTTTCAAGAAAACTTCAACGTGTTAAATGCCTGCCTAATAAAATATTTGAATGTTATCGATAGAGTTCCGCCTATTTTCGTACTCAAACGAAATGACACCATTTGCTAAATTCTTCTGTTTCTTCTGTTCCACGTAAATAAAACCTTCGAAACAAAGTTTATCTTTCCCTCTCTCAGATTTATAAAATTCAATCATGGCTCCGCCTCTGAGTAGAGATCTTGAAGAGGCGCTATATAAATTCATGTGATTATGTGATTGACTAGATAGCCTATACTATTAACGTCTGACAAATACGAAGAGACTGGTAAAGAGATTAACGCGTTAAGGAACAAGCTCACACTGTGGCACGGGGGGTAATTGTCCGGGGGGTAATTGGTACGGGGGGGTAGTTGTCCGGGGGGTAATTGGCACGGGGGGGGGTAGTTGTCTGGGGGGTAATTGTCCTGGGGGGTAATTGTCCAGGGGTAATTGTCGAGGGGTATTTGTCCGGGGGGTAATTGTCCAGGGGTAATTGCCCTAGAACCGTAGTTAACCTATAGGCCTATGTGACAGTAGCAAACTTTGTAGAAGTGATAGGTTGGGCCCGCCTCCGCCAGCAATCATCTTATGCAAAATATTTTGCTAGCTGGCCCGAGGGAATCGAATAGACTTCCGGACTTTATGCGCAACTCATCTTCTTTATCACTCTTCAGGATAACCCTGAAGACTTGTTTGTTTAATTTAAGATTCATTTTGAGCAGACTTTCCTGCAACGCACTTTAGTGCAAGATTCTGTTTTGCTTAGGCACGTTAAAATGACAGTTTATTAATAATTTTTTGCCTAATAATAATATTAAAATATAATAATGATAATAATAAAAAGTATAAAGAATTAATAATAAATAATAATACATAATAATAATAATTATTATTTTCAGTGTAGGCCCGGGCCCCCTAAAAGTCGCCGGGCCCCTGGGCATTTGCCCCCCCTGCCCTCCCCTCTCGGCGGGCCTGCCTACGACCTATGCGTCAGCATAGGTGGGCTGCCAAATTTTGGAATCGTGAAATTTTAAGGACCCACTGGATTTCAGGATACTTTCCATGTATAAGTTCTTATTTTTATGAATGATTGATATTATATTCCAGTAGGAATTCAATCTGGAGACACATCAATCCGCTTTTCACCGGCAGTTTGATGCATCCTATCCTACCACTATCCACTATGCTACTCTTCAACTGCAGTATAGCCTACTACAATGTCAAAACTTTCTGACTGAACTGATCCTGTACTACAGCAATGAATGTTAGCGGCAAAAATTATTGTTTTCGCCTAGATATCACATTCATAACGGCTTCAATTGGCATTGATCTTGATTCGTGGTAGTCACAGGACTCCCAGGCCAACGACGAATCTCAGTTTGGCTAATGCAGCCAATATGCTAAGGCCAACACTCAGTGTATATATATATATATATATATACATACACACGTGTATGTAGGCCTATATCACAATCACCCACACAAACCAATTCAGAGGCCGAATCAATAGACTACGCGGCATTCAGTGCGCGCAGGCCAATGCGCCACTGTGTGCCACTGTGTGTATCATCTTATGCCTAGGCCTATACAGTATACACGTGTGTGTGTGTGTGTGTGTGTGTGTGTGTGTGTGTGTGTGTGTGTGTGTGTGTGTGTGTGTGTGTGTGTGTTTGTTTGCGTCTGCTATGATCATCGCTTGAAGACACATCTCATCCCATTGACAGTGCCGCCGCCGCCGCTCTGCTGCTTCACTCTCTTTAATTCAGCTGTGAATCAATTTTTTTTCTACAATTATTCGTTGACGTTGAATGAACTTGCTTAGAGCTTTAGAAAGTTTAGACTAATTAGATGTGAAGCCACAAGGAATCTATTTCTTGATCGAAATAGGTCGTAATTTCCTCTTCTAAACTACTCTTCAACAAACGACTGTCATGAAATCTGAAGGTTTGTAATTTAATCAGCGTCGTTCGTAACTGTTTGACCAATTATGAATTATAAACCAGCAGATTCAATACAAGTATCAATAGTTAGGCGTAGCAAATAATTGCTCAGCGTTTTATGAAGGTGGAGATGGGGTACTATGCGCCTCAAACAGCCTCTGCTACCCAATTGCCCACCACGCCACCTACACGTGGTCCCCCTGTTGGAAGCAGAAAGCGTGGTGGACGACCGAATAATCACCGGTATAATATGCGATGCCCCATGGGCGAAGAAACCGAAGGACGGACGATGGAGGACATCGACGCTTTGAGATGGTGTCTCCAGAAAAAAACACAGAGAGGAAGGCACCGGGAAACCACCTCCCAAGAAAAACGTATCAAGGGAGACATTGGACGTTTGGACGTTTGGACCTGCCGCTTCGCAGAGAACCTAAAGAAGAAAGATCTTAGGCAAAAGAATAATCTCGTCGCAAAAAACTTATATGGCCATCTCAAGTTTACCACGTAATCGTAATCGTAATCTCCAAACTTCTAAAGCGCCACTCGAAAGCCAATAACACCAAGATTGGGAACCAGGAGCATCAGAAGTAGGCTAAATGTAAGAGATGAAGAGTTAGTTGATGTGCATTGAAAGGTCAGGAATTTTCCTGATTTGGCCAGGAACCAGCTAGGAAGGCCTATAATAATGAACTCTGTTTTGGAGGGACTGATGCAGAGAAGGTTGGATGACATCCATTGAGAGATTAGATTGATCACATTGAGAAGTTGAGCAATGGAAGTGGAAGAAGAGTGGAAGAAGGATATATAAAGCTGATTGAGTGTCGTATGCATATAGAGACGGTGGTCGACATATAGTCCGAGCCCTTAGCGTTGAAAAACACCATAATTGTGCATTTAGGTGCTACAAGTGTAATTTTTTCTGGACTTTGTAGAAGAACTAATTTAAAAAATAATCTGATATAGTGCCAGTTAAAGCGAATTTTATAAGTATTTAAAAAAAACAATTTTAAAATGCACACAAGTGGGCTAAGTTTGGGCTTGTTTTGGCAAGCTACGTTAACAACCCACGTTAGCTACATGCGGGAGAGCTTATTTTTGTAATGATTTGGGATTGTAAAGACGCATATGAATGCTTATTTTCTGTTAAATAAGTACAAATATTTGTATTGATGTAAAAATAATGATGAGACAATGTTTGAAAAGTTGAATGCAGGTTTCAATACCAATAATATTGCAAATTTAACTTTTATACTTGGTATCTAATTTTCGCTGTGATCGTTCGTAACTTATGTTGCGCTTTTTGGTTATTTACATTAATACCTGTGACAGATTTGTTTTAATTAGCTGTGTGGCAATGATAGATGTTTTAAGTGAAAGTGGGTAATCCAGTAGACTGCGTACCTAAATAGCTAGGCCTACATACAGCACAATATGGTTGTCAGCGACTTAAGCTAAAATAGAGCGCTGCGACCTACAGCCGAATCGCAGGATACAATGCGCTCAGTCAGTAAATAATTAGCACGAGATATAAGTAAAACGGTCAGGTTAATAAACTTATAGGTAATCCCGAAGACGTACTTCAAACAATATGGTTGCCAACGATTGAAATAAAAATAGAGCGCACTCAGCGCATCCACTGCTCTGAGCGCAGCCACCTATCGACTGCATCCCAACATGCAAGGCGCTCAGTAAGTAAGCAACCGTCTCCTTGTCCACATGCAAGATAAGTAAGTAATCGAATTAAAGGGTGATATATGAAGGTTATATGCAGTATGTTTCAGGGTTCCATCGTGATGAGCAGTGGGAACGCAAGCCAAGAATTTTGAGAGCAGTGGGAATGCCATTCCCACCCACTTTAAACCCTGCTAAACAATTAGTTTGTCCACCAGTTCTTCGATGTAACCTTTTCAATATTGCAGCTGCTGATAACATTGATCACAATCCAGGCTCATCTGCTGCTAGAAGCAGCTACATTGTAGATCATCATTTCATGGCATAGCATTATCATTATTTCAGTTTCCAAGCCTAAACTTCAGTGGTTTGGAATGCATTGACTTATCCTCTATCATGCCAAGCACAGTCAGCTAAATGCCTTAACCAATTGCAGCACATTTACTCTTGTTTGACCAATGTTCCACTAATGCAGTAATGATTTGTCATTGCATGGTAGTCATTTCAGGTATAACTGAATCTGTTCATAAATTACATTGTAGTCTTATAAAGTAATGTGAAATACAAATAAAGTATATAAATATATTATTACAGCATTTTTTATAACCGTGGGTTTTTTGGTATGCTATTCCACTCATATTCCTACACCTACCCTGAAAAGATCAGATTCATACGAGCTATTTCCATGTTAGCCTACTATCAATGCCTTTGGAAAATGGCGGCCATTTTGGACGCCATCTTGTTTTTGAGACAGAGCTCCAGAGGGATCTTTTGGCACTTTTGGGATAATATTCCACTCATACTACTGCACCTACCCTGAAAAATTCAGATTCATACGAGCTATTTCCAGGTCATAATCAACATATTGGAAAATGACGGCCATTTTGGACGCCATCTTGGTTTTTGGTCAGAGCTGCAGAGGGATTTTTTGGCACTTTTGGGATAATATTCCACTCATATTTCTGCACCTACCCTGAAAAATTCAGATTCATACGAGGTATTTCCAGGTCATAATCAACATATTGGAAAATGACGGCCATTTTGGACGCCATCTTGGTTTTTGGTCAGAGCTGCAGAGGGATCTTTTGGCACTTTTGGGATAATATTCCACTCATATTTCTGCACCTACACTGAAAATTTCAGATTCATACGAGCTATTTCCAGGTCATAATCAACATATTAGAAAATGACGGCCATTTTGGACGCCATCTTGGTTTTTGGTCAGAGCTGCAGAGGGATCTTTTGGCACTTTTGGGATGTTATTCCTCTCATATTCCTGCACCTTTCCTGAAAATTTCAGATTCGTACGAGCTATTTCCAGGTCATAATCAATGAATTTGGAAAATGACGGCCATTTTGGACGCCATCTTGGTTTTGAGACAAAGTTCTAGGGGAAATCGTTTTGGACTTTTGACATGTTATTCCCCTCATATTTTTACACCTATCCTGAAAATTTCAACTTATTACGAGCATTTTCAACATTTTGAGCTAATACTCCTGGAATACAACTAGTGAGGAAAAACTGGAAAAAACTGGAAAATTTTTTCCCATTTTTCCAACTGGCACTATATCACATTTTTCTTAGAATTTCTTCCTGAACTCAAAAATACCAATTTTTTGCTTGTAGCACCAAAATGCACAATGTTATGCTAACATCCCGGACTAATAGAAGAATTCTATGAGATGACGTAAAGGAGTGGTGATGGCAAACCTATAATCACATGTTTGACTCGCCGTAGCATAGGCTATATATATATATATATATATATATATATATATATATGTTATATATATATATATATATATATAGCGCGTGGTATTGCAGATGCAGAAAGAAACGTCTCAATGGATAAGCGAATAGACTGCACAAGAACAAACCATGCAGTCTTGAACGAGAAAGCATGAATACTTGTAATTAGATTGCTCAAGAATTATACTTTACGTCACCATACATGGAATTAAGCGGGACTTAGCGGGTGTCAATATTACTCCTGCTTTGTAACTTATAGGCCTACTGTCAAGTCGGCGCATGATTAGAAGGCCTATAGGCCTAGTACAAACATCATTTAGAAGAGGTGTCAAGTGAAGAAAGACAAGAAAAATGAAGATGAAAGAAAATATAGAGCTTCAAAAGTGCAGAAAGGTTTCACGATGCGCATGCTCGACAGCTGCACTCAGTGCACTTCAAAGCTCATAAAAATTGCGAAACGCTGCTAAAATATTCTTTGTAGTGGAAGTCGGGATAATTTCGGCCAGTTTTCTTATTTCTTTATTAAATTGAAACGAGTTAATTGCTAAAATGAAATGAAATCACTATTAAATAAAGCAAGATACTATATAGACGATATTATACTGCAAGGTTACTTTTTAGAAATGAGGAAATCATTAATTTTGTGAAAAAATTCTCTTTTAAAATGAAAATTGTGCCGGTTTTACCCGGGTACTATAATTATAGCATAATTATAACACGGTTAATTTGATCCTCACAACAAACCAGAATCACCAGATGAGGTTATATGCACAAATGTATTAGACAGTATCAAATTATCAATTAACGAAGCGAATATTTGAAGTAACGCATAAGCGATAATTATATCAAGTTTTCGTTAGATCTTTTTCTTCGTCTTTTTTAGGTTGTGCGTTGTGTCTGCAGATCGACTGGCTGCAGATGTGTCTGGCAGAGACAGACAGCAACAAGTCATCAATCTGCGCTTGCAGCAGCAGCAGCAGCAGCGGTGGCGGCGATGGCCCACAATGACGGCATCTTCAGTGTGTCCAGCTCCATCAAACCTTCGCTCGAGTCTGCAGAGAATAAGAAAACTAAAGATCAGAGTTTCACCTGGAAATCGACAAAATCCCTCTTAGCCAATGCACAGCAACAGCAGCAGCAGCAGCAGCAGCAGCCACTGGACGTCCGATTCTCCTTACCATCTCCTCCTCATGCTTCTTCCCTATCATCATCATCATCGTCTGCAGAGTGCCAAACTCCACCTGGAACAAGACAGAAGAAGGTGGACCATCATCATCATCGTGATCGTGGTGGTATTCTATTGTCTGACGGAATCATCGAATGGTCTGCAGATGATTGCTCTGATGAGCTGCACGGAATGTTTCGTCTAATTCACGACTCAGATTCAGTAGCTAACAGCTGTACAATGTCATGTATGTCGTCGATGACTACTTCCGGTTCGTCATCAGCTGCTGCAACAACTCATGAGGGCGAGATGTCCGCCCTTCCACAGCCCCCAACCATACCTCACCACCACCCCCAACCACCAACCACCAATGCACCGATGCCGCAGCAGCAGCAGCAGCAGCAGCAGAAGGAGGAGGGGGAGGAGGAGGGGAAGGAGTCGAAGCAGGCGATCTGTACGCTCGAGCTGTGCTACTGTCGGCGAGATCTGCTGCCAATCAAGCTCTTCTACTTCTCCTTCATCGGTGCACTCGGTGTCGTCTACCCATACATGTCCGTCTTCCTCAAGCAGATCGGTCTGAGTGCCGTGCAGATCGGAGTCATCGCTGGCCTTCGTCCCGTCCTTGGCTTCGTCAGTGCTCCCCTCTGGGGCAGCGTTGCCGACAGGTTCAACGTGCGAAGGACGATGCTCATCGTCTCAATGCTCGCTTGGTTGGCATTCTTCGTCGGATTCTACTTCCTCTCAGCCCCAGCCTTATTACGCACGCCCTTCCCTCAACAACCAACGCTCCATCGATACCGTGCGCGCTTCAAAAGGACTGCCGCACTGGCACTGCAGCAGCAGCAGCAGCCGTTCTACGACGCTGCTGCCATGACGACGGTTGCTGATGACAACGGAAGCGTTGAGCTGTTACGACTGAACGACAGTCGCTGTGACTACAGCAACATCAGCGCAGAAGACAAAGAGTTGCTGAAGGAGAATCTGTCTTGGATCTACGATGCATCGGAAGTCTACATCAAGTTCATCATCTGCATCATCATCATCTGCGGCGGAGAGCTGTTCCAGGCGCCAACGACAGCGCTCACAGACGCTGCGACGCTGCAGGTGCTCGGTCGAAAGAACATTGCTCAGTACGGTGCTCAGAGGGCGTGGGGACCTATCGGATGGGCCATCAGGTATATACACAAAACGATACATCCTCTTAAGATACACCATGGACTAAAGATACATCGTATACGCTATAATTATTGAACTAAAATATCTCTTAAGATGTCTTAAACTAAAGACCGAGAAAGCATTGATTAGTGCTCAGAAGAGTTCACACGAGGACCTATGGGATGGGCATTCAGGCAAGTCACACACTAAACCGTGTGGAGTGTGGACTACATGCAAATATATGTACACGGTGTCCCAATTGAACTGATACCCTTTTTATTTTGGCGATATACTTGTCAATTCCAAATGAAACTCTATAAAATTTCAGAGAATGTAAGAGGGATAAATTATCAATGTTTCCTGAAAATTTTATTCACTTCTACGAACAGAGTCCGAAGTTATGCACATTCAAATTTGGGCAAAGAAAATTTTAAATTTCCAACATGTAAAAGATAGGAAATTATTGTTTGCAACTGCATGCCTTACTTTCTAAATTAAAAAATATGACTTCATATTTCCGTCATTTCCATGTTAGGGGACAATAATAAAAATGGTTTTCAAGAAAGTTGATTTGAGTTTAATAAAAAAAATTATAGAATAAACACATTACGGTGCAAAAGGTTTTCAAAGAAATTCCTAACAGAAACTGGCCCATCGCAGCCTTATGAAATTCCCATACGTGACGTTGACCAGTGACAACTTCAAACAGCGAAATGTGGAAGAATGGAATCGTTTTGATCAAGGGATTGTTGACAATGCAATCAATGATTGGCAAAAGCGCCTTGGAGCATGCATTCGAGCTAATGGAGGGCATTTTGAACATCAGCCTTGAAGAACAGCGCTAACACTAATTTCCTATCTTTTACATGTTGGAAACTTACAATTTTCGTTGCCCAAATTTGAATGTGCATAACTTCGGACTCTGTTCGTAGAATTAGACAAACTTTTAGGAAACATTGACAATTTATCCTTCTTAGATTCTCTGCAATTTTATAGAGTTTCATTTAGAATTGACAAGTATATCGCCAAAACAAAAAGGGTATCAGTTCAATTGGGACACCGTGTATAGTTTGTATACACGATAGTAGATCTAAAGATCGAGAGAATTACATTGCCAGTATGACGTCAGTAATTGACGACTTGTCGAGGCGTCATCAATGTTCTGGCAACCAGAAACCCTGAACAGTCAATGGCTGTAGGCCTATAATGTAGGCTATAGCATTGGTCATCTAGGCTATATATATATATATATATATATATATATATATATTATAATAAACAACGGACAGTAATCGACTCATTTAATTCAGCTATAGATACGCAGTATACTTGTTTGACCTCGCTGCATGCAGTTATGAAATGAAGAATGGAAAGCTATGAGAATGGGAAGCAAATGGATTCTTGCAGAAAATGTGTGTGAGGCATCTTTTGCGATTCGTTATATAGCCTTTCTTTGTATAATGTCAATAATGTATTTTGTTGACATTAATCGACGGACAGACGAACAATGACCGATCGATGTTGACTGCAGCAGCAGCAGCAGCAGCAGCAGCAGCTGAGCTTTGTGTATATATGCCTACCATCAGTGAATGATGCTGTCAACGTGTGTATGTTTGTGTGTGTGTGTGTGTGTGTGCGTGCGTGTGTGTGTGCGTGTGTGTGTGCGTGTGTGTGTGTGTGCGTGCGTGTGTGTGCGTGTGTGTGTGCGTGTGTGTGTGTGCGTGTGTGTGTGTAAGTGCGTTGGTGTGTTGGTGTGTTGGTGTGTTGCAGTTCGCTATCCGTCGGATGTCTACTGAATGCTAATCGTTTAACAAAGATCGTTTGTGGCATTGAGCTGAGCTTCAGTGACTATCGTCTCATCGCTTACATCTTCATCGTCATCATGCTCTTCGGTCTGGTCGCTGCATTCGCCATTGATTTCAAGGTGCAATAATTCAGCCTTCACTCTCACCATACACATACACACATACACACATCTATATAAATAAAAATGAACTTTCCAATAGTTCGTAACATCACCACGCTCAAAGTAACGCACCGATTGTTTTGAAAATTTTACAACACCTTCCATTCCCATACAACCGTGTGTTAAGATTTTTTCACCCGAAAAAACGCAACCTTTTCCACAAAAAGTGAACTTTGCAATCCGTTCGCCCGCCATTTGCAAATTCAACACGTCCCACACGGCTGCCAGATTTCATAAACGCGGACTCCAAACACAGCAGCCGAAACATGAATGAGGTCGCGTGCTGTGACGTCATAAGCGAGTCGCGATTAATTTCCCAAAGCGGCCTTGGACGGTGTGACGGAGGAAAGGAGCGGAGGGAGCGGGACGAAGACGGAGGGGAGGGGAGGGGAGGGGAGGGGAGATTTTATCCGCCACTTTCCAACTTTTCAAATAATGATTTTAAAAGGTCTTCATCCTTCTGCAATCTATTTTGATGTTTCATTGTGCGTTTACAAATGGTGCAATAAGGCTATAGGCTACTCACTTACTTACTATTTGATAATCGTCAAGATTCTAGAAAATCATATTAATATCGATCTATTAAGATCAGCGGTAGTCAAACCTTAACTGCGAATTAGGCCTACACACGAACGACGAAACTACATAGAAGTGCTTCGAAAATCTGTTGGTACTTCCATCCTAATTATCGCTTAGCATTTTCGGTATAGCACGTGCTTCGTTGCATCTCTGTCTCTACAACTTTATTTCTAGGCCTACTGCAACGTAGACCTACAGATCACTAGACGTCTTTCTATTAGGCCTACCAGTGGCGGATCCAGAACTGTTTCAAGAGGGGGAGGGGGCCAAAATCTTAGCTCTTGGATGGGAAAAAAATGTTTGTTAGTCGGTTGTCAAAATTTTTTTCGACAAAATCATACCATTTTTTCCGCCAAAAAAGTTGATGACCTTTTTTTTTTTTTAGTCATCCGGCCAATTTTTTGGGAAAATCATACCATTTCATCCGCCAAAAAAGTTGATGACCTTTTTTTTTTTTTAGTCCCCAACTTGAAAACCGATCGAACGGGGGGGGGGGGGAAATTATTTTCCGAATAGGGGGTGGGGCAATTTCCATTACACCCATATTCGTATTGCTAATTTCAGACCAAATGGGGGGGCCACGTCCATGACAGTTTTCGATGGGGGGGCCATGGCCGGATTGGGTCCCCCCTGGATCCGCCCCTGAGGCCTACGTGACTTGGCTATAATATTCACATTGACACCGTTCAAAGCTTTTTAAAATAGGCTAGGCCTAGGCCTATATCTGTTTGCTCTTGTCAAGCAGGACATACGAGAACCAAATTTAAACCTACATTAAATTGTAGGCTAACTAATTTAAAAATTAACTTCAATTTAATTCTTTACATCGTCAGCTCAAATCAACTAGGCCTATTCATGATTTATTGCGAGGATTTATATAGCGCCCATTAGGTTCTAACTTCTACTGCTCAGGAGGAGCGCCTATAATATACGACCCATGGAGCTAAGCATGCACGACTAAAGAGGATAGTTTAAGATTGGGATAGAACGTGTTAGAGGTCTGCTGCACCCTTGGCAGCAGGCTCAGCAGGTATGGAGGAGGAGGAGAAGATGAAGGAGGAGAAGGAGGAGGAGGAGGAGGAGGAGGAGAAGGAGGAGGAGGAGGAGGAGAAAGAGGAGGAGGTAGCGGTCCATTCCAGACCACAGGGCCAGCAATAGAGAAAGCACGTCAGGATAGAAGTACACGCATATTAGGCGTGGACGGACAAAATGTCCCCGGACAAAATGTCCCGGACAAAATGTCCCTGGACAAAAAGTCCCCGGATAAAATGTCCCCGGACAAAATGTCCCCGGACAAAAAGTCCCCGGACAAAATGTCCCGGACAAAATGTCCCTGGACAAAAAGTCCCCGGACAAAATGTCCCCGGATAAAATGTCCCCGGACAAAATGTCCCCGGACAAAAAGTCCCCGGACAAAAAGTCCCCGGACAAAAAGTCCCCTAGGCCTATATCTGTTTGCTCTTGTCAAGCAGGACATACGAGAACCAAATTTAAACCTACATTAAATTGTAGGCTAACTAATTTAAAAATTAACTTCAATTTAATTCTTTACATCGTCAGCTCAAATCAACTAGGCCTATTCATGATTTATTGCGAGGATTTATATAGCGCCCATTAGGTTCTAACTTCTACTGCTCAGGAGGAGCGCCTATAATATACGACCCATGGAGCTAAGCATGCACGACTAAAGAGGATAGTTTAAGATTGGGATAGAACGTGTTAGAGGTCTGCTGCACCCTTGGCAGCAGGCTCAGCAGGTATGGAGGAGGAGGAGAAGATGAAGGAGGAGAAGGAGGAGGAGGAGAAGGAGGAGGAGGAGGAGAAGGAGGAGGAGGAGGAGGAGAAAGAGGAGGAGGTAGCGGTCCATTCCAGACCACAGGGCCAGCAATAGAGAAAGCACGTCAGGATAGAAGTACACGCATATTAGGCGTGGACGGACAAAATGTCCCCGGACAAAATGTCCCGGACAAAATGTCCCTGGACAAAAAGTCCCCGGATAAAATGTCCCCGGACAAAATGTCCCCGGACAAAAAGTCCCCGGACAAAATGTCCCGGACAAAATGTCCCTGGACAAAAAGTCCCCGGACAAAATGTCCCCGGATAAAATGTCCCCGGACAAAATGTCCCCGGACAAAAAGTCCCCGGACAAAAAGTCCCCGGACAAAAAGTCCCCGGACAAAATTTCCCCGGATAAAATGTCCCCGGACAAAATGTCCCCGGATAAAATGTCCCCGGACAAAAAGTCCCCGGATAAAATGTCCCTGGACAAAAAGTCCCCGGATAAAAGGTCCCGGACAAAATGTCCCCGGAAAAGTGATCCATGGTGGAGAACCCCTCATCAATTCACGACTGCCGATCAAAGACACACGACGCCCCCGGATTGACATTAACCACCCAGTCAATCACATCAAGTCTAGAATAACAGCAGCCTTTCTGCTCATGTGGACCGCAGTAGTGCAGATCCATCGGACACCCAGGAGCTTACGTGGGATTTGGTTCTACTGTTATAAACCGAGGTGTGGAGCTAGATCGCCAACAAGACAGTCACTGGCATCTTTGCCGCTGCTCAACACACGACCTACCACCCTTGGCGTTTTGTCACACTTTACCCTTATTCCAGAAAGAATAGACTTGTTGCCACGCTCTGCCCACTCGATCACCCCGAAAGAGACAGAGTTGGATTCCCAGGGCCGGCCTTAGCCCAAATGGCGCCCTAGGCAAAGGCATACATTTGGCGCCCAGGCATAGGCCTGCATTTGGTGCCCTTAAATTCCCACTCAATTGTTCAGCCCACGTCAGAATCTAAAGATAAATTAGCCAGAGCCGGTATACGCTCACAAGGCCGTAGTCAGGATTTTATTTCTGGGGATGTTTTCTTGACCGTGAATTTTGAGGTAGACCCCTACGTACACGCTGCGGTCGACTTTTTGGGCGAAATTTCTGACGACCTTTTTAGTCGTCGAATTTTCTGACGTCCAAAAACACTATTTTCCGCGATTTTCGACTATTTTCTGCTCAAAATTACATTAGGCCTACACGTAGGCCTACACTGTCATGTGCTAGCAAATGCATAATTATTTCATTTTTACATTATTTCATTTCGGGGGTGTTCAAACAACCAAGACATCCCCTAACTACGGCCTGCTACGCTCAACTGAGTAATTCATTCTAATTTCTTTATTAGTAGCCCATACTGAAGGCTGGATAATATTTAATTTTGTGGAGAATGGTAGAAGTTACAAAAATATTAAAATAAACTCTTGTTGAAATGGCGCCCTCTTTGATGGAAATGGCGCCCCTAGAACTTGGCGCCTCATGCAACTGCCTGCTTTTCCTATGCCTAAGGTCGGCCCTGCCTCAGTTACTGCCCATTTCTTGAAGATATTGTCGTCCCTAACCTACTATAGACTATTCATTTGAATCTGAATAAATGGCAGGCTGTAATGTTGTAATTTCATCTTCATAAGTTCATATTCAGCAAGACCCACTCCCATTCCATGCAATTCATTTCTTGCAACACATCTTCACTGTCGAAATTGAGCGTCGCGTATTCTAACTTCTGTCTCCTAAAGCAAAGAGTAGGCTACGGAATGCCGTTAAAAATCGAATTTTATTTGTCGATATAAAATTTATACAGTCCTTGACATTGAATTAGGCTAGCCTGAACAGGTGCAATAAAATCAATAATTATTTTAAATTCTTTCCATTAGCGAAAGTTTTGAGTTTAAAACATTATAGAGTTTAAAAAAATTAATTCGCCGGTGCCGCGGCGCCCCCCAAAGGCTGCGGCGCCCTATAGACAACTGCCTACTTTGCCTATAGCTAAGGCCGGCCCTGCGGGTTCCAACGTGTTCAATAGTGTTTTATTTCTTGCAGAAGCGATTGACCTCTGCCTTTTCTATAGACAGGGACTGCGATTATGGATACGGTCAACAATCATTGTGCACTGAAGTCTGAGGGTAGACAGAGCCGTGATTCGGGTGGCTTCAGACGGAAAAGTGGGCTGGCGTCCATTCCGACCCGTGAACAAGTAGCGTCCGGGCCGTTGAAGCTACACTATCAGTCACCCAGGATTACCGTGTTCACAGCCCTGGGAGCCCTGACACTTTGCAAAGATTTACTAAGCTTATTTTCAGTTGCCTACAAATGTTTGCTTGGTTGTACTAAAGTGGTTAATTTATTTTTTACGTTTTATAATCATCATTATTGTATATATTTTGACATTTATTTTCTTTTATTATGCATCCGCTATTTTTGCAAGTTTCCAATCATGCCATTTGTTTGATCGGAATTTCTTTAGATTAAAACATTTAGAAAAGCACTGGGCCTAAATAGACGGTTTATAGATCTAATAATTAATACTGCCAATAAGTCTTTCTGGCACAAATAACTGTTGTCAAAATACAGAGGGACTCGTGAAAGAACGTGCGATTTTATGTTCTTTAAAGGGACTATTTGTCAAGGGACATTTTGTCCGGGAACATCTTTATCCGGGGACTTTTTGTCCGGGGACTTTTTGTCCCGGGACATATTATCCGGGGACATTTTATCCGGGGACTTTTTGTCCAGGAACATTTTGTCCGGGGACTTTTTGTCCGGGGACATTTTATCCGGGGACTTTTTGTCCAGGGACATTTTGTCCGGGGACTTTTTGTCCAGGGACATTTTGTCCGGGGACTTTTTGTCCAGGGACATTTTGTCCGGGACATTTTGTCCGGGGACATTTTGTCCTAGCACCATATTAGGCTATATTTAATATAGGGGGACAAGAAGTTAGCCCTGTGCAGAAGAGGGATTGAACGGCGGACACCTGAATACACCTGGATACACCTGGATACACCTGCATACACCTGCATACACCTGCATACATACACCTGCATACACCTGCATACACCTGTGTGGAGTGGCAGTTATAATAGCGACTAAGAGCATAGATAGCCACTTTAGGCTACTGTCCATCTCTGATTCTGCACTATAATTATAATAAATTATATTCTTTAAATTTAACTATCATCATATAATAAATTATATTCTTTAAATTTAACTATCATCATATAATAAATTATATTCTTTAAATTCAAATATCATCATATAATAAATTATATTCTTTAAATTCAAATATCATCATATAATAAATTATATTCTTTAAATTCAAATATCATCATATAATAAATTATATTCTTTAAATTCAAATATCATCATATAATAAATTATATTCTTTAAATTCAACTATCATCATATAATAAATTATATTCTTTAAATTCAACTATCATCATATAATAAATTATATTCTTTAAATTCATCTATATAGTCAGCAGTAGCCTACTGTTTCTTACTTTTTCGCGTCACAAGACAATCTATCGTCAGCCAATTATTATTATTTACATGAGACGCCAGAAACATCTGTTTGGCTTTAACACCACACACACACACACACACACACACACACACACACACACACACACACACACACACACACACACACACACACACACACACACACACACAAATCATATATATACGTATATATAATCAGCATCTTGCATCTGTGCATCTGTTCCACTTAAATGTGTCCATGCATGGATATAAGATTATATTATGTATCACATAAGCATTAAGCCTATAAGACATCTGTTCTTGCACAGAGCATCTAATTAGGTTTTCTTGAAGTGGTGCCATGGATTCTAATTACAATAATGCTATCACCATAACCTGTCACAGCAGCAGCAGCAGCAGGGTCCGAACGGTCAAGCCACCGTGGACAACGGACGAATCGGAGGACAACACAGCACGTTAGCCGTCTTCAAGCTTTTCCTCAACATCCATTACGGTTCATGGATTGTGACGACGTTTTTCGTTGGACTTCTCAATGGAATCATCTGGGGCTTTCTCTTCTGGCATCTCGATAACTTAGGTAAACACACAATCTCTTTTACTCTCTCTGCAGATACAAGTCTATTACATCTAATTAAATTCAGTTTTAGCTTGTAGTGATTTTTACAGGGCTGTTATCATCTTATCGTAGCAGTACGTTAGCCTATAATTAATTAATTCAATCATATACATTGTCAAAAAGGAGACACACTATACTTACTAGTTACTGAGAAGAGTTTTGGCAATTTCAACGATTATAGAGACATGCGTAATTTTAATATAGGCTACTTTAGAAACACACCGTAGTCAAAATGTCAATTCGTGAAAGATTTATGGTTGAAATCCAATATAGGCTATAGGGAAACTAGAAGCATGCATGCACCGACAAGTAAGCAAGTTCAAGTTATGATGTGAATGTGGTTTGAATCAAAGACTAACAGAACGCTCAGATCTATAAATTACAGTGGATTAATGAATTACATGCTTTGAGGCTGCTTCCGGGAACTCCTGAGAGTAAGTTAATTATAAGGACTACCAATACCCTTGTTTTGGCGCAAGGGATAGCAGGAGTCCAAGTATCCAATGAACACATGGTTCAACATTGCTGTTTGAAGGGTTAACCTGGAGCAAAGATACCTCAGCTGACTTTAATGCTATAATTATATGCGACGTGTATACGGAAGCATAGGCTTAAGGTGTAGACAGTACTAGACACTTTAAACTGAATACTTTACTCAATGGTCAGTGGCTGAACCCATTGCATGCAATTAACTGCAGTCTTCTTTCTGACGACGGTAAGCATAGCCTATAGCCTATAGTATACACGCAATCTCTGGAAACAGTCAACTCATGGCGAAACATCTACATGTATTATTGTAAAGCTTCAGATGACTGTTATTGAACTAATATTAAAAGCCACTTTCTGTAAAAAATCGTCTTATTACTACCAATATTTTACATTTTTTTAACCATACTATAGATTATAGACTAATTATCATTATTGTTATGTGGATTATAAATCTTGTAAAAAAATCTACAACTGAATCGGTGTGTAGCCTACGTAGACCTAGATAAGAAGGGCCTATTATATGTACATGTACATATACACTGTGTCCCAATAAATCGGGCACCCTTTTTATAATGTGAATAAAACAGGTAAATCTTGATCGATTTTCAAAATTTCAAAACTGTTTTTATCCTCACATAATTATCTTACACTGATTCAAATATGAAGTTTCTGGCATGAATATTGACGTCACAATTACGTCATTTGCATCAAAGAATTCAAATGTTAAGTACCGAACACAACTTTTATACTAGCGCGACGCTCCGACGAACCGGTCAAATAATTTTTCCTTAGAAGCTTATTTAGACCGCTCACTGTCCATCCCTTGTCCGGAAATTTTCGAATAAACTTTTTTGCGCCGTTATGTTTATTTTTCCGTAAGAATTTTATTACAATTTTGTCTTCTTGGCTGAATGCCATTCGCTAACGATTTTTTTAACATTTGGTTTCGATATGTAACTTAATGACGTCATTATGACGTAATTTTTTAGTGAGGGCCGTTCATAAATTACCAATTTGTAGATAATTATCTCAGGATAAAAACAGTCTTGAAATTTTGAAAATCGATTAAGATTTACCTGTTTTATTCACATTATAAAAAGGGTGCCCGATTTATTGGGACACAGTGTATATAGGCCTATTATATATTAGATATTTATCTGTAGATAGGGAATGCAGTGTATTAGCTTTTCCAGGTGTATGATAGGCCTACACTAGTTCTGCACGTAGACCTAGGCTATATGATTATGTTCAGTGCTAAAAGTGTTAAAAAAAGTGCCTGAACGCCCCTTAGGTCTACCTTTCCAAAAGAAGTGCCAGGACGCCCCTTAGGTCTACCTTTCCAAAAGAAGTGCCAGGACGCCCCTTACATTTTCAGGTATATCCTGGCCAAATTAGTGGCAGGACGGCATAGAGATTTGAAAATAAGTGCCAGGACGACGTCCATGACCGTCCTGTCACACTTTAAGCCCTGATTATGTTGAATGGTTTTCTTTTATGAACCGTCTGATTGACAGACCACAACCGGTTACAGTGATGTAGCCTACAGTTACGGCATTGAAACATGAAACAATTATTCACAAATTAATCACAAATCACAAATCACAAATCCTAACTACCAACAGAGCAACAGACGACCTGCGATACAACAATAATATTAATATTAAGATGATGATGATGTTGTTGTTGTTGTTGTTGTTGTTGTTGTTGTTGGTTTCAGGTGGGACGCAGTTGTTGATGGGCGTCGACAGTGTCGTCATGTGCGTCTGCGAATTCACGGCTTTCTTCTTTGTCGATCACGTGATCAGGATCGTCGGTCACATGGGCATCATGTACATTGGTCTTGTCGGATATGCCGTTCGATTTCTCATCTATGCTTCCATCACGAATCCGTGGCTCGTGCTGCCAGCCGAAGCCTTACAAGGTTCGGTCAGTCATTCTTGCACTGTAAGATTATTTGGCCTTCTCACAATACTTGCAGTGCAATGTGGTTTAGGACTTTTGAACTTATTGTATGTATTTTGAAAATACAAAATATTACTTTACCCATGAGTCCCACTTTTGACTCAGTTGTGACCCATGAGATTTTCATAGGCAGTCGGGCATGAAAATACTGAACAAGAGTTACAAGACATTACTTTACAAATAGACTCTCAAACTAAAACACTATTTCGAACATGAAGGCATGGGATGTCATGCATTTGGTCAAAAGTAGACCTAAGTCAAGTAAACGAACCGGAAGTCGAAGCATGCGATTTCCAGTGGTTTAAACTTAATGACTCAGCGACGACGATGACGATGACGACGATGACGACGATGACGATGACGACGACGACGATGACGACGACGACGATGACGACGATGACGACGATGACGACGACGACGATGACGACGACGGCGGCGACAACGCTTACGCGGACTAGCCTACATAATTATAGTCAAGCGGACTAGGCCTACATGATTATAGCTAAGAGGACTACATAGGCCCCTATTCCATCCTGCACAGACACTGAATCGGAGCTTCACGCGGAAACGCATGAACAATTGCGAATGAAGGACTTGCTCAAAATGCTCAGGGTCCTTACGTAGCGGGTTGAGGCACATCGAACCCGCAACCTTCCGACTCCAAGGCCATAAAGCACCTCGTCCCAGTGACAATAATATTGTCGAATAGGCTGAGTCGATCGTCAATAAGGAGTTCAAAGCCTGTAACGTCTCAACTGTCGGTTGACACATATACACAGGGTGGGGGAAAAGTGATCCCATAATCTTTTTGCCAGAAATAAGAATTTTTAATTTACAGAGCAGTGCAGCATTTATACAAATAAGTTTGAAAACTTATGACCTATCTAATTATCCATCTAATTATAATTTATGTCTTCAGTTCCAATTTTCCCTAGAAGGAGATTCCTTTTTTGGCTCACCCTGTCCATTATTATGCTATGCACTATGCAGGTGTTTGCATGTGACTTTTCTATAATTAATTCAAATATATTTTTGTTCATAATTATAACTGTGATGAATGAAGGTTTTTACGTTCTAATGTGTATACAATGTACATGTAATGTTATAGGTGTGACTTTTTCGTTCATCTGGGTGTCGTTGACGTCGTATACGGCGATTGCTGTGCCGTCCGTGTCGCTGGCCACAATGCAAGGCATCGTGCATGGCGTCTACTTCGGCCTCGGAAACGGACTCGGACATTTGTTCGGTGGATTGCTAATCGGCAACTATGGAGCCGTCGCTACTTTCTACTCATTCGCAGCAGCTACTGCAGTCTGGCTGCTCGTCTTTGTCCTATGCCAAAAGGTAAGTCCTATCCATCAGCTGTACATCGCTTCAACAGATAAATGTGGTTTAATGATGGTGATAATAATTTTGACTAAGCTTATACGATGACAACAATGGTGATGATGTGTGTGATGCTAATATTGATGTTGCTGCTAGTGACGATGACTTAGAAAGGAAACTTGAAGGTACACGTAGTTACACATTGTGAAAAAAGTAAAATATTTTATGATATTTTAATGAAAGACGAATGGCTCTTGTGCAAGTTAATTGTGGCAGTAGTAGTTGCAGCAGTAGGCCTATTTGTGGTAATGGTAATAGCAGCAGCAGCAGCGGTAGTAGTAGTAGTAGTAGTAGTAGTAGTAGTAGTAGTAGTAGTAGTAGTAGTAGTAGTAGTAGTAGTAGTAGTAGTAGTAGTAGTAGTAGTAGTCGTCTTAGTAGTCGTCGTAGTCGTAGTCATAGTAGTAGTAGCAGTAGCAGTAGCAGTAACTGTAGCAGTAGTAGTAGTAGTAAAAGCAGCAGCAGTAGCAGCAGCAGTAGTAGTAGCAGCAGCAAGCAGAAGAGTAGAGGTCATTGTAGCAAGCTCGGACATTTGACCAATATAGCCTTCACCATAATTGGTAAATGCGGATCTAATTCAGAAGCTGCAGTAGTAATAGTTGTTGCACAGGGTGGGGTATAAAAAAGTAATCCCTACAGATTTTTGCCAATATCTTGGCCAAAAACAATAATTTTTCAAATCAGGTTTACGTGCTTAATGGTAATTCAATGCTGAAGCAGATATCAGTTGATGATCACTTCTAAGCAAAAGTGGCAATCCATTAGAAGAGCCATGCTACAGATATCATGACAGTCAAAACGTAGTATAGTTAAATTGGTGCTAATTTTCTGGGGTGTGGTGGGGCAATTACCCCTCCTGCCCCTATGTTCGCGAGCCCATGATTGCACAGTTTACGTTGTTTTGTTTTCAGTTCAGCAAGAAGCCTAACATCGGTCAGTTCTCTTACCAGGATATCTCAGCCCCCGACTGACCAATAATAACTCTACAGGTCAGAACTCGTTGTGCAGTTGTGCTAGGCCTACAAGAATCAATAATGTCACCATGCTGCATTGCTGCTGCTTCTGACGACGCTCACAGAAAGTTCTACGGAAAATCTGGAAACTGGTTTCCACTGTTTTATATGTACAAGAAAGTCTGACAACCCTTTAGTATATATATATATAATTATATATATATATATATATATATATATGGGTATAGTCATACAATGCTTTCTGTATCTGCGTATGTAGGCCTACACCGAATGATGGGGACCCGGAACCCAGCAGAAAATGTCGGCGCATACGTCTTTGATAATTCCTGCGCAAACACCGACGAAGTGATAGTGTCGCAAAGCTCTCGCTTTATAGCATAATAATTATTACAGCGTACTAAACGTGCGCTATATTTGGCGATGTGCCTATAATTATATGAGCAACTTTTGGTGTGGTCGATTAGCAGCAGCAACAAAGAATGATAGACGTAAACAGTATAGACCATACTGTGCATGATTTCTGTGTGTGTGGGGTAGGAGGGGGGAGATAAGATCAGCTGCCAGAGCAAAAGTCATCAGCAAAGAATTCAATGAAATGGTAAAAGATGCTTACATTACACGAGTCATGCTGAAGAAGGTTCTGCTGATTGCACGCATTCTGTAATATAAGAGAAACTGAACATGCAGACGAACAACGTTTGGACAGAGTTTGATGCCGTGCATGTATAGACACTCGCCAACAACGATTGCAGTCAACTTCAACTTGGATGATACTGCGGTGTACGTGTCTGCTTGAAATAATGATGATGATGATGATGATGATGATGATGATGATGATGATGATGATGATGATGATGATGACGATGATGATGATGATGATGATGATGATGATGATGATGATGATGATGACGACGACGATGACGACGACGACGACGACGATGATGATATAGCAGAAGCATTTGACCAGCAAGTTATGTATATATCGCGTGGAGCTATGCGAATATATAGGCCTTGTTTCCTCTCATAGTTCCACATGATGTGCATGTGATAAGCCTTTTCAGTCTCTTATTGAAGAGACTCTGCAGCTTTGCATTTAGAATGGCAAAACAGAAAATATTCATTATAAACTTGTATAAAAGCGAAATAGGTCTAGTCTATTATAATGGCTGTAGAATGGATTCAGTAATAGTATAGTCGAAAATATAAGGGGAAAACGATTTTGTGTACGAGAGTCAGCTGTATAGCCTACACAGCTTGCAGGCCTATAGCTTATACTCGTACCTAGAATGATCTTCACATCAAAACGAACCGATTACAATGTTTTGGGAAAGACGACTACATGCAGTATATCCTAACTGTTGTAATCTGCATAAGCTAGTATAATTACACATAGGCAAAATTGGTCCAAGCTTTAATAAACTCTTAAAACGATGACGCAATTATGTTAAAACATTAAAATAGCTTAGAACGATGTAAAAGATCCTGTGAATCAACGTCAATTATTTATATCATTATTTTCTTGATCATGCAATAGCAATTAAAGTTAAACACGCCATTAGTAGCCTACGTATAATGAATTGCAGACAGACTTTATGGGTTAGGTTCGTGAAATGTCATCAACCAAAGCATACGCTCTCTTCTTATTGGTGAATGGCAGTTGAAGTAGATCCGAGTTCCATATATATATATATATATATATATATTATATATATATATATCCTCTCTAGGCGTTCTCACTGCTCTTCTTTGTCTCAATACCACCTGTAACCGTTTCCCGCTGTTGTCGGTGTAGATACAGCTGCAGGGGCGGCTGTGGTTCCCGATGGCAGACTGGCGAAGTATCCTGGAACGTTAGCGTAGGCGTATCCATGATTGTGTGCCTCCATGTAGACGACGCGGCCAGAGACGCCTCCGACGCCCCTCGCAGGCTGCGCTATTTCTGGGGGCCTCGGAACCAAGATTGAAATTACGTCTGGGTTGTCAGGTTGGGTTGGAGCAGGCATCGGAAAAGGGACTGGAACTGGCACCGGAACTGGCACTGGGACCGGCAAGGGGTTGGGAACAACATCAATACCAAACCCAGAAATTGGTTCTGTATTTTCTTTGCTTTCACTGAATATCACCTGTCAAAATAAAAGCGAATATTACAGTTTACAAAGTTTTAAACGGACCTACTATTCTACCACGTACCAAAGCCATCACATAAGTTGCTGCAATCGATAACGCTGCAATTCAAACTGGAAGGACATGCAAGAATTGATCCCAGGCTCGCAGCAGCAGCAGCTCTTAGATGGATAGAAACTGAGACTTGATGGAGTATAGAAGACTACAGATCGATAGAAAGACATGAACACAGTTTTCAGTCAGTACATTATTCACCGACCATTTTCTGACATTTTTATTGAAGAAGCACCGGCCTGGAAACTCTCATACATGCTAAGATTGCAATCTGAACCTTTAACATACTATGGCATCAACTAACTATATAGGGTGACACGAAAGTTCGTTCACCATTTTCAAAATACGTTGCCTCAGTAACGGCTTCATATTTCTTTATAATATATACTTTCGTGTCACCTATGCATAAGGGAAGATGTCGTGATATTTCTATAATCAATAACAGCAATTTCAGTTTATTTATAGTTAAGTTTCCATGAATTTTTAGCATAGTGTTCATTGAAACCAGAAGTATACGAATAGCCTAATAGTGCTTGTTTGGCAATAGTGATTGTTAGGCATTTTTTGCTTTCTTGTGACCAGCAGACTTGTTCTTTTGTTAGTTCGTGAGAGTAGGCTAGATCAGCCAATAGTTGTTCAACCGAATGCCTTCAGTCAAGAGAGACTCTTAACGAAGAGAAAAAGTGTGTAACATAATAATAATATACTGACCTCGGATGTAAGTCCTTCGTATGCTTGGCATAGGATGATCGTCAGATACAGCAACAGGAGCATCTCAAGAATTCCGAGAATAATCAGAATTATTGGAAGGACGAGCTTCGCTTTAATTTGGTCTGGTATCTTTGGGTCGGAGAAGTTTCCGAATGTTTGAGGGCAATAGTCGATAAACTGCAACATATGAAAGTAACATAAGACTATAGGGAATTTTCTTTTTTATAAATTAAAACGAGTTGACTGCTAAAGTTAAATAAAATCACAACTAAATAAAGCAATAGAGTTACAATATATTGCAAGGTCAGGGGTTATTTTAACGTGCAGCTGGACACAAAGTGTGTAGTTGGAAAACGAATTTGTGCAGTTGAAAATCAGGTTTTGTGCAGTTACTTTTTTACACACAATCGCATAAACAATGTAAGTAACCTCTATTTTAATTAAACTAATTGTAATAAACAAGATTATAAGACATTTTTGTTAAAAAGACACCTTAAAATGCTACCATTGCAATGTGGAAATTCAAAAAGTTTCTGATGAGGCTCTGAAAAAGTACAGGTATTTTATTAAAATGACACCTTAAAATGCTACCATTGCAATGTGGAAATTCAAAAAGTTTCTGATGAGGCTTTGAAAAAGTACAGGTATTTTGTGAAGATGACACCTTAAAATGCTACCATTGCAATGTGGAAATTCAAAAAGTTTCTGATGAGGCTTTGAAAAAGTACAGGTATTTTGTTAAGATGACACCTTAAAATGCTACCATTGCAATGTGGAAATTCAAAAAGTTTCTGATGAGGCTCTGAAAAAGTACAGGTATTTGGTTAAGATGACACCTTAAAATGCTACTGTGGATATTCAAAAAGTTTCTGATGAGGCTCTGAAAAAGTAGAGGTATTTTATTAAAATTACACCTTAAAATGCTACCATTGCAATGTGGAAATTCAAAAAGTTTCTGATAAGGCTCTGAAAAAGTACAGGTATTTGGTTAAGATGACACCTTAAAATGCTACCATTGCAATGTGGAAATTCAAAAAGTTTCTGATGAGGCTCTGAAAAAGTACAGGCATTTTGTTAAGATGACACCTTAAAATGCTACCATTGCAATGTGGAAATTCAAAAAGTTTCTGATGAGGCTTTGAAAAAGTACAGGTATTTTGTTAAGATGACACCTTAAAATGCTACCATTGCAATGTGGAAATTCAAAAAGTTTCTGATGAGGCTTTGAAAAAGTACAGGTATTTTGTTAAGATGACACCTTAAAATGCTACCATTGCAATGTGGAAATTCAAAAAGTTTCTGATGAGGCTTTTAAAAAGTAGAGGTATTTTATTAAAATTACACCTTAAAATGCTACCATTGCAATGTGGAAATTCAAAAAGTTTCTGATGAGGCTCTGAAAGGTACAGGTATTTTTGTTAAAATGACACCTTGAAATGCTACTGTGGATATTCAAAAGGTTTCTGATGAGGCTCTGAAAAAGTAGAGGTATTTTATTAAAATTACACCTTAAAATGCTACCATTGCAATGTGGAAATTCAAAAAGTTTCTGATAAGGCTCTGAAAAAGTACAGGTATTTGGTTAAGATGACACCTTAAAATGCTACCATTGCAATGTGGAAATTCAAAAAGTTTCTGATGAGGCTTTGAAAAAGTACAGGCATTTTGTTAAGATGACACCTTAAAATGCTACCATTGCAATGTGGAAATTCAAAAAGTTTCTGATGAGGCTTTGAAAAAGTACAGGTATTTTGTTAAGATGACACCTTAAAATGCTACCATTGCAATGTGGAAATTCAAAAAGTTTCTGATGAGGCTTTGAAAAAGTACAGGTATTTTGTTAAGATGACACCTTAAAATGCTACCATTGCAATGTGGAAATTCAAAAAGTTTCTGATGAGGCTTTGAAAAAGTAGAGGTATTTTATTAAAATTACACCTTAAAATGCTACCATTGCAATGTGGAAATTCAAAAAGTTTCTGATGAGGCTCTGAAAGGTACAGGTATTTTTGTTAAAATGACACCTTAAAATGCTACTGTGGATATTCAAAAAGTTTCTGATGAGGCTCTGAAAAAGTAGAGGTATTTTATTAAAATTACACCTTAAAATGCTACCATTGCAATGTGGAAATTCAAAAAGTTTCTGATAAGGCTCTGAAAAAGTACAGGTATTTGGTTAAGATGACACCTTAAAATGCTACCATTGCAATGTGGAAATTCAAAAAGTTTCTGATGAGGCTCTGAAAAAGTACAGGCATTTTGTTAAGATGACACCTTAAAATGCTACCATTGCAATGTGGAAATTCAAAAAGTTTCTGATGAGGCTCTGAAAAAGTACAGGCATTTTGTTAAGATGACACCTTAAAATGCTACCATTGCAATGTGGAAATTCAAAAAGTTTCTGATGAGGCTTTGAAAAAGTACAGGTATTTTGTTAAGATGACACCTTAAAATGCTACCATTGCAATGTGGAAATTCAAAAAGTTTCTGATGGGGAGGGGCACATTCCCTCCCCATACCCCTCCCCTACCAGTCTCGGCGCTACGCGCATCACGAGAGTCCTTCGTACACTCGATTCTTTCCCCCCAGAAACCTGATTTCCTATCCCTCCAGCGGAGGGGGATTAGATTAAACACTGTTCTTTGGAGAAGTAGGTTTATAAGCTTAGCAAGTTACATTATCTTAATATCGATAATAATAATACTATTAATGATAATAAAAAAATATTAAAATAATAATAATAATAAATTAATAATAATAATAATAATGAAATAATAATAATAATTAGGCCTTAGTCTCAATAATGACCAATGTATACCCGATGTAGGATGCTATTCTGATAATTATGTGCAGTTGAGAAATTTCCTTAAAATAACCCCTGTGCAAGGTTACTTTTTAGGAATGAGGAAAAAATTGAAAATATTTGTAACTGAATTTTTTCCGATTTTTACCCCGGTGTACGGGGCGAATTCGGCCAACACGGTTAATTTGATCCTCACAACAAAACCAGATGAGGCAGACCTATATGCACAAATGTATTATACAGTATCAAGGAAACGCTAATATGAAGTAACGCATAAGCGATAGGCCTTAATTGTTATTTAAATATTTTTTTGATACAACGATTGACCTTTCCTGGACTTCTTTCGTCCAATTGCACGCTTGCCTTTCGTCTGAAAAGTTCTTGGTAAGTTGGTATAGGCCGATAATAGAGCGCTGACGCTTGTTCACCCCACCTAAACATTGGCTCCACACAGGAGGGAACTATATATAAGCTACACTGTGTCCGGAAAAAAAGGGACCCATTTTGTAAATATGAAATTAAATAGTAAATATTCATCGATTTTCACAATTCAAACACCATTTTCATCCTGACATATTTGTCTAATATTGGTGAAAATATAAAAGTTTCAGTCACAACAATGACGTCATAATGACGTCATTTGCATAAAAATGCATTTATCCGGCTAATCATGCATGGTTTCGGTTGATATTGGCTCTTTGTAAAACAGAAATTCATGTAAGGAATGAAAATAAATGCAGCTTATTAAAGGGATTGTCCGCTTTATAAAAAAAGTCGTGCCTGATATCCTGGAATATTCGGAACAATGGCCTACGCATTTCAACAAAATGGTGCTTCAGCTCACCGAGTTCGTCAAAATGTTGAATTGTTGACTAATGAGGCTCGGATTTCATTCCTCTTAATTCTTTGGCCGCTAAACGGCCGCCCGCTTAAAACCCGCTGATAATAAGATTTTGAGACTGATGGAGAAGGTGTAGGCTCCAAGACAAGGATAAAAGACTTTGAAGAACTCCGTGAGCGAATTGTTAATGCCTGCTGGGGAGGATTTTGATGCGCTGGTTATCGATGCTGCTGTTGGCTATTAGCGCGACCGTTTTGAAGCTTACGTTGAGGCGAAAGGTGTACACTTTGACCACAAATTAATTCAGATATAAAAATTAAATTAAACTAACATTTATTATTGATAAATTACATCATAAAAATATTGAATATTTTGATGATTTTGCGCATATATCTCTTAAATTTGACTTTTTGTGCAAATGACGTCATAATGACGTCATTATTTGGACTGGAACTTTTATATTTTTACAATTGTTAGACAAATATGTTAGGATAAAAACGGTCTTTGAATTGTGAAAATCGATTAATATTTACTATTTATTTTGATATTTAGAAAATGGGTCCCTTTTTTTCCGGACACAGTGTAGACTGAGATGGCAGCAGCTGTGCTAATTAGAATTACCGTCGCCTCCTCCGCTGCACTGACTGCTACGATGGCTGGAGCAAAGAAGAATGCAGACACGGAGCTGATGATGGCCAACGCTCTGAACTGAAAGGAAACAACAGCAACACGTTCGACTCAACAATTATTTATCAAACTTTCAGTTCATAAATAAATTAATACGATGACATCAGCGACAGTAATTTTCAACATGACTTGTGTAGTTGGCCCAATGCACGCTGTAGAGTTGTAGCCTAAGCCACCACTAGCCTAAATAAATTATGCAACACAACATAGTTTCAATACGAGATGAAAACCTTCAACTTGTTTTTATTGATCCCAAAAATATAAAACAGACAATTATGCATTCATAGTAGTACACAAAGTGATTAATTGCAGTTAACAATTGCAATGGAATAGCTTAGTGTACCATCATTACTGTGAAATGCAGGGAGCAATAGGCTACCCGAAGGGAGTGATCCCGCTATTGGGGCCTATTTACCAGAAAAAATTTCTTCACTATAATGTGATAAATGATAATAGATCAGGAAACAGATAAAGATGGCAGAATTTTTGGAATCAAATTAAATAGAAGCAGTGGGATACCTTCCCTCTGCTCAACTTAAAAAGTGATGACAGCCTAATAAAAATGGCATGGTCTGAAGATTAGGCTACTACATTTGCACTTTGATTATTTCAGCCTGCGACCGATTGGTGCTAAATAATGGGGCGTGAATAGCTTATGATGGCTAATATTACGAAAAAATCGGTTCTAGCGAGACAGAAAGATAATGAACGTGACGCACGGTGAGTGTGATGCGGTGTCGCTGAGCGCTCGGTCAGTAGGCTAATCCAACGATCGAACTCCGTAACATGACAACTAATGACAAGATAAGACCTCGAAACCATAACCTGGAATTCGTCCATTACTGGCTCAAGGACAGATGCGAATGAAACGACAGCGTTCACACTGTTTCACTATAAGTTTTAGTTTAGAGCATAATATTATGAGCACTACATTCGAGTAAATAATTAATTAATTAAATGCAAAAGCCTTTGCGTTGTTGTAAATTGTCTTACCACTCGTCCGTAGTTGTCCTTCACGTATATCGCCAAAATTCCAGTGACGAAGATCTGTCGACAGAAAAAGCGCAGACCATGCATTATGCAACCGAGGGAGGTGGAGGAGGAGGAGGAAGAGGGAGAAGGAGGGATGAGAAGGAAGAGGAGGGAGGAGGAGGGAGGAGGAGGAGGGAAGTGGAGGAGGGAGGAGGAGGAGAGAGGAGGAGGAGCGAAGTGGAGGAGGGAGGAGGAGGGAGGAGGAGAACGGGAGGAGGAGGAGGAGAACGGGAGGAGGAGGAGGAGGAGGAGGGAGGAGAAGGAGGGAAGAGAAGGAGGGAGGAGGAGGAGGAAGGAGGAGAAGGAGGAGGAGGGAGGAGAAGAAGGGAGGAGGAGGAGGGAGGAGGAGAAGGAGGGAGGAGGTGGAGGAGGGAGGAGGAGGAGGGAAGAGGAGGAGAAGGGAGGAGCGCCTGAAAACAATATCGCAATTAAGTGGTATGGACCGTATGGCAGACTTAGTCGTCAGTAAAGGCACAACGAATATTCGCTGCATTCTAAGTAGGCCTATAGTTAGTCTCCATACACTTTTTTCCAAGTCTTTTTCAAAATGTCTTACATCGTAAATCTAATTGAAACTTCCTTCTCTTCTTTAGTAAAAATGATACATGCCTCGATGCGACTTAAGCCTATAGGCCTATTGAATAGGCTATATACTATATAGCCTATACCAATGTCTAATTTTCAAGTTTCAAATGAATAGCAAAAGGTTAAGTGTA
>OX243816.1:23808863-24029998 GCA_945859605.1 Lumbricus rubellus
AAGGCCGCAAAATAATTATGCGAATCGCTTATGACGTCACGGCACGCAAGCTCATTCATGTTTCGTCTGCATGGTCGCAGTCACTGTCAAGGCGTTTGTGAACCTGGCAACGTGCGGTTTTGAATTTGCAAATGGCGGTCGAGCGGAATGCAAACTTCACTTTTTGTGGAAAATATTGCGTGTTTTCGGAAAAAAAGAAAAATGGACACTCTCAGATAGGAATGGAAGGTTTTGTGAAATTTTCAAAACAATCTGTGCGGTACGTTTCGAGAACACTTTACACAAACTATTGGAAAGTTTCATTTTTATATACATAGATTAATGCAGAGAATTATGCAGAGACTTTCGTTACGTTTATTATAGTTTCTGTGTTTTTTGCAGAGACCTTCGTTTCGTTGACTAGCCCTATCATCAGTAGCCTATTTAATTTACTCTAGTGGGCTAACTATGTTTCAATACAAAATAAAATTTTCAAAATAAATAATTCATTGTCGATATGTTGAGATTTCAGCCAATAGGTCGCCCTTTTGATGGTCGCCCTATTGTCTCGGTCGCCCTTCTGATGGTCGCTCTTTTGATCAGTCGTCTTTAAAATCGGCGCCCTTTTGAAGTCGCTCTTTTGATGGTCGCCCCTTCGAAGTCGCCTTATCATAGGGTATACGTTCCGCCCGACCATAGCAGTATAATGCGATTGACCTAGTGACCTATAGCGATTTTCATTTTAACGACCACTCTGTATAATGCGTATATAATAGGTCGACACCCGAGCAAGGACCGATTAATCAGTCTAGCAACATTGGATAATTTACCGATGAGCACAGGCCCGCCGACAGAAATTCCGGGCCCCTGAGCAGGGAAGTCACGGTCCATGAACTGTCATTAGACTTTTTATAGCAACTTTTAATATGAAACAAATAGAAATAACAAAAGTGCGGGTGCGGATGTACGATAATGCATAGGCTACATTTACGATTCCAATCAGTTCTTAAAAATGTTAAGAATTTAGTTTTCAAAAAATAAAAAAAATTATGATATGGTGGTCTAATCAAAAAGCAACCCTTTCCGGATTTGACTTCAGCAAAAGCGTTTATGATATCCTGGTAACCATTTTGTGATTTTTGTCTGGGAACCTTTAAAATGCACTTCGGAAATGCTCTTTTTTTATCGCCTGGTAAATTGTCCGGATGTCTTGGAGGACCGTTTCTTATGTTGTAGCCTAGTAATTCTATAATAGCCTACTATACGGTCTCAATCGTTTGTGTAGACAAGGGCCCTGGAGGCAGTGCCAACATAAAAACCAAGCATTTTACAGTTTCTATAGAATCTAATTTCAGACTTTTCGTAAGTCTAATTTATAATGTCATCTTCTGGAATTATGATGCCACACCACAAAAATCATTCTCATCCATGATCCATTCGGCTATGATCATCATGAACTTTTAATTCACTCGAATCAACCGGTGTAAGAGTGATTTACGGGCTCTGATTTGTCTTCTTTTGAAATCAGACAAAGTATAATAATTAGCAGAAGAGCGTTTTGAGACAGAAGTGAGCGTGTCCTTTGGAAGAAACCTGATTAGTCCTATAGTTATAAGGCAGCGGTTCCCAACCCGTGGCCCGCGGGCCAAAAGTGGCCCGCGAGGCCTCAGAAAATGGCCCGCCAGGCCTCAAAAGTGGCCCTCATCTCTCAAAGAATTAACACAAATATATGAAAAAATTGACAATTTGGACAGGATAGAATGGTCAAATAATTAATTTCTATTACAAATAATTTTTTTTTGAAGTCTACAAACATCAAACATTCTACTTTGAAACAATTAAAAAATTTTGTATGCTTTTAGCTAACTAAATTTTAGCATTGTTACTCCCTAAATGCCCTCGTGTCCTCCAACTTAGAAAAAGTGGCCCTACGATCAAAAAGGTTGGGAACCACTGTTATAAGGTAATGGACATGCAGTTGCTTGAAAGTTGAAGCTTAAAAGTTGTAGCCTACTTGTGTGATAGTAATATTATGCTATTATTCAAAACGACATAACTCCTAAGCTTTCTATATAGACATAAGTGATTATAGGTTGGGCCCGCCACACGTAATCAACATATGAAATTTTTTATAACCAGTGTAGCCCGGGCCCCCTCCGGGCCCCTAAAAGTCGCCGGGCCCCTGGGCAGAGCACCCCCTGCCCCCCTCTCGGCGGGCCTGGATGAGCACATTCTTCGTAACGCTCTCCATAACTCCATTGCAGATGATGCCTGGGCTATAATACGTATGGTTTATCACGACTACTCTACTCTTGCACCTCCAATATGAAGAAGCAGAAGGCAGAACTTTGCCGACCCAATAAAGAAGAAGATTTATTTAGTAGGAGGTCTTACGGTCTGAGATAACATAATTATTTACTTCATTGGTCTATCCCAACCGTCAAGAGAAGTTCAAAATTTGAACGCACACATCGTAGGCCTACGTGCAGGCAACATGTGTGCATAATTATGACTGTCTATAAAAAACATTGAGAATGATGATGTGGCATAGATCGATCAGCGCTTCGATACCAATCTTCCTTCGTTCGGATGACCTTCGAATAGATCTGACCATAATTATTATCCTGATTCCTGACTCGGATGAAATGCGAGCCAAACTTCCAAAGAACTCAATTCATCCACAATCATTGTGAAAGGACATTTCCATCACTTCCAGGATTTTCCCCCTCTAGATAAGTCTTGCATTTTCTTGCCGTCCAGCTATTGAATCACCCTGTAAGGCTGTAGGCTATGGGTTCGAATCCTAAACCCAGGGTTGCTTTAAGAAGTTTGGGGTCCTGCATAGGCACGAACCCTAACTTTAAACGTAACCCGAATTCTCAGTCTCAGATGATTGTATAGAGTATTGCATCAATTCATTGCGTTTGAAAAATAGTGAGTAGGTCTAGGAGTGCAGCATGTAGGCCTACATGTATAGCCTAGGCTAAATATAACATAATTATATAGTGATCTTGCTAATTCTATTAACATAGTATAGCTACCAAACTGTCAACAAAACTAACAGCAATCCACCAAAACCTACCAAATAAAAGTTTGGTTTGACACGCTTTGTAGTCTTTACTGTTAATTTGCTATGCAAGTTTAAAGTGAGATTGTAAGGAGTAGGCCTAGGAAATGCATTAATTGTCCACGTTTTTTCCTACAAATTTCGTCAAAATCTCTTATAGCATCATCGACACTAAAAGATTCCACAACGTCTGGCAAACAGTTTAATCTTTCTTGCATAAGGCCTATCATAGGCGGAGACTTGGTCCGAACTTGGGAGGGGAGGGGAAGGACGGACGAGAGGCCGAAGGATGATCGCCGAGGCGCGAGGCAGGGGGTTTGGGCAGGGGATGCGCCCCTCCCAAATGTCGAAAATATTTGAATTTCCATACTGAACGTTAGCATTTCAGGCTGTCAATTTCATGAAGTTGCTCATCTCAATAGTCCTGGTCTAAGACTTCAATGTGTTCCCTCCTCAATGTCGAAATGTTTTGAATTTCCACACTGCTATGGTAGCATTTTAGGCTGACACTTTAACGAAAGTGTTCATCATTTCGGTGCTAATAGTCCTAATAATCTAATCTAAAAAAGTGTCCCCAGGTCAATTTTTTGGGAATTTTCACACTGAAATGGAAAGATTTGAAGCTGACATTGCAATGAAGTTGCTCATCATTTCGGTACTAAGTATCCTGCATGGGCTAAGACATCAAAGTGCTTCCCCCTCAATGTCGAAATTTTTTTAATTTCCACACTGCTATGGTATCATTTTAGGCTGTCATTTTAACGAAAATGTACATTATTTCATTGCTAATAGTCCTAATTTAAGACTTAAATTTTTTGAAATTTCCACACTGCAATGGAAACATTTTAGGCTGTGATCTCAACAAAATTTCTCATAATTTCTTTGCTCAAAGAGATGGCTTAAGACTTCAATAAAATATCCCCTTCACTTTGTTTATTTATTTTTTGAAATTTCCATATTATAATTTAAGCAATTTAAGCTGTCATGTCAATAAATTGTTCAGTTTTCACTTTTCAATACTAGTAGTCATGGTTTAAGACTTCAGAATGTCGCATCCCAATTACAATTAATTTGCTAGATTTCCACATTGTGACCGTAGCTTTTCAAACTGTCATCTTCCCAAATATTTTCAGAATTTCAGTGCTCATAAACATTGTTTGCGTGAAATATTTTAAATTTGCAGACTCTAATGGTAACATAAGCTGTCATCTTAACAAAATTGCTCATTATGGACAAACAGTGGATAACACTGTAGACATTTATAATGACATTTCTGAAATATTGGGGGATTTAAACACTTCCGTCCCTCCACCACAAACTTGGAGGGGACCGTCCCCTCCTGCCCCCCCTAAGTCTCCGCACATGGCTATTTTTATGTACTCTGGTCAGGTAAACAATGTACTCGTATCTAGATCGTAGGGCAAAGAGCGATAGTAGGCTACAATGTAAAAGGACGTGAACTTGTCTCGATCTCGTCCAATGGCTAGACTGGAGTCTGTAGAGTCGAAATGGAAGGAAAGTGATTCATTAATTTTATGGGAACAACTGTCAAATCCGCACCTGAAATATTTAAAAGATTTCATTGATCTTCAAGCATCTAAATTGGATCCAAATTATCAAGTGCTATCCATGCAGGAGGGATAAACTAAGCGTCAGTTCATTGAGCTTTAAAGTCTAAACGTGCTGCTCTGGATTCCACGAAAATGCATTGTTACTTACATGTAGGCTACCTTTTGAGGTAGCAGCGGCTAAATACATTAGCTTAAAGCATAAATACATTAGCACACAGATTAAATATGATTAACGTTAGTCAGACCATTATTTTGAAACCATAGTTAATTATAAAAGTTATATTCAAAGTCGTTGATATCTGTGTTAAATAGTGATTCGTTAACGTTTATTATTCGTTGCTTTAATTCGATTATATTTTGTTGTTACGGACGATTGATCAGTTGTAGACGATTCTATAGGCTGGATTAGGACCAGGCGTTCCGAATGCAGCCAGCGATGGCATGGATCCGCTGAAGGGATAGGCGGTGGACGGCGCTGCTCCAGGGAGGTTTCCGTAGCTCAGACCATGGTTGTAGGCAGGTGCTATACCGAACCCTCTGCTCATGAATGGACGGGAGTCATGGTACGAGCGCAGGAAACTCAAGTCAGGTGCAATGTCCACTCGCTGTGGCAACCGGACGACTTGCATTTCTGGATCAGCCGCCATTGAGTCTTCCTGTGGCTGGAGGCCGTTTGGGGGCAGACCTCTGTAGTAGGGTGCCTGACGTCTTCGAACCATTTCAGGATCATAGGGAGAGTAGGGTGCACCATCACGATCATAATCAAAACTGGATGGAATCGCTTTCGTCTTTTTTATCTCTTTCTAAAATCACAGAAAAACCACCAGAATTCTTAAACGCACAGTTTGTTCATCAGCTTCTGTCCAAACGATTTTCATTATAATGTCATGTCATGTCTATGCATTGATTAATAACGATTTTCATTATAGGCTAATGCAGGGTGACCATACGTCCCGGTTTTCCTGGACATGTCCCGGTTTTTTGTGGTGCGTCCCGGTCTCCCGACGACTTAGCCAAAAAGGCCAAATCGTCCCGGTTTTTGACAAGTAGGAAACTTGGATCTTGAAAATGTGTTTTTATGTAAATCACAGATCTATCAAAGTGTAGTTTATAACCCAAAAAGTCGTAACGAAACAGAAGTTGTAAATTTATATGGAATATTATATTACATCTTTGGTAGTCTAGTGAGTTTAGCTATTAGATTTAAAGGATCATCAAGGTGTAACGAGAAATTCTAATAGGGGTGCCACAATATGGCGGCGCCAGATCTAAGCCTATATCGATGTCGGCAGATCGCGCCAGGGTTGTAATGGGAGTTCGACCGCTAATGACACTATGACAGCACTGAAGTTACTGCACTACAGCAAATTCTTTCGAAAACTTAAAATGCTATAATTTTATTGTGGAAACTTTAAAAAAAATTGATTGTGAGAGGCATATTCCCCTACCCCCAGCCCCCCACTAACTCCTTTTCCTGATCGGCGCTGAACGCCTCGGCAGTCGTCCACCGGGCGCTCCAGTGTGCCCCAGAAACATTAAATCTTCCTCTGGACTAGAGTAGGCCTAACAACTGTGCACCGATTGAAGGAGTGTTCTCTATTATAAAAGAGTAGGCCTACTGCACTGCACCGACTAGTCTACTAGAGCAGGTTGTAGATTTCTACACTGAAATCTATGCTCAGCATAAAATTTAACTGAGCTCAGTGTAAGAATTGTGGAAAAATAACTGGAGGGAGGGTTGGACCATTATCCACTTGGAATCGAGGTGTGAGGAACAGACTTTAACATGGGGCTCTAAGAAATACTGGGGGTTGAAACCCCCATATCCCCCCGGCAATTCTCACCCTGACTGAGCCTATAGGACTGAGCCTTCGATAGTGCCGTATAATAGCCCTGTTTTTAAGGAATTAGGCTCACGTAGCCTACAATTCATAGTTTCAAAAAATTGTCCCGGTTTTTGATGGCCAGAAAATGGTCACCCTAGGCTAATGTCATGTCTATGCATTGATTAATAACGATTTTTATTATATTATGTCTACGCATTGATCATGCATGGACGGAGTTTATCAGGGCATATGAAGGCTAAGCCCCCCCCCAAGAAGGCCCATAGGCCCTAGTCAGTTTTTTCACCAGACAATGGTAATTTTTCCAGGCCACCCCTCCCCAAGAAGGTTCAGAGTCGAAAAAAATTTCTGAGAAAATTGCTCTTTTGAGAAAACTTCCAAATCGCGGACGATTAAAAAAGTCATCAACTTTTTGGGCTGATAAAATGGTATGCTAGATTTCGAAAAAGAAAGGACATCAACTATTTCGGGGAGAGACAAATTTTTGTCGGCGCCGCTCGATCTGGACTTGCCCCAACCAAAGCCCAAGTTTGAAGCCCACCCCCATGAACGGAAACCAAACTCCGCCCATGGCATTGATTAATAACGATTTTCATTCTTATATTTGGTACTTATGGGTTAATTCACCTGATTTATTTTTAAAAACATACACAGTGTCTTTTGCCATGAATCCACCAGAGTTTCTAATGGCTAAACTAACCCTAACACTAACCCTAACCGACCCTCACGATGCCTAACCTGAGCCCTAACCGACCCTCACGGAAAAGACGTGCAATGACAACGCTGACGGCACTGCAAAAATAAATCAGGTGAACTAACCCATAAGCACCTAATATTTCTATGCATTGATTAGTAACGATTTTCATTATATGTCTGTTGATTAATAACATCCATGCATTGGTTAGTAACGATTTTCATTATAATAGGCCTATTATTTCTATTGATTAATAACGATTTTCATTATATTATGTCTATGCATTGATTAATAACGATTTTCAATATAATATTTATGTCTATGCATTGATTAACGCTCGCGACTGGATCATAGTGCACTGCATTTAATAAAAACGAATTGTTTGTGATATATATTCATTGAAGTTATTCATATCCATAATAATATTATGTGTGGCGAAGTCACTCTGAACGGAAGCCGTGCTTCTCTCGCCAAGGGTGAATCAATCAATCAATCAATCAATCAATCAATCAATCAATCAATCAATCAATCAGTCAGCCAGTCAATCAATCAAACAGTCAATCAGGCAGTCAATCAATCAATCAATCAATTCGCTTATTTTAGGTAACTAAGCTGAAACGAAAATAATTTAAGCGGTTCATTATTTTTTTTATTAATGAAATTATTAGTTACTTTTTATTTTGATTCTTATCATATGTTCTTTTGTATGTGAAAATGTATAGTCATGTAAAAAATGTTTGCTGTATGTCCATAAAGACGTTTAGTTGAGGAGATATAAATATTTGTCATGAGTGAATGTAGGTGACTTACTCCTGGTTTGCAGCACCAGAAGACGACGGTGACCATGAGCGTCAGGTAGAATTCAATGCCTCCAAGGATTGCGACAACCAACGGAAGAACGAACTTTGGGCAGGTCAATGTTGACATGACGTCGAATGAATAACAACTGCCGTCGTTATATGTTAATCTAGAACTCGGATACTGAAATATAGCAGCAGAACATAGCCTACTATCAGAGATGACGGTGATAATTGGACATATCTGCTATGTATAGCATAGTGTATTGTTTGTAGGCATATTTCATAATGAAGATACTTATAAGCGTTAGTTAAGTGTCCTTGGCTGTCGTGTCCTTCAAGTGAGAATCGGGTCCTTACGATATCGAGTGATAATTTTATAGTTAGGCCTACGCTTAACAAACTGCAGCCAATCAATTTCTATTGGCTAATTAATCAATCGTCTGAAGTGTCAACACAGCGATCGGGGTTAGAATCTTCTCCAAGACATATTTAGAATTTAGTCGGGATTTCCATTCGTAGGCTAATGAAACTAAAGGAGAAGGCCCAGCGGAGGGAAGAGTGGCGACATTGGACAGCCGAACCTGCCTAGGGGCAGAGAACCAGAAGAAGAAGAAGGCTAATTAGCAGCTTCTATAATGAGGAACTTGGCTATTTATATCAGTGCACTTCAAAAGCGATCATAATAATAATAATATTATTATTACATTGTGGGATCATAATTATTAGGTAGGCCTACAAGTCGAGCGACTCATTTCCAAGACATCGGTCGTCGTCGTCGCATACAAAGGGTATTATACAAAGCCTATACTCACCTGCTGCTGCTGCTGATCATATTATGTCCTACATGTAGGTTAAAGCCTATAGTTGGATCGCTGGTCCATTATAGGAAATCATGCTAATGAAAAGCGTATTAAAAATGTTTTTGCTAAACAAAAACAATGCAATCGGCCAAAGAACGAATTTATCAATTTGTGTGAATGTATCGTTATCTTCTGTCTTCAGATCCTACGCTCAAAATCGTGCCTAGCCTACTAAATAGGTGGAGAAGACGTCATTTGCTCAACCTCAGCATATCTTATTATTACTACTAGAGTGGCATTCTGCATGGTCTTCATTGACGTTCGTCGTCTTCAGTCTGCTGAAGTACCGGCCAACATTCAACGCTTGGAACTTATAGTCTACTTCGAGTCTTTAACCTAGAAATTCGTAGAGCTGGGTAAGGTTGTCACAGGTCGCCTAGGTGGTCCACCGTCATAGGATAGACCATAATTATATACGAGGCTCAAAGCCCTCAAACAGAACTTTGCGAAATTGTCTGACTGCCAAATGCCAATACATAATTGATATCGTAGATAGGCTTAGATAAATGTTAGCATTTTGTTCTTCTTCTAATTCCCACGTATATGTTTTCTGCCAAAAAGGCGAAATCTTTTTGGTGGTATAGGCCTATCCATGCAATTAAAACCAATTAATACAGCATTCCAGACTTAAATAATAGCGGAAATTGTCTAACTCTAGTTAGTAATCCTTTTCAATTCTATTATATCGTATCCGTACATTTATAAAGCGTCTCTCACAGTGAATGCGTTGAAATCGATATTTTAAAAAACGAGTCAAGTAGAGCATAATTATATAGGCCTATAAGCTTATACGTACTATGATGATTTCGGCGATGCTGAGTGCGATCATTGCAGGAGCGAAGACGACGGCGCTCAGCGAACAGAACAGAGCGAAAACTCTCACCTAACAATCCGTTCAACAAAGCAAACATCAAACAATGTGAACACTCTCACCTAACAATCCGTTCAACAATGCAAACATCAAACAATGTGAACACTCTCACCTAACAATCCGTTCAACAATGCAAACATCAAACAATGCGAACACTCTCACCAAACAATCCGTTCAACAATGCAAACATCAAACAATGTGAACACTCTCACCAAACAATTCGTTCATCAATGCAAACATCAAACAATGTGAACACTCTCACCTAACAATCCGTTCAACAATGCAAACATCAAACATTGCGAACACTCTCACCTAACAATCCGTTCATCAGTGGCGGCACCAGGATTTCACTTTTGGGGAGGCTGAATTTCCGGAAAAAATTTTCCATTTTTATCCGCCAAAATTTCTGACGACCTTTTTGAGTCATCTTGTAAAAATTTAAACCTTTTTGGTCATCAGCTTCAATTTTTGGGGGGGGGGAGTTGAAAGTCGAAATTTGTTATTTTTACATGGAGAAAAAAAGGATCGCCTATTTTTGGAGCTTAGCCCCTAGCCCCTCCTGCCGCCGCTACTGCCGTTCATCAATGCAAACATCCATCAAACAATGCGAACACTCTCACCAAACAATCCGTTCATCAATGCAAACACCAAACAATGTGAACACTCTCACCAAACAATCCGTTCAACAATGCAAACATCAAACAATGTGAACACTCTCACCAAACAATCCGTTCATCATTGCAAACACCAAACAATGTGAACACTCTCACCAAACAATCCGTTCATCAATGCAAACACCAAACAATGTGAACACTCTCACCAAACAATCCGTTCATCAATGCAAACATAAAACAATGTGAACACTCTCACCAAACAATTCGTTCAACAATGAAAACATCAAACAATGCGAACACTCTCACCTAACAATCCGTTCATCAATGCGAACATCAAACAATGCAAACACTCTCACCTAACAATCCGTTCAACAATGCAAACATCAAACAATGCGAACACTCTCACCTAACAATCCGTTCAACAATGCAAACATCAAACAATGCGAACACTCTCACCTAACAATCCGTTCATCAATGCGAACATCAAACAATGCGAAAACTCTCACCTAACAATCCGTTCAAACAATGCAAACATCAAGCAATGCAAACACCCTCACCTAACAATCCGTTCAACAATGCAAACATCAAACAATGCAAACACCCTCACCTAACAATCTGTTCATCAGTGGCGGCACCAGGATTTCACTTTTGGGGAGGCTGAATTTCCGGAAAAAATTTTCCATTTTTATCCGCCAAAATTTCTGACGACCTTTTTGAGTCATCTTGTAAAAATTTAAACCTTTTTGGTCATCAGCTTCAATTTTTTTTTGGGGGGGGAGTTGAAAGTCGAAATTTGTTATTTTTACATGGAGAAAAAAAGGATCGCCTATTTTTGGAGCTTAGCCCCTAGCCCCTCCTGCCGCCGCTACTGCCGTTCATCAATGCAAACATCCATCAAACAATGCGAACACTCTCACCAAACAATCCGTTCATCAATGCAAACACCAAACAATGTGAACACTCTCACCAAACAATCCGTTCAACAATGCAAACATCAAACAATGTGAACACTCTCACCAAACAATCCGTTCATCATTGCAAACACCAAACAATGTGAACACTCTCACCAAACAATCCGTTCATCAATGCAAACACCAAACAATGTGAACACTCTCACCAAACAATCCGTTAAACAATGCAAACATAAAACAATGTGAACACTCTCACCAAACAATTCGTTCAACAATGAAAACATCAAACAATGTGAACACTCTCACCAAACAATTCGTTCAACAATGAAAACATCAAACAATGTGAACACTCTCACCTAACAATCCGTTAAACAATGCAAACATAAAACAATGTGAACACTCTCACCAAACAATTCGTTCAACAATGAAAACATCAAACAATGTGAACACTCTCACCAAACAATTCGTTCAACAATGAAAACATCAAACAATGCGAACACTCTCACCAAACAATTCGTTCAACAATGCAAACATCAAACAATGCGAGCACTCTCACCAAACAATTCGTTCAACAATGCAAACATCAAACAATGTGAACACTCTCACCAAACAATTCGTTCAACAATGCAAACATCAAACAATGTGAACACTCTCACCAAACAATTCGTTCAACAAGGATATCACTGCATTTCATCTACACGACATCTGTTTCATCATGATGATGATAAGCTTTTAACGATGACATTTGAAAATGTGTTATAATGAAACCATACACATGTACATGTAGGCCTATAGGTTCAGGGAATTGTACATAATTCCACCAGACAGAATTCTATGCAGGCTAGGACACAATCACCCAATATTCATATACGAATGTTTAAAGGTGCATATTTGTGATGCTGCTAAGATTGTAGCCTTTACATATATACCCGGTGTGCCGATGAAAAGTAGTGAGGTGGAACCAGTGGCGGCTCCAGAATTTCAATTTTTTTGTGGGGGGGGGGGGTGCTAAATCCTCAGAGGAAATTTTGCTTTTCATCCACCAAAATTTCTGACGACCTTTTTTTAGTCATTTGTTCGAAATCTCATGAAAATTTTCGCATTTTCATCCGCCAAAATATCTGACGATCTTTTTTAGTCCTTTCGTAGAAATCTCGTAAACATATCATGTTTTTAGAGGGAGATAAACAAACGTCGAAATATTTTATTTTTACATGTAAAAAACGGATGGCCTTATTTTGGGGGACTTAGCCCCCTATTCTATTTTTCAGAGAAGACTCGATGCTAAGAACAATCATAGAGGGGAATTTGGAGGGGAAAAGAACGAGAGGAAGACCAAGACAAAGACTGTTGGACTGGATGATGAAAGACGGTTATCAGAAGCTGAAAAAGAATGCACAGAACAGGGAAGAATGGAGACGTCAAACATTTGAACCTGCCTAAGGGCAGAGAACAGAAAGAAGGAGAAGCCCCCTAGCCTTACAAGAAACATGAAAAGAAATCACAATTGAACAGACTTAACCCCTTTGGCGCCGCTACTGGGTGGAACAACAGAGTTCTTCCAGATACAGAGGGGCTAATCCCTCAATGCACCGCCGCGTAGACAACCAGTGTGCAATCTACAATGTAGACCCTTTTCTGTCGGGGGTATCAAGGTTTCTGGGGAGAACAAAGTACGAGCGTCCGGCGGACGAACGCAAGGCGCGTAGCGTCGAGTATATAATATACGAGGAAGGATTTTGTTTTAATATCAACATACACATACAATGGCACCATTCTAAGGTGTCATCTTTAAAACATTGCCCTACCATTTCAGTGCAAGCAAGAGTGGTTTAAGACTTCAATAAATATACATACAATAGAATTTTTAAGTTCCCACATTGTAGGCCTAATGGTAACATCTTAAGATGTCATCTTAACATTGTTAATAGGCATCAATTAGGCGTCGCCGATTATTGTGGACAATGCGAGTCGAGCATAATGAGCAAGCAACTTTAAATAGCAAGTCATCTACAATATAATATAACATTTTCAAGAAATTCATTACATGCGCTATCGCCTTGATTAATGAAGACCACAAACAAAATGATTTTTGTGCTTCTGGAATTTTTTACCGGATCCCATGACCAGCTCCTATGAGTACCCGTTCAAAATAGGCCTACCTCACGGATTTGGAGACTTCCTGTTTGCTATGCATGCATGGTGCACAGTTGCACACTGCTTGGATGAAAAATCGGTTAATGCACCGAAGGAAAAGGAATGCTGTAGGGCTCAGTAGGCCTACCCAGTAACCACACACACACACACACACACACACACACACACACACACACACACACACACACACACACACACACACACACACACACACACACACACACACACACACACACACACACACACACACACACACGCACACACGCACACACACACACGTGAGATGACGACGAAGATACATCAAGCCTACCTGGCTTTTGTATGTACCAGCCACTTTTATTGCAAGGATTCCAGTGATGAATACCTGCAATAACACAAGTTCATTTGAGCATGACTTTCTAGTTCCCATACCATTGAGTCGCATTGACCATTGACCATTAAACTGCCCACCATGGGTCGTACTCACATTCAGCCTTAGACCTTAGGCCTGTAGGTCAGCTGCAGCAGGTCAAGAGGAGAGTCTTGTAATGGACATGTGGTGCAGTGATAGGTTTCAAGTGCAAGACATAAATCATATTTCTAATTATTTTAGATTTAAATATGAAAAAGTAAAGCGAGAGAATCGATCCATCCATGCCATGGCGTCTACCAATGCATGTGTGTGCGTGTGTGCGTGTGCGTGTGAGCGTGTGTGTGTGTGCGTGTGTGTGTGTGTGTGTGTGTGTGTGTGTGTGCGGTGTGTGTGTGCGTGTGAGTGTGCGTGTGTGTGGGTGTGTGCGTGTGTGTGTGTGTGTGTGTGTGCGTGTGCATGTGTCTGCGTGTGTGTGTGCGTGTGCATGTGTCTGCGTGTGTGTGTGCGTGTGTGTGGGGGGGAAGGGGGGTTTGGAGGGCGATCTTCATCGAACTTCAAAAGCGGGGGGGTCAGGAGCGGAAACAGAAATTTTAGAAAAGGAGGGACAAAATTTCAGGAAAAATGTGTTAATTGGCCGAGAAAACTGATTATCCTTTTTTAGTCATTTAGCCCAATTGTTTTGAAAATATACCATTGAAATCTACTGTTGAAAGCTTGATGAAACCTAATGTGGGGCCACGTTCCATGGACATTTCTGAATGGGGGGGGGGGGCATGGCCGGATTTTCCCCCTTGAATCCGCGCATGCGGGGGGTTAATATACTTTTTGGACGTAGGCCTAATGGTTGTTGGTTTCCGATAATATAGAGCGGGGTTGTTCTCCAAATCCAGATGGAGTTTAGTCGCCACTAAATCTAGCTGAAGCGTCTAAGACCGACTGCAGAGGGAAGACGCTGTTTCGGGGTTTCCCGTAAGAAGTGAGTTGCAGTAGTCTAGAAAGGAACAGGCAAATGAATCAACTATATAATATGGTAGTGACTACAGAGAAGACCGATAGTCTGATGGTTCTCTACCATCTCAGTTGAAAGAAACGGGAGCCGGTCAGTTAGATATGTTCTCCATGAACGTAATTGGGAGGATGGGGGGGGGGGGGGCAAGTGTGACGCCCAGATTAGGACTATATATATATGTGTGTATATTTGTGTAAGCAAATAATTTCTAAGTCATTAGTTGAAAGTGAGCTTAGCTAAAAATGTCCTTACATGTACATATTATATCTCAAACGATCTGCAAACGTCGTTATCCGCATCTTCATCTTGACTGTAGGCAGTGTTTAATCTAGTCCCCGTCCGCTGGGGGGGGGAATTCAGGTTTCTGGGGGGAGACAATCGAGCGTCCGAAGGACGCTCGTGAGGCGTGTAGCGCCGAGACCCGTAGGGATGTGCCCCCTCCCCATCAGAAACTTTTTGAATTTCCACATTGCAATGGTAGCATTTTAAGGTACCATCTTAACAAAATAACTGTACTTTTTCAGAGCCTTATCAGAAACTTTTTGAATTTCCACATTGCAATGGTAGCATTTTAAGGTACAATCTTAACAAAATAACTGTACTTTTTCAGAGCCTTATCAGAAACTTTTTGAATTTCCACATTGCAATGGTAGCATTTTAAGGTACAATCTTAACAAAATAACTGTACTTTTTCAGAGCCTTATCAGAAACTTTTTGAATTTCCACATTGCAATGGTAGCATTTTAAGGTGTCATCTTAAAAAAATACCAGTACTTTTCAGAGCCTCATCAGAAACTTTTTGAATTTACACAATGCAATGGTAGCATTTTAAGGTGTCATCTTAACAAAATATTTGTACTTTTTCAGAGCCTTATCAGAAACTTTTTGAATTTCCACATTGCAATGGCAGCACTTTAAGGTGTCATCTTGACAAAAGAGTTGTACTTTTGAGTGCTTATAAGAGTGGGCTAAGACTTCAATAAATATAAGCAACACTTAATAAATATTTTGGGGGCTATTCCCACACTGTAATGGTACCCTTTTAAGGTGCCATTTTAGCAAAATAACTCCATCAGTACTGATAAAAAGTGTTTGAGGATCCAATTATATATATATATATATATATATATATATATATATATATATATATATATATGATTATAATTACAATAAAAATATCTTTATGTATCGATATCAGCAGCTCAGTTCTCCTGTTGCTGAGTTATTCTAATGAATAAATGCAGACATGAATATAATAGTAGCCTATATAAGCTGACTTTTCAGCACTATATCAGTTTAATCCTGTTTCCCAAGATGGAACTGAATTTCTGACCAGGACATATTTTCTGAAATCATATTTAATGGTACACAAACCAACCAAGAACTAATAAACTACTGGTACCAAACAAATTCAGGAAATCATGTGTAGTAATGATGTTGTTGTTTATGTTTTACTATATGTGTTGAAATAATAGGACCAAACATTTTGAAATTTTACAGTTTAAAATTTTAAGGTGAGAAGCTATTCAGTTGTACAAAAGTAGTATTTGTACAAATATTAGCAATAAGTAATTCTCATTTTAGCAGGAGTGTGTCATATATTATAATAGTAAATAATAGTATTATAACCATGCATTAACCATATAATAATTGATAGTATTACAGTATATTATAACAGTTCACATAATACGATGATGTAAACCGCAACTAAAACTATTATCATTTAGTCAAATTTTCTGGAGGGGATGTAATATATGTTTTTAGTTGTGCAAAAATAGTGTTTATACAATATATACATTAAAGTTATACTCAATGCAACATGATAGTATCATTTATAATAATAGTAAATAATGTCATTGTAATCATATATTAGTAAATAACATGACGGTAGGCCTATATTATAACACTTCATGTAAAACAATGATGAAAACAGTAACTAAAAACCAATATCATTTTGTCAAATTTTTCTGGGGGGGGAAATGTCAATCCTGGGGGGGAACTTTCCCCCCCCCAGAGACGTCTAGATTAAACACTGACTGTAGGCCTATAATAATATTATATTCATTGGTTCCTCCTCCATTTCGATTTGCCTTCCTTCCACACTAAGGCTTAAACAATTAATCGTTCTTCTCTATAAATGCATTTCCTTTCCTCCGTAGTTTTCATGCTGATCGCTCTTTTGAACAGTTCTTCTGCCAGAGAAGAGACGACACAAAAATCCACATAACATAACTTATGACACGAGAGCAAGCCTACTGTACACGGTGCTGTGTAGTGTGTTCTTACCGGAATTGATCCCCATATGCCGGCCGCAATCCACGTGAGTATGAAAGGCACAGCGAGTGGACCAACTTTAGTGTATTGTGCTTTGAAGTTGAAGATTGTGAAGATGACGTTGGCGATTTCGATGGCAAACGAAGCGACGGAGAGAAAGCAGAGAACGATGCCGTAGTATTTGTATCTCTTGTTGACAACATATTCTATCGGGTCTAAAACCAAAACATCACAAGAATCATCTTCTTCACCAATAACAGTTGCAGTACCATAATACATAGCTCGTGTTACTTGTTGGTTAATTAATTATAAATTATGTCAATCGTAGGTCGAATCTATTGTAGTTCAGCTGTGTTTGACGGTCTGCGGTAGCAAAGCAAAGCCCCTACCGGGCTACCCCATCTCACCCCACCCCACCCCCACCGCACTCCACCCCACCGCACCCCACCCCACCCCACTCCTTAGCGGAATCCACCACAATACGTAGGCCTATACTACGATTATGGTCAATGCTATGCATGCAGGCATTCGGTAGAGATCACCACAGTGTAGGTCCATCATGTAGCTCGCACACATGTGCACTTCTGTATGATGATGGTGATGATGATGATGATGATGATGATGATGATGGTGGTGGTGGTGGTGGTGGTGGTGGTGGTGGTGGTGGTGGTGGTGGTGGTGCTGCTGCTGATGATAATAGTAATAATAATAATAGTAATAATAATAATAATAATAATAATAATAATAATAATAATAATAATAATAATAATAATAATAATAATCATAATGACTTTATTATTATTATTATGTTATTGTTATTGAAGGGCTACCCCCTTTTCCAAATCGGGCATAGGGTTGGGTAAGCGAAATTATTATTAAAATTATTATTATAATGAAATTATTATAACAATGATAATAATAATAAAAAATATATAATAAGGGATGTTCTTAATTCAGTTCGATAGTCATCCCTGTAGTGTAGGCTGTAGCCTAGCTGTTCTTTGCCGTCTAAACGGCGCCAATTAAGTGTCCTGGTAAATACCTGTAGGCCTGCAATTAAACAAACCTTATGATATCGATGGCTTAGGCCTAAGTGACGATGACGATGACTTTGATGACGACGACGACGATTACGATGATGATGATGAATTGATGAAGATGAAGAGGATGATGATGAATTGATGAAGATGATGATGATGAATTGATGATGATGATGATGAACTGATGATGATGATGATGATGATGATGATGATGATGATGATGATGATGATGATGATGATGATGATGATGATGATGATGATGATGATGATGATGATGATGATGATGATGATGCACACATAGAAATTGTGAAAGATTGTTGTTGCTGTAACTCACTGTATACATCCTCTCGTGGTCTGATATCTGATCCCTGCAGTGGCCGCCGGGATTCAGCCATTGTCGATGGAAGCGGAGGATAGCCTTGTGATCTGTCCACTGGATATTCGGGTTCATACGGCGGGTAGGCTTGTCGTCGACGGGGGTAGTATGGCTCATAGGGGAGCGGGTAGTCAGGTCTAGGAGGCGGGTAATCAGATTGACGAGAAAGTGGAGGGAAATCTGGAATGTATTTCCTTGGATAGTAAGCCATGGTCGGTCCGTGTATCTAGACAGCAGCTGCTTCCTTCTTCTTCTCGATCCAATAATAATCTCAGTCTTTGCTTCCGTCTAATATCATTTGATTTCTTCGTCTAATATCATTTGATTTCTTCGTCTAATATCATTTGATGTGTCGCTAATTTCTTCGTGTAGTAGTTCAATCCATGAACCACTTGGCCTGCACCGTTTCTCTGCCAATTTTGTGCTGCGTTTTCGTGTTTCTGCTTGAGTGCTCCTATTGTGCTCTCTTTTGGTGACCACCCAAACCAACGGACCATGGTGTCCACGCCTCGCTGAGCAGAAGCGTGCAACGCCCTTTCTTATGGCAGTCGTTGATCAAGGCAGCAACAGTTACTGTACGGTATAGATCTAAGCAAATTCTCAGATCGCTGTACAAATATTATAAGCTAAGCAGTGTGATGAATTATTCAGCCCCACACAGCTCTCGCATGTTAATGCCCATCCCATGCTTTTCAATACAGCCTGTAGGCCTATGCAATTATTTACCATAGGCAAATCGCCCTTATGCTTCGAATTTGCATATCTAAGAGAAGCAGACGCCTATGCATCGGGTAACGCCTCTTAGGCTATGCAATGTATGCATATGCAGCCTGAGTCCCATTCTTCGTTTTTATCGGCCATGGTCTCCTGTCGCGCCCCTCTTTGACGGCTCTTAACTACTGCACGCCTTCCTTCGTGACTCTAATAATATTGTCTAGCTGACTTTAGCAGAACCACTGCAGAAAACGGTAAGACCAGTGCACGATAGAGACCCGGTTTGTGTGCGTCCGGCTGTTGGCCTATGGGCGGCGTTGTTTACACCATGAGCCTTAACCCTCAGGCTACCAAGCTTTTTTTGTAACAGTGACTACCAAGGGGGGGTGGTTACCACCCCCCCCCCTGGATTTTGGGTTTGGTTTGAGATATCATAACTTGTAATACACCTATGGATTCAGCATTCATTTCTGCACAAAATGGTATATTTAGATTTAAAATATATGAAAGCACCCCGAAGTTATAAATTTTTTACCGTAGGCACCCGTCGATTCCACAAAATGTATACTTTCGCATAAGCAAAATATTAGATTTTGTGTGTTTTTAACATAATTTATTTAATTAAAATAGTTTACATATAATAAAGTCCAATATTCAACTATAAAAACTAGTAATAAGTTAGTTTTAGTTACAATAAAAAGAGAAAAAACATGTAAAACATGCTGAAAAACGTTTACGCAGACTTATCGGTGTGCGTTGTAAAAAAACCCAACATTTTCACACATTTAAATTTATTTTGAGCACTTCCGGTCATCAAATGTCAAATTAATTGGTATCAAAAAATAGCCCTAAATGCCCTCTATAGAATGACATAATTTATTTCTCTTAAAAAATAAATTATGAATAATTTTTAATAGGAAAAACATGAAAATTTTATGAAAATAAAACACCTTTTTATATATTTTAATTTATTTTGAGCACTTCCGGTTGTCCAAAGACAACTCCGTGACCACCACAATGTAGCCCCACATTCCCTCTACAGAATGGTGTAATTGGTGTCTCTTCATGTCAAAGGACGGATAAGATACAGCCGATATTCTAAGGGGGGGGTGGTATCCACCCCCCCCCTGGTGCCTCGGGTATATCGGGTATAACTTTTGAATGGTATGGTATATCATCACACATTTTAGCTCAAAATGTGTGCAAATGAATCCTCTACAGCCACCTAAAACGTCAAAATTTTATTCCTAACGAAAAAAGTTTGATTTGGGAAAAACCTAGGGGGGGGGGTGGATACCACCCCCCCCCCTGGTAGCCCGAGGGTTAATCTTTCACGACAACAGCTGTTACTGACGGTCAACTGTTCAGTAGGCGTCTGGCGTCAACTGACCAGACAGCCAGGTCAATGTCGTGACCCAAAGTGTCGACCAACACCAGCGCTCGCCAAATCAATCTTCCCCCCTATGGGCGGAGCCTTAGGGAGACAGAGGGACGGTTCCCCCAATGTTTACGGTTGGAGAGACCTTCTTTTCATGCCCTCCCCATGTTTTGAAATGTGGGTATGGAGAAAGATGGAGAAAATCAGTTGGACAAAGCACGTTTCAAATGAAGAAGTACTAACGATGGTAGAAGAGAAAAGATCTCTGCTGGACACAATAAAGATAAGACAAAAGAATTGGATGGGACATTTGCAGAAAAAAATAATTGAAGGAAGATTGGAGGGAAAGAGGTGCAGAGGAAGGCCTAGACAAAAACTGCTGGACGGGATGATGGAAGAGGGATACAGAGAACTGAAGGACATGGCAAAACAGCGGGAAACGTGGAAACATTGGACGTTTGGACCTCCCGCTTGGCAGAGAACGTAAAGAAGAAATTTTGTTTTTTAAAATTTTTTAAAATTGCATCGTTAATTTTTACAGTGGTTAATTGGTTAATTCTGTGTTTTGTATGTTTGTACGCGCACTTGTTATAGCGCCCCTTCCAGCTCACTACTCAGAGGCGCTCCCGACTACAGAGCGGACACTGCATCGGAGTTTCGCGCCGAAGCGCTGAGCAATTGTGAGTGAAGGACTTGCTCAAGGTCCCTACGCGACGACTTGATCGATGTGGATTCGAACCTGCAGCTCTTCGGCTGCAAGGTGACGAACATACCCATATTACACCACCACGCCCCACAATTCTGGCAGGCCTAATGTCGCAAGAAGAAGTCCTATAAAGACTACAAGGAAGACTAGAATACCAAATGACTAAAAAAGGTCATCAGCTTTTTTGACAGAAAAATGAACGTTTTCATGAGAAAAAGGTCGTCAGAAATTTTGGCCGATGAAAATGGCGATCGTCTTTCGGCCACTTATTCGTTCCCAAAACTTCTAGACCAAGTCTCCACCCATGCTTCCCCTATTATGAAAGACTTTGCTGTCAGTGAGTAGGCCTAATAGGCCTATGCTACTATAGTAGTAGCCTACTGCCTGATGATGCACTTTCAATGCTATTTGCTAGGGTGCTGAATGATTATGTTAGTGGCCGATCAATAGGCTAATTATTATTAAAACAGAATTAGGCCTACAGATTAGACCTATCATATCACGCCATTCCGTGCAACCCTGCAGCTATAGCCTAGTCCGCGCGGTCCCCCCCATTTTATCTTAGATCTTGCGCGTATTACAAATTTATTTAGGCCTAATAATAATATTAATAAAAATAACAATAGGCGTAATGAGTGTAGGCCTAATCTAAATAATCTCAGACAATGGACAAGGTAAAATTCATAGGCCTAATAATTTGCCGTTGCATTGTCTAGCTACAGGCTGCTATAGGTGGCCCAGAGCATCACAAAACTATTTAAACTGAAATGCAAACAGCTTGAAATGGGTTTAATAAAACTTTAACAAATTAATTCATCAATTAAGTGTTAAGACCTACTCATTATAGTACGGCTATATGAACTTTAAGGTTGGCTTGACTTCTTACATTAGCCTAGTAGCCGTACGTAGACCCAGGCTAGTGGCTATTAGGTATATAGGCTACCATGTCAGAAGTCGACCTCAAGTCGGAAGTCGGTTGTTTTTATGCCAAGTCGGGTCAAGTCGTTTTGACTAAAAGAAGTCGACTTCAAGTCGACCTCGAGTCACTTTAGGGTCAAGTGGGGTCAGATTAGCTGACCAAAGACAAAGTCACTCCCAGTCCCAGGTCTAAAAATGGGTCTAAAAATAGCCTATATGAATAGTCTGGGTTTTTCTGGGTTTTTTTATCGGAAAGAAATCTGGGTTTATTTCTGAAACCTCAGTGGCAACACTGCTCAGTGGCAACCAGACAGTGATGCCACAGCTGGGTTTTTTCCACTAGATCTGTTTTGCCTTCGTCTGGGTTTTTTGGGGCGAAATCTGGGTTTATTTTGGTGAGCTGACCATTTTGTACTTCAAGTTGCAACACATGAATATTCTGTGAAATTCAATGTAAAATGGTTGTGATACCTAGTTTTCCACTAATCTTAATTTTAAACTCCACAATCAGGATCTCACGTTGTCAATTCACAAATGATTTATAACCTGAAAATTAGACCTGGGAGTCGACCCCAATAAGTCGACCCCAGTCGACTTGGCCATCCCAAGTCGGGTCGGGTCGTTTCTGCTCACCGCAACTGACCCCAAGTCGAATTTTGTAAAGAGAAGTCACTTGAAGTTGTTTTGGCCCCAAGTCGACTTAAACCGACTTGAGACACAAACATAGTTAAATTTGTCACTTTTAACCATTGATCGTGAGACCAGGACAACATTTGAGCAGCTTTTGTAGTGTGTTTAGGCTTACAAGAGTGAGTGAGGCGGCTGAGGCCTTTGCTAAACAGAAACTTAGCATACATTGATTATTTTACCGGTAGGCAATCGGGCAGACGGCCGTCTGCCGATCTATTCATTAGGCCTATAATTTGTTACCGGGTATGCTAAAACCACGCTTTGGTAAGCTTATGCTCTTAATTAAAATAGTTAAACTAAATGTTACTAAAACATTAGCACGTGTGCTTATCATGACGTGAACTTAAGCAAATCAGTAGCCTAAACTTCTAGTGGTCAGTGAATTCGGCGCAAAGAAAGCTGGATCTACAAGGCCTGTAGGCTCTAATAAATCGATACAGTTTGGTGCTACTTTGGTGCGCTGCATCGTCAGCGGAAAAGCTAGCCTATTGTATACGGGCCAATTGGACAATGAAAGACTTTACTGTCAGTGAGTAGGCCTAAGCTACTACAGTACTGTAACGGCCTGCTCCCTCCTCGAAAGAAAACCACGTGACCGGGGGTCCCACCCTTGGTATTGCTCTTCAGCCTCCCAAGTGGTAGGTGCCCGCCCTGGAAATTCAAATGAGGCGCCGCACTGTTGAAGGGGTTCTCTATTGTCAGGTACGACTACAGATCCATCTAAGTAAGTAAGATCTACGGGATCCATTGATTTCCCTCTGGTAAAGTCGTAGTTTAGGGTTGGGTCTTCCACCTCAGGACGGGGATGTCTCTCATCGGTACCAGGAATGGCTTCGGTCGAGTGGCGACATATGTCTGCGGTTCCCGGTCTGGGAACGACGGCTTCCTCTAATTGAAGACCGTCTGGGTTCAAATCCCCTTCAACAGGTTGTGTAAATCCCCAATCCTTAGATGTGGCCAACCCTTCCCTTCTCTTGTCCCTCATTACCTCACCTTCTTCTCGGGAAAGACTACCCCGGTGGTGTTGCTCTTGTAAGTGGCTTATCTCTTGACTAAGGCTCTTGAATTGGGACTCTTGTCGTTCCATACACATCCCCAGGGTTTCTGACACAGTTAGTAAAAGTTCCCCAACTTGTTTACCCTTTGCTTCTAATTCGTCAAGACGGTCAGGGGTTCCTCCCTTCTCCCCTTCAGTTATGCATTCCTCTAATTCCTCATCAGAGTGATCCTCAGACCTATTAGGAGTTTCCATTGTTCAGTTATTTATTAACGTCAGATTTAATTTATTTTAATTAAACAATTCAACTGAGTATAATGTACAAGCGTTGCTGACAATTAACATCTGTGATCGGGCCTAGATATTGTTCTTCAATAGCTATGCAATATGTCTTTAAAGTCAGCAGAATCTCCGTAAATAATCAACAGGCGTGCACAACCTTAATTCTAGTAATCGCGTTTTATAATTAACAGTCAGGAATATTGAATCACAATTCAGACGGTAGCTTTCAACCGTTATTCAATATCGACTTAAGTTTCATTTCTTATTATCAGTGAACATTAATTTCTATTTAATTAACTACACTTGGTTTCGGATTCTGTTATGGAGCAATTAGATTAGTTAATACTTTCCTGGAAATTTCCGTGCAATTTGGCCAACACTCGCTTTCAAATATGAAAAGAAGATCGGAAGATTTCTTGTCCGAATATTGGAATATATGACAATAAAGATTCACACAGAATCAGCTGCAAACTGTGCCAAAACCAGTCGCTGAGTCAACGGTATATTCTTGTTCATGAAATCAGGCAATCAGCCACACATTCAGCATTTTTAGAGCCAAAATACACAGAATTTCTTATCTTCACGAGCCGACCTCTTACTCCGATGAAAACCTCCAGTCGACTGCGCATTTCGGCGTTGGAAGCGGTCACGTGATCTGGATCAACCAATCAGCGACTTACACGTTGGCCGAATCTAAAAATAGAGTGTCGCATTGCGACACTTTCTGTTGCAGCGAAGTACTGCACCGGAGGTCAGATCTAAAAGCGGCTAAAACCGAAGGCCGGTCGCAAATTTGGCAAGGCCGCAAATTAATAAATGAGTACGCCGAGCGGCCTAAAAGGAGGTTAAATTGTAGCGGCCTCATAGGACGTTACACACCCCCCCACTTAATCCAATTTTCCACCTTAATGGAAAATTTCCAGAACAGGGTCCGAAACCAAACAATATAAACAAGCAACCTTAACTAATTTACTACGGTACTACGTAAGAACAAGATCCTCAATTGATACACATTGTACCGACAACCCCGGTACGCTTAGTTGAAAAAGGGTTCATGCCCCGAAAAGAATTACCAAGTCTAAACTTATAACCATCACGAAACTGACATCAGCAATTTAAGGTTATCACAAAGAATCTCTGTGCTGAAACAAATTTACAGTTAACACAAATTATAATCATCATTCCTAATCCATCACTTGCTCGGAGCCACTTACTAGGATACTTAAATGTCTTCCAAACACAATATTCCCTGCTCCGGCACCAATCCTTACTAAACGATTATGCTAACAAATCAGCACATTACAATTCCATTTAACAGGTTACCATTAACTATGAACCAAATATACGTTACACAATAAAAGAAACTATTTCTTTAAATTCTATCCTCACTGGTAACCAACGAGATTTCTGGGAAAACTCTGTTCCTTAGTTCAGCATACAATCGCTAACAGCGATGGGCAGTCAACACTTCATTACCCACCTTACACGTTACTAGGGCTGAACTATCAAGCAAAGGCTTTACTGCTTAGTGAAGCATACCCAAGCCACACTAGGACGGATTTCTCCTAGACCTGTGTATAGTCTGTCGACGTCTACCTTACAAGACGGAGCATAACAGAGCAGACCTTCCGGAACTAGCAAACAAAGGATTTACTATTCAGGGAAACATACCCAAGAAGCTAGTACGGATTTCTCCCTGACTTATGCAATAGACTTTCTACGTCCACCTTACAGGACGGAATATAATAGAATAGACCCGTAACGCTGTCTGGAAAATTACAACCCACTATTCTACATCTGAACCTGCCTTCACTAACCATATAGAATTCAAAATAGCAAATAATCTCATCGTAGATTATACAATTAATCACCGTTATGCAATCACACATCCTATACTACAAACAAGCACAGCATTCTTGCCCTTCTTCGTGGCAACAAAGAAAACAATGCAAGTAAAACGACAAGTAAACAATCTTACCTACCCCCATGATCTAACCTAGATCAAGTTTAGAAACAAAAATTCATATGTATTTGTTCTCATCCAAAGGAACTAAAACCAGGCTTCTCGCCAAAGCCTAAACCGATCGCCATTACGCGATAGTATCTTACTCTAGCTATACGTTACCTATATCTTACGGGGCGAACAATGTTCCTGCGAGGTCTCGCATCGGACATTAATTCTTCCACTTCAGGATTATCTAATCCATTCAAGGTCTCCAAATCTAAAGGACCGACCGGATCTGGGTCTTCTATCTCGTTCCACTCTCCCGGAGGGTCTCCCACAAACAGTTTAAGTTTGTCAATGTAAACCAATTTGGCTTGTGAGCGTGCGGATTTCTGAATCTTAAAGAGGACCGGGCTCAGCTGTTCAATTACCTTATAGGGTCCCGTGTAAAGTTTATTCCACTTATCCTTAATCCCAGGGCGTCTCCTTGGATAAAAGTACCAAACCCATGACCCTATGGGGAACCTAGCGGGTTTCACTCTCATATCATACCGGAAATTCCTGTTGGTGACATGGCGCTGCATAAATCTTCGGGCAATTTCAAAGTTATTTTGCACATTCTCAATTTGATTCACAACAAAATCATCGGTACTAGACAAAGCATTTGCAACTTGGACGTCTCCTAAAACTAAATCAATCGGCATGCACAACTCTCTTGACAGGAACAGCCGGTTAGGTGTGAAACCGGTGCTTTCACTTTCACTTGCTCGATAGGCGGCGAGGACGTAGGGAAGATGCACATCCCAGTCGCGCTGGTTCTGGGCTACCACCTTCCCGAGTAGGGTATTCAAGGTTCTGTGGAACCTCTCCACGGCTCCATTGGTACTTGGCTTGTACGGCGTGGTCCTCATCTTGTCGATCTGGAGGTGACGACACATCTCCTTGAACAGGTTCGCCTCGAAGCAGGGACCTTGGTCTGTTAAGATTTGTCGCGGGCATCCGAACCGACAGAAGACTTCCTCGACCAGGACTCGTGCCACGGTCGTCGCCTCCTGGTTGCGGATCGGATAGGCTTCCGCCCAGCGGGTGAAGTGGTCCACGGCAGTGAGGATATACCGGTATCCTTTACTGGAGGTGGGATGCGGTCCAGTGATGTCTACCCCCAAACACTTCATCGGGGCTCCCACGGACATCGGTTGGAGACGACCCTGTCTGGGCGTCTTTCCGCGGTGGTACTGGGCGCACGGGACACACCGCCGAAGTGCCATTCGTACATCCTCTCTCCACCCCGGCCAGTAAGCTCTCTTTTGGAGTTGAGCGAGGGTACGTCTGATACCCGTGTGCCCTCCAGTAATTCCTTCATGAGCGAGCCGTATTAACGAAGATCGTCGACTACGCGGGGGAATCAGTTGTCGGGTCGCAACTTGCCCATCATCTGCGTGGAGCCAGTTCCGGGTGAGCAATTCCCTGTGAAGTTCCAGCTGTGGCCATTGGGCTACCAAGTTCTTTACAGTTCCGCTCTGACTCCGCAGATCGTCATAGGAGGGAGGATCATCAGAGCTGAGCTTCCTTTGGATAACCCAGCCCAGCTCGCGGTCGGCTCGTTGTTCATCTCGAATGGTTGTTCGGTCCCAATCGGTCGGTAGATCCACCGCTCCACCACGGAGGCCCGTCGTTTCAAGGATGACTTGAACTTGTTGCGGCATGCGCGACAGGGCGTCCGCATTCTGGTGCGCAGTTCCGGCTCGATGCTGGATATCGAACTCGAATTCTTCTGTTATGGCCAGCCATCTGGCCTGTTGTCCGATAGGAAGCGGCGTCCTCCTCAGCCATTGCAAGGCGGAGTGATCGGTGCGTAGCAAGAATCGACGCCCCAGCAGATACTGTCGATAGGTCTTTAGAAAGTAGACGATGGCCAGAAGTTCTCGCTTCGTAACGTCGTAGTTCTGCTCCGCCGTAGAACAGAGTCGGATACCGTAGCAAACTACGCGTTCTTGCCCTCCTTGGATTTGTGAAAGGACTGCTCCTATGGCCTCGCCGGATGCGTCCGTATCAAGAATGTACAACCCCTCATCATTGGGTAAGGCCAGGATGGGTGATTCAGTCAGGAGTCGCTTCAGGTGAGAGAAAGCAGCTTCGCATTCGGTGGTCCATTGAAAGCGAAACCCTTTTTTGGTCAGCGCATGCAGCGGTCTAGCGATTTTGGCGAAGTTCGGCACGAATTTTCTGTAATAAGAGCACAATCCGATGAAGGCGCGAACGTCTCGCAGCTTCCTAGGAGTTGGCCAATTCTTAACCGCTACGGTTTTCTCTGGGTCGGTCATAATGCCATCTTCACTTACGACATGACCCAAGAATAACACTCGGCGCTGCAGCAGGTGACATTTCGAAGGCTTCAATTTCAACCCGACCGTTGCCAACCGTTCCAGCACTTGTGTTAAACGTTCCAAGTGAGTCTCAAGATCTTCGGCAAAGACAATGATGTCGTCTAGGTAAATCAGACATACCTCGAAATTTAGTCCAGCCATGACAAGGTTCATCATTCTCGAAAACGTGGCCGGCGAGTTACAGAGACCGAAGGGTAGCACCCTAAACTGAAAACTTCCTCTTCTAGTGATGAAAGCTGTCTTCGGGCGATCCTTTGGATGAACTGCAACCTGGTGGTACCCTGCACGAAGGTCAAAAGTGCTGAACCATTTGGCTCCGGCTAGGGTATCCAAACTCTCGCTAATCAGAGGTAGAGGATAAGCGTCCTTCCGGGTTTTAGTGTTGACCGCTCGATAGTCCACACAAAACCTTGGGGTACCGTCTCGTTTTTTCACCATCACCACATTACTTGCCCAGGCTGAGGCTGACGGTTCTATCAGCTTCTGTTGTAACATGTTGTTCACTTGTTCATCAATGACTGGTAATAGCGTCAACGGCTGGCGACGTAGCGGTTGTCGAACAGGGCTTTCGTTTCCAGTTTCTATTTCGTGTTGGATTACATCGGTGAAGCCCAAATCCCATTCGTTCATTGAAAAGGCTTTCTGATTTGCGGTGATGATTTGCCGAAGACGCTCCTGTACTTCTTCCGGTACATCGGCGGCAATGTCTCTCCACAAAGGAGAAAGGATCGCCGCGATTTCAGCATCGGTTGATTTCGGTAACGTTTCGTTAACGGCTGCGCATCCAGCCGAAGATCTCAAGAGTTTTTCTTCTCCCATTACCGTAACCGGTTCGGCTGTACATTGAACTCCTTTCTTCAGCCAGAGTTGTTGGTCGGTGGGATTCATCACCCGAAGCGGCAAATCGAAGGTCCGGTTAGGGAGCAATGTTCCGGCTAGAATGAGTCCGGAGTCTAACACTTTCGGATTTACAGCCCAGGAATCGGTCATTGCTTTCAAGTTCGGAAGGAGCGCATGACTTGCAACATCCATCTCACTTTTTGCCACGACGAGTGTGTCATGCGAAATCACTATCTTACGACATAGCCCGGCACGAGGTTTGGAGTGCACTTCAAATCTGTAGCCTCCCACCAGGATCCAGTTGCGACCGATATGCCAGAGTACATTTTCATGTTTCATCCACGAAAGTCCAAGGATCAGTTCGGATACCTGTTCTGTGACTAGACAGGGAATCTTGAATTCGTGATCGCCGATTTGCAGTTTCAGTATTGTCTCTCCCACAACGCGAATAGCAGACCCGTTAGCAGCTAACAAGGACTGTTCAGAATTCTGCACATCTTTAGGATCTACTAGCGAAGCAGGACATAATGTCATTTCGCAGCCAGAGTCAAGCAAGGCTAGGAGGGATCTTCCATTCAGTTTTACCGACAGGTAGGCATCATTTCTACCCTGGACGTGTCTGACGTTACCTTCAGGATTCCCGGCGGTTTCTTCGAATTCTTCATCCGCTGGCGACCTCTGGGGACGTTCTGGACAAACGCGAGCCAAATGTCCCAGTTGATTGCATTCATAGCAGCGACGATTGTCCCGTTTCACCCGAGGAAAGTTATTGTCTCTATTTCGGTTCCACTGTTGATTGTTGGTTCCTGTTCCTCTCCAAGGTGGTGATAAACGTTGCGGCTGCCATTGCCGAAACTGACCCTCAGTTGAAGTAGCACTCAACTGGTTCTGGAACATTTCTTTCATCTGTCGAGTCAGCGTCTCTTGCATCTGGTTGAATCTTTCGTCGAGGGTTGTTTCTACTTCTCTCACTGTCTGAATGCGACCCGGTCGACGGTCGTGGAACCCGGTGGTATCTTCATCAGCGCGGCGGTAGCCTTCCAACCGGAGAGCGATTTTGTAGGCGCTATCTAACGTGGCTGGTTCCCGCTCTCGTACCTTCAGAGCCAGGCCCTTGTCGGACAGTGCATCAAGAAAAGCTCGAATAGCTATTGTCTCACTGTGCGCGGACGACGGTCCTGGGAAAGCTAAGATCATAAGCTTTCGGATGTCTTGTACGAGCTGACCGAGATCTTCACCCGATTTCTGACGACGAGTATTCAGTTTGGTTTGGTACAAGGCTGCCTGGTCCGAACTTCCGTATCGTAGTCGTAGACGGTCGACTAGATCGGTGCAGGTGGTGATGGCTTCCGAGTCGAATTCATGCAGAAGTTGGTCTACCGGTTCTATTAGCGCACACGTCAGTTGGGCCAGTTTCTCTTCTTCAGTCCAACGGTTACTTTTCGAACAAACTTCGAACTTCTTAAGGAACACTTCTACTGAGGTCTTACCGTTGTATCGGTCCAGCTTCATTGGCGATGTCATTCTTCTATCTGAGGAATTTGAATATTCAGTTCGTAGTTTCCCAGCAGGTTCTTTCCTTTCACGAGCAGTTAGTTCAGATCGAGACGGTTCGGCAGTGTCCTTTTTCGGCGACAACTCTCGAGCGCAAGAGCTGACGATTGTGGGCGGTTTTTCAGAAGCAACACCGCTCCCGAGTATGAACGGATTAGGCAGTTCATCGTTGAGACCACCCGCGACAATCGGTTTCATTGTTGGCCACTGCATTAATTGTTTCGCCAGGGCAACCCGTTCATCGTACGAGGCTGGACCGTAGTAGGGCACGAAGATGGGCTGTACTGTCTCACGAGGTAAGTATTCGTAGCTCTGGGTAACCTGAGTTCTTAGCGACGAAGACATCGTTGACATTATCGGCCGACTCGAAGATGTCGTCAGGGTGGGCATACGAGGAATCGAAGCAGAAGCAAACGCGATCTTTTCTGATTCAGGTTTCATTTCACGTACCTGGACGTCGTGCATACCAACATTCTTCGAAGAGATGATTCGTGGAGGAAATTCATTCGATCGTCGAAGGTCTCCAGTTTCAGTGTTCATGAATTGGTACGACGAGTATGGGAAGGTGGCAGCCCGTGGAGTTGCGGTTGAGATGGGACGACGAGGATGTGCATCTCGTGGACCCCAGTCGTACTCTCGTGTGAACGACAAATCCCCATTTGATTTATCTACAACTAACATTCCAGAGTTAGTACATGTTTTCAAACAGTCTTGCCCTATAGCTATCGCATTTGAATCGAGCACAAATCGATGTAAAGGCCGCATATCAGTTACTTCTGAGTCTTCACTATTGCATTTCAATTGTTCGGTTATATCATTATTTAACCGGTTTTGTTTCTTGCGCATATACGACTCATAGTCAAAGCTTTCATAAATCGTATTTAAATCTCTATGATAGACAGTTTCATTCCTAACCATTTCGGGTTCTTTTCTGGCCCTTGTATCTTGACTAAGTTGGACCCGAGCGTTAGCTGTATTTGAACCTAGTTCCAAAACCTCACTTAGTCTAGGACCAAATGTACCTGAGCTTACTTTTACCCCACTTAGTCTGGTGCCAATTGTAACGGCCTGCCCCCTTCTCGAAAGAAAACCACGTGACCGGGGGTCCCACCCTTGGTATTGCTCTTCAGCCTCCCAAGTGGTAGGTGCCCGCCCTGGAAATTCAAATGAGGCGCCGCACTGTTGAAGGGGTTCTCTATTGTCAGGTACGACTACAGATCCATCTAAGTAAGTAAGATCTACGGGATCCATTGATTTCCCTCTGGTAAAGTCGTAGTTTAGGGTTGGGTCTTCCACCTCAGGACGGGGATGTCTCTCATCGGTACCAGGAATGGCTTCGGTCGAGTGGCGACATATGTCTGCGGTTCCCGGTCTGGGAACGACGGCTTCCTCTAATTGAAGACCGTCTGGGTTCAAATCCCCTTCAACAGGTTGTGTAAATCCCCAATCCTTAGATGTGGCCAACCCTTCCCTTCTCTTGTCCCTCATTACCTCACCTTCTTCTCGGGAAAGACTACCCCGGTGGTGTTGCTCTTGTAAGTGGCTTATCTTTTGACTAAGGCTCTTGAATTGGGACTCTTGTCGTTCCATACACATCCCCAGGGTTTCTGACACAGTTAGTAAAAGTTCCCCAACTTGTTTACCCTTTGCTTCTAATTCGTCAAGACGGTCAGGGGTTCCTCCCTTCTCCCCTTCAGTTATGCATTCCTCTAATTCCTCATCAGAGTGATCCTCAGACCTATTAGGAGTTTCCATTGTTCAGTTATTTATTAACGTCAGATTTAATTTATTTTAATTAAACAATTCAACTGAGTATAATGTACAAGCGTTGCTGACAATTAACATCTGTGATCGGGCCTAGATATTGTTCTTCAATAGCTATGCAATATGTCTTTAAAGTCAGCAGAATCTCCGTAAATAATCAACAGGCGTGCACAACCTTAATTCTAGTAATCGCGTTTTATAATTAACAGTCAGGAATATTGAATCACAATTCAGACGGTAGCTTTCAACCGTTATTCAATATCGACTTAAGTTTCATTTCTTATTATCAGTGAACATTAATTTCTATTTAATTAACTACACTTGGTTTCGGATTCTGTTATGGAGCAATTAGATTAGTTAATACTTTCCTGGAAATTTCCGTGCAATTTGGCCAACACTCGCTTTCAAATATGAAAAGAAGATCGGAAGATTTCTTGTCCGAATATTGGAATATATGACAATAAAGATTCACACAGAATCAGCTGCAAACTGTGCCAAAACCAGTCGCTGAGTCAACGGTATATTCTTGTTCATGAAATCAGGCAATCAGCCACACATTCAGCATTTTTAGAGCCAAAATACACAGAATTTCTTATCTTCACGAGCCGACCTCTTACTCCGATGAAAACCTCCAGTCGACTGCGCATTTCGGCGTTGGAAGCGGTCACGTGATCTGGATCAACCAATCAGCGACTTACACGTTGGCCGAATCTAAAAATAGAGTGTCGCATTGCGACACTTTCTGTTGCAGCGAAGTACTGCACCGGAGGTCAGATCTAAAAGCGGCTAAAACCGAAGGCCGGTCGCAAATTTGGCAAGGCCGCAAATTAATAAATGAGTACGCCGAGCGGCCTAAAAGGAGGTTAAATTGTAGCGGCCTCATAGGACGTTACAGTACTAGCAGCGTATACTGTAGGATGATGCGCTTGCAATGCCATTTGCTAAGTTGTGGAATGATGTCAGTGGCCAAATAATAATGACAACTGACTTACAAATTAGGCTAATTATCATCATAACACGCCATTCAGTGCAACCAGTTCGCGGTTACCCCCATTTTGTCTTAGACCTTGCGCGTTTTACAAATTTATTCAATATTAATATTAGTAAAAAAAATAATAATGAGTGTAATCTGAATAATCACAGACAATGGGCAAGCTAAAATTTATAGGCCTAGTAATTTGCCATCGCAATGTCTAAGCAACTAGATGGCCCAAAGCATCGCAAAACTATTCAAAATGAAACGCAAACAGCCTGAAATGGGCTTAATGAAACTTTAACAAATTCATTCATCACTTAAGTGTTGAAGCCGCATTATACTCATTGGTAGCTAACCTAGGCTATATGAAATTAATGCTTGCCAGAAAAATTGGGCTTAACTTCTTGCATTAGTAGCCGAACGTACATGTATCTATATCTATAAGAGAGGATGTTTATATATTTATATGTATGTATGTATGTATGTATGTATGTATGTATGTATGTATGTATGTATGTATGTATGTATGTATGTATGTATGTATGTATGTATGTATGTATGTATGTATGTATGTATGTATGTATGTATGTATGTATGTATGTATGTATGTATGTATGTATGTATATATATTTGTCCAGAATGCACGCCCACAGTTTCGCAGCTATTGATCTGAAATTTTGCACCTAGACAGGGGTCCATTAAACTTAGCAAGTGCAGGGGTTTTCGAATTTCTAGCACCATGGGGGCCAAGATGGGGGGAATTTTTGGGGGAGCAAAAAATATTTTTTTGCACCTATTGATTCCAAATTTTGCATTTAGACAGAGGACCGTCAGGTCCTCCCAAAAATCGAGTTGGCGAATCTGTACCACCAGAGGAAAAATGGGGAGAGGCCAAAAACTACATTTTCCCTATTTTTACACCATCGCCATAGTTTCAGAGCTATTCACCTGAAACGTTGCAGCTAGATAGGATGCCACCGGGACCACCTTGCCCCCCAACAACACACGTACACCTCGCCCCGCAGGGGCCGGGTGGGGCAAGTCGTTGTTTAGGGGGGCAAAAAAATTTTGGGGGCCAATTTTTTTGCAGCTATTGATGTCAAATTTTGCATTTAGACAGAGGACCGTCAGGTCCTTCCAAAAAACCAGTTGGCGAATCTCTACCACCAGGGGGAAAATGGGGGGGACCACAAAACTCCATTTTTCCTATTTTTAAACCATCGCCATAGTTTCGCAGCTATTCAACTGAAACGTTGCAGCTAGATAGGATGCCACCGGGACCACCTTGCCCCCAACAACACACACCTCGCTCGCCCCGCAGGGGCCGGACGGGGCAGGGCGTTATTTAGGGGGGCGAAATTTTTAGGGGGGCAAAAGATTTTCAGCTATTGGTGTCAAATTTTGCATTTAGACAGAGGACCGTCAGGTCCTCCCAAAAAACCAGTTGGCGAATCTCTACCACCAGGGGGAAAATGGGGGGACCACAAAACTCCATTTTTCCTATTTTTACACCATCGCCATAGTTTCGCAGCTATTCAACTGAAACGTTGCAGCTAGATAGGATAGGATGCCACCGGGATCACCTTGCCCCAAACAACACACACCTCGCTCGCCCCGCAGGGGCCGGGCGGGGCAGGGCGTTATTTAAGGGGGCCAAATTTTTAGGGGGGGCAAAAAAATTTCAGCTATTGGTGTCAAATTTTGCATTTAGACAGAGGACCGTCAGGTCCTCCCAAAAAAAGGTGGCGAATCTCAACCACCAGGGGGAAAATGGGGTGGGACCACAAAACTCCATATTCCCTATTTTTACACCATCGCCATAGTTTCGCAGCTATTCACCTGAAACGTTGCAGCTAGATAGGATAGGATGCCACCGGGATCACCTTGCCCCCAACCAACACACACCTCGCTCGCCCCGGAGGGGCAGGGCGGGGCAGGGCGTTGTTTAGGGGGGGCGAAATGTTTTGGGGGGCGAAATTTTTTCAGTTATTGATGTTAAATTTTGCATTTAAACAGAGGACCGTCAGGTCCTCCCAGAAAACGAGTTGGCGAATCTCTGCCACCAGAGGGAGAATGGGGGGGACCCCAAAACTCCATTTTTCACATTGTTTTTACCATCGCCATAGTTTCACAGCTATTCACCTGAAAAGTTGCAGATAAATAGGGTGTCACTGGGACCACCTCGCCACCTACCAACACACCTCGCCCCGCAGGGGCCGGGTGGAGCAGGGCGTTGTTTAGGGGGGGCGAAATTTTTTTGGGAAAGTGGGCCATTTTTTGGCAGTTTTGCAGCTATTGATATGAAACTTTGCATGTACATGTATACAGAGGACCGTCAGGTCCAGCCAGTGGAGGGGGCCATGGTGGGGCGTGAAACCCCAAACCATTGCTATTTCCATTCCGTCGACACAGCTTCACGGCCATTTACATAAAATTCCCGGGCATCGCCGGGTATCCCAGCTAGTAGGCTATATAGACCTATGCTAATGGCCATTACCATGTCAGAAGTCGATTTCAAGTCGAAAGTCGGTTGTTTTTCTGCCAAGTCGGGTCAAGTCGTTTTGACTCCAAGAAGTCGACTTCAAGTCGACCTCAAGTCATTTTAGGGCCAAGTGGGGTCAGATTAGCTGACCAAAGTCACTCCCAGGTCTACTGAAAATAGCTCTGCACAGAAATAAACTTAGGCCATTGTGTTAAGCCGAACCCACTGCTGTAAACTGTAAAGCCGACGTGCGTGTCGTGCTATAGTCACTAGGCGTATAGTGGACCGTATTTCGTACCTGTAATCATTCTGCGGTTTGTCAGATTGAATGTCAATAAAGAATATATTATTTTAACATCTCAAAAATAGTTCAGGTAACATAATATTATATATAGGCATACATGTATATCTCTCTCCTTGTTAAGCTTATTGTCATACGTATGGATGCCGAGTCTCTGACAACTTTAACAATTGATATTTTTAAAGTTGTAATTACATTTTATTCGAATCTTTTGACGAACATTTTGTTAACCCTCATAAGAACAAGCGAAAAACCAACTTAAATTGAATAAAAGGGTCTAAAATAGCTCATATGAATAGTGTGGGTTTTTCTGGGGCTTTTTCGGAAGAAAATCTGGGTTTATTTCTGAAACCTCAGTGGCAACACTGGAGGCAACACCGGGCATTCTGTCCAGTGATGCCACAGCTGGGATTTTTCCACTAGATCTGGGTTTTTTGGCCTTCGTCTGGGTTTCTGTTTTTTGGGGGGCAAAATCTGGGTTTATTTTGGTGAGCTGACCATTTGTACTTACAACACGTAACTTTCCGTGAAATTCAATGTAAAATGGTTGTGATACATAATTTTTCCACTAAGTTTTATTTTAAACTCCACAATCAAGATCTCACGTTGTCAATTCACAAATAATTTATGACCTGAAAATAGCTCTGCACAGAAATGAACCATTTTGACCAGGGGCGGAAACCTGGTCCGAACTTTGGGGGGGACGGATGAGCGGCCGAAAGTCGATTGCTGAGGCGCGAAACGCCGAGTTGGGAGGGGTGAAGGAAGGCTGTTTTTTAATGTTCACATCTAATTGTAGCATTTTGGCTGTCATCCAAAATCAAAAAATTGTCCATTTTCTCAGTCCCGATAGAAGTTGTTCAAACTCTAATTTGTTATTGAAAACGATCGGAGAGCATATTTTATTAGACACCTCTTTAAAGGTTATAATATGAATTTATAAAGTGATGGAATTTGCCAAATTTCACACAATTGCTTTGCAAAAAACATTCGAAGCATTTAACATAGACACCTCTGTAATGTATAAAATCAACAATATATATATAAGAAAAACATACAATATACTGAATTTTAGTCAAATTCATAACAAAATTCTTTGTGTTAATTTTTTAATGCAAATTATGTTTAATAGAAAGAATGGAAAAGAAACACTGATAGAAATGAAAACCTACTCGTGTCTATAATTATTAATATACCTGCTATCAGAGGATTTCAAAGAAAGTTTCAGAACTGTATGACACTTTCTCAATCTTTCGATATTCCCTAGTAGAAAACTGCCAATCACATGACAATGGTTTTAAAAAAACTATTTTTTGCTGCGAGGATGCGATTTTATAACTATCTGGTATAGTCTAAAGTTGCGCATTTGCTCCCTGATCACGAGACCTGGCTTGTGACTTGTGATCTGTGAAGTATTACCAGCGATTTTCGGGTGTCTAAGAACAACATTATTGATTTAAGTATTATTAACGATTTTCGGGTTCTAAGGACAACATATTAGATTTAGTTATTATCAACGATTTTGGGTCGTCTAAGGACATCAGTTTGATTCCAGTATTATGAACGATTTTCGGGTGTCTAAGGACATCATTTTGATTATTGTACTATCAACGATTTTCGGGTGTCTAAGAACATCATTTTTGATTCAAGTAATATCAACAGTTTTCGGGTGTCTAAGGACATTATTTTAAATCCAGTATTATCAACGATTTTCAGGTGTCTAAGGGATCATTTTTGGTTTTAGTTTTATAAACGATTTTCGAGTGTATAAGGACATCAATTTGATTCCAGAATTATTGAGGATTTTCGGGTGTGTAAGGATATTTTTTTGATTCCAGTTTTATCAACAATTTTCGAGTGTATAAGGACATCATTTTGATTCCAGAATTATTGAGGATTTTCAAATGTGTAAAGATATCACTTTGATTCCAGTAATATCAACATTTTTCGGGTGTGTAAAATTGTAAAAACATAATTTTGATTTTGGTTTTATCAACGATTTCGAGGAAAGTAGTTTTTTAACGACCGTGTTTGACCAAAGGGCCTTTACAGTCGGAGGCAGAGAACAACCTCTCACTCCACGTTTATATTGCGACCGAGCCACCCACAGTATAGATCCGAGAAATTAATCTCTGACCGGGAATCGAACCCGGGCCGCCGGCGCGGCGAGCGGGCTACAACCCACTCGGCCAAGCAGGATCTCTAACGATTTCGATTGTGTAAGGACATCAATTTGAATCATGTATTACCAACGATTTTCGGGTGTGTAAAGACATCATATTGATTCCAGTATAATCAGTTTGCTTACCACAGTCTCTATGTCAAGTCCTCCTCGATCTTCTCTTCTACCTGAACGTGTAACTGGTTACTCCCTTATGCCCCACTCGCATAATCTGCAGATTCAACGATGTGAATCGTTGTTTGAAAATGGATTTATCACCAGAATTCTATAAAGTTAACTTGTTTGACGATGATAGTTTAGATTAGTAACTATTCAACTTGCAAATTAATTCGTACGTTTTTATTGCCTATTTCTACTTCGATATATAATAATGATGTTCTATGTCCCATTGTTCTTTTTCAAGAGGAGTAATATACAAAATACTTACTTACTAACTTATCTACTTTCCATATTATTTTCGATGTTGAACATGACGCTGATTCGAGCCTGAAGGAAAGATGAAAGAAATGTAGCAGAAACCCGATATGTGACTTTTTGCGACGTTGGATGTTGGCAATGTTATTATAATAATTGGTTGTAAGTTAAAAGAGGTGTCTTATCTATACAGTACAATGTTCGCAATCTATCCAACGTGGGACTTAATAACTTTTGGTTAGTACCTGGATTGCCCTGGAATTCATATCATTATAAAATAATATTTACTTCATCTGCTAAACTTTTTTTCTCTAGTTCCCTACTGAAGATTGTGTACATGTCCTAACGCTTAAACATTGGGGGGGACAAATGCATGGGCCGTCCCCCCCAACGTCTTTATTGGGGGGGACCGTCCCCCCCTGTCCCCCCCTAGGTTTCCGCCCCTGATTTTGACATCTCAAAATGGTTCAGGTCACACCTCTCCCTTGTTATAAGCTTTTTGTCAGTAGCCTATTGATGCCGAGTATCTGACAACTTTAACAATTGATATTTTAAAAGTTGTAATTACATTTTATTCGACTCTTTTGATGATTATTTTGTTAACCCTCGTAAGAACAAAGCGAAAAACCAACTTAATTTGAATAAAGAGGGCAGTGCTAAAAATGAAGTGGGGGAACGCAAAAAATGAAGTGGGGGAACGCTTCATATTAAGCTTACAAATTTTTTTCTCAATTATTAATTTATTGTTATTACAGTAGGCCTACTACTGTACTACTGTACTATTTTCATTTGTCATTAGCTTTTATTTACAAGCCATTGAACACATACATGTATTTGGCTAAATATATCTGCGAAACTGCGAAACGCTCCAGTAAGTAAGCAGCTGAAACTGTGAATTTTTTGTTTCCTCCCTGGAAAAAAGTGAGGGAACGGCGTTCCCCCGCGGAAAAAAGTGGGGGAACGGCGTTCCCCCGCGTTCCCCCCCCACTACACCACTGAAAGAGGGTCTAAAATAGCTCATTTGAATAGTCTGGGTTTTTCTGGAGTTTTTTCGGAAGGAAATCTGGGTTTATTTCTGAAACCTCAGTGGCAACATTGATTCTGTCTGAATTTCTTCGTTTTGCACTGTATTGCTACAGCTTCGGTTAATCTGCCAGAATGCGACATTTTATCAATCGTATGAACGATTTTGCACCAGGATCTGCTGTAGCAATTGACAAAGGATACTGGAAAGAAGTGACGAGAGGAATGCTTGATTCTATAATTAAACACTTAGCCCCTACACTAGATAACTGCGATGGGGGACTTTACGTGGGCTGCGCCGGGGTGGCATACGCCTTGTACTACCTGGCAGTGTCCGAGCCGTTTGCAGACGTGAAAGGTCCACTGCTATCCAAAGCAAGAGAATACTTGGACGCTGCCCTAGCATACGCGTACAAAAAGAAGAAAGATAACGATTGCGCATTTTTGCTTGGAAGTGCAGGGTCTTACGCGGTTGGAAGTGTGATATGCGATGCAATGGGACAAGGGAGTCTGGCCGATGATCTTAGAAGCAAGTATCGATCACTCTCAGCTGCATGTCAGCCTGTCAATTTCTTGCGACATGGGTCGGATGAACTGTTCGTTGGAAGGGCTGGCTACATCTGTGGTGCACTGTTTCTTAATCATGCTTACCATCAACCAGCAAGTATTTGTTCAGACTTCGTATATTATATTAAACATAACCCAGCCGTTGTGAACTTCATTAAAGAATGAGAGCTGGGTTTAATTGCTTTTTATATTATGCTAATGGACTAGGGTACTTATGGGTTATCTACCCCGATTTATTTTTTTTATTTTTTCAGCGTTGTCATTCCACGTCTTTTCCGTGAGGGTCGGTTAGGGCTCAGGTTAGGCATCGTGAGGGTCGGTTAGGGTTAGTGTTAGGGTTAGTTTAGCCATTAGAAACTGGTCGATTCATGGCAAAAGGCACTGTCAAAATAAATCGGGGTAGATAACCCATATGTACCTGGACTAGTAGTTACAGATGCAATACTTGGTATAAACGCACACTGCGTGCCCGTACTCCAAACAATATGGCTGCCAACGAATGCAATAAAATTAGAGCGCGACGGATCGACGACATCGCAACATGCAGCTTAACATGCAAAGTGTGAGGGTCGGTTAGGGCTCAGGTTAGGCGTCATGAGGGTCGGTTAGGGTTAGTTTTAGGGTTAGTGCAGTCATTCTGCTGAAATTGAAGCTGAATTGATGAACAATGTCGTCGATAGGTCGCGCTCTAATTTTATTGCATTCGTTGGCAACCATATTGTTTGGAGTACGGGCACGCAGTGTGCGTCTTTACCTTTGACGCAGTGTGCGTCTTTACCCAATACTTAACTACTATGACAAAATACTAAAAAAAATTGCTTTATTGTGATCATAAGCTCCAAACTTCTCAAAGGCCAGGCATACGGAACCAGCTTGATCATGAGACATGAGCACTGTCAATTCAGATAGGATGTCAGAAGGTCTGAATTCAGGGTTTAAAGTGGGTAGGAAAGCGTGGGAACAATGTTCCCACTGCTCTCGTAATTTTTTGCATTCCCACTTTCACTGCTCACCATGCATGAGCAGCGTGGAGTGGGTTCACTGGATGGAGGAAGAATTGTAAAGTTCACAAAGATTTTTGGTCTGGGAGTGCCGTAGGAAGTTGTATGTTGACAAGAGTCACAAAACCTCGGGGTGAATTCGCTTTTTAAATGGATGTAGCTATATAGTGATATAGTGGAGGCAGTTCTAAAGTTGAACATGAACTAGATGCCGTGTAGTTCATAAAACTTAATTTTCCCACTGCTCTATCCCGTGTAGCTGCTTTGTAAGGTGCCCTTGTAACTGTGCGCCATATAAATCGTCGTAATTATTATCATTATTAATGTTCATGAAGTAGGAGCACGAGAGGTTGACGTGACAGGTAGCACCATAAGTATTCAAATGTGCACATTCTCATCTTACCATAAAATCCTTGGCACTATTTTCTATCGATTTTCAAAGTGTAACTACTCAGTGGAAAACCATCGTTCTAGGCATGTCTACACTGTTCACATATGTGACATGAGGCTCAAAACCCGTAAGTATCCAAAGCAAGAGAATATTTGGACGCTGCCCTAGCATACGCTTACAAAAAGAAGAAAGATTTATAACGATTGCACATTTTTGCTTGGAAGTATGTAAGTTTCTGACCTTTTTTTATTAAGACCTATGCTACAGTGGCTCTGCTCTAAGATACTTTTTAGAGAATGAAATTATCTTTCTAACTATTTAGTTATACTCGTTTGATTCTTTAATTTGTTAAGAGTGAGAAAAATCGAATAAAAAATTTCAGAATATTTGCATCATGAAGGTCATAAGAAATCATTAATGAATTTTTCTGCAATTTTGACGGGTCATAAAGGAATCTATTCTGAGTCAATAACACAAATGGTATCAAAATCAGATTACTACTTCGCGTATTATGGCGAACTCATAACCATCTGCTGAATTGAAGAATATTCTACATTCTTGACCCCTCTGACCTATGTTGACTTCCAGTGCAATATCTAGGAAGTGACAAGCGACGGGTTTTGAGCCCTGGTATCACATATACCAGAAATATGATACTTGTGCAGATCATTGCAATGATGGGATAGCAACAGTTTTTGATTGAGTAAAGTTACACATTTGATAATTTGAGGGAAATCAGAGTCCTGATCGTTCACAGATCTTTAAACTTTTTGTTATGTTAAAAATTACAAAAGCACCCTATTGAAATAAAATGTAGTAACAGAATATTTATACAACTGATTGTAGCCTGCCAGTTGATGTTTTAAACTTTAGGTACTCAAGATTTCAAAATTTTGTAACAGGTCATCTCAAGAGAATCGATATTTGCACTGTGTCATTCAACAATAATGTCTGGCAGAGAATATTCAAAGAAGCATAGATCAAAGTCTCCTCTGATGTATGCATACTATGACACAGAATATCTTGGTATGTTCTTTGCAGATCTAATCTTGATCTAATCCTTAGTTATATTATTTTAACTTTTAAACTTTTATTCTTTGAATGTCGTAGTATTTCTAATTGTCGTATTTAGAATTTTATCAAGGTAGGCTGCCAGTGCTCCAGATAAAGATACATTTCTATAGTAGAGGCACTTTTTTTGCATACATCAGAACTTACATGTATGGAATGGAGTGTCTTGAGCAGTGGCGTAGCCAGGAATTTATGATGGTGGAGGGGGTTATGGCCTGGCCAGATGCCCTTCCTGACACCAACCCAACAGTATTACAGTAAATAAAAAGGGAATAAGTAACAAAGGAAATAAAGTAAGAAAAACAATTGTTACTACAAACAATTGTTTTGTTTTTTCTTATTTAAGTGGATAAATAACCTTTTAGAAACTTTTCAGTGCAATATCTAGAAAACTTACATTGTTGCTTACCCCATTCCCCCCCCAAAACAGAGTCAATTGGAGGACTAGGAGAGGACCAATTCGGTTTCAGGAAGGGTGTGGGAACAAGAGACGCTATCGGAGCATTGCGGATACTAACAGAAAGGAGCTGTCAGAATGGACAGGACGTATATATATGTTTTGTGGATTATGAGAAGGCATTTGATAGAGTCAACTGGAGAAAGCTGCTACATGTACTGAGGAGGATGGGAATAGACTGGAGAGACAGAAGGTTGATAGGAAATTTATACATGGGGCAGAAGGTAAGAATAAGAATCGACGAAGAGTACTCAGAACCAGGAAAGGTGGGCAGAGGAGTGAGACAGGGCTTCCCTCTATCACCTCTGTTATTCAACATCTATATAGAAGAACTGGTCAGAGAAGCATTAGATGATCTGGAAGAAGGCATAAAGGTGGGAGGAAGATGGATTAAGGCTCTGAGGTTTGCGGACGATCAGGCAATGTTAGCGAGAAGCCAGAAGGGGTTGCAAGAAATGATGGATAGATTGAACACAACGTCAATTGAATATGGCATGAGAATTAACAGCAAGAAGACAAAAGTAATGAAGATCAGCAAGGGAGAAGAAACTACAGTCGACATTCAAATAGAAGGCAAAGGGATAGAACAGGTGAAGGAATTTTGCTACCTGGGAAGCTTGATGACAACGGATGCTAAATGTCATAAGGAAATCAGAAGGAGGATTGCAATGGGAAAAGAGGCATTTACGAAAAGAGGAGAACTACTACGAGGAAAGCTAAACAGAAACCTCACGAAACGGATGATAAAAACACTAGTGTGGAGTGTGGTATTGTATGGTTCCGAAACCTGGACCATGCGAAAAGAAGACATAAAGAAAATCGAAGCGTTTGAAATGTGGACGTGGAGAAGAATGGAGAAGATCAGCTGGACGGAACACAGAACAAACGAGGAAGTGCTGGAAAGGGTTGGGGAGGAAAGAACAATGATAAATACCATCAGAGAAAGACAAAAGAAATGGATAGGGCATATACTAAGAGGAGACAGTCTGGTGAAAACGGTGATAGAAGGAAAAATGGAGGGGAAACGAACAAGAGGAAAACCACGACAGATGTTGCTGGACACGCTGATGAAGAGGATCGGTTACCAAAGACTAAAGGAGAAGGCCCAGAGGAGGGAAGAGTGGCGACATTGGACAGCCGAACCTGCCTAGGGGCAGAGAACCAGAAGAAGATCTAGAAAACCCCAATGGGGGGTGGGGGTTAACTCCTAAACCCCCTGTCTACGCCATTGGTCTTGAGTAGTCCCATTTTCGAAGTAGTTCTTTTCCAACACCCATACAATACATGTAATAGTTGTTATGAGCAACTTGTAAGTACTAGACAGGCAAGTTGAGTTTCCTTACAGGTTAATTGACAGAGTCTTTTCATCCATCCAATCTATCTTCTGTGGCATCCCTTAGGGCTCCGTGCTTGGACCAGTTCTTTTCCTGCTCTACATCGCCGATGTGGGTGAGCTTGCTGCCAGTCTCAGCCTATCATTCCACTTCTACGCTGACGAATCTTCAGCTCTTCACATTAGGACCTCCATCGATTTCTGCACAGCAGCGACGGAGAATGGAGCTTGGCCTTGAGTGGATTGCCGAGTGGATGCAGTCGAATAGACAACCCTGAGAAGCTGGACTTGCAGCAGCGTATTACTGGCAGATGGTGTCTCCTTCTAGACACCAGCTCACTGAGTGTCTACAGGGCCCTGATTTGGCCTTCGACCTCTGTGGGTGATCTCGGCATCCTGCTGGAGTTTGATCTGTCCACGAGGTGTTGTATTTCGTGGACTGTTGGATTTTGCTTTTCATATCCATCTCATCAGAAGCTGCATCAAGTCCTTACGAGCCTTTCGAGGTGGCGAGAGTAGCCATTGCTGCTTTCGTCACAGTTTCCAAAGTCTACCCTTGTCATGGAAATGATAAATCAAGGTAAGGTGGGTTACAAGCAAGAATTGTTACTTTCGGGTAAATAATGCGTCCTAGCCCGATTCTGTGATGCCCACAGTCATTTGCGAGGATTGCGTGCTGCAGGACAATATTTCATGCACCACGAGGTTGCCATGTTTCTTGGAGCAACTAATAACTACGGTTCTTCGTGCTTCTTTCGGAAACTTTCAGAATTGGACATTTACACTACAAGAAGACTACACCACTTGGATTTTAAATCCTGCCACCTGTTTCGTTTCTGTGATGCCTCCCAAGGAAACTGTAATTGCATGGGTTTTTTACTATTTCAACACCTACGATCTTCACCGCATGGCTGTCGCTTGTGTGTTAACTTGCATGCAGACATAACCGAGGGACAGAGGAAGTATTTATAAATAATTATGCAATTGTCAATTTAATTATGCAAAGTGCTACCAAGTTATAATAGTCCGTATTCCATGATGCCACTATATTTATACGTCAGTGCAGAACTACTTCCTGCCAAAGACTGCAGAGAGCAAAGATGTTTGTTATGATGGCACAACACAAGTTTACGGGTTGTTTGTCAGGCTAAATCATGTGCTTTGACATTACGGCTGAAGCCAATAAAACTCTTGAGTGTGCACTGTGTACATATATATTTGTTTAATTCAATAAACAACAGACAGAACACTATAGGTTTACATTAGCAAAATTGACAGTATGGCTGCTTAAAAACTTAGACAAGATAGTTAGTACATGTTTTTGAATAACATTCTTGGGATAAAGTTTAAAGAGTCTTTATTGGGGAGGATGAAATAGTGAGCTCTTTCTCTAAAGTTATATAATGGATCTCACTGTAGTGGGAAGAGGTTTACGGAGGGCATGAAGTTTGTTTCCCTGAATAGCTTTGAAAAGCACCTTGTCAGCCTCTTGCGCTAAAGTACAGATTTGATTACATTCTGAATGTTCTGAAAGTAAACAAACTGACTCTGACCGCCAGGGGCCCTTGTGCAGCCAGGGTTCCTGGGTCTGCACAATCCATTGCTATGCCACTGGAATATAAGGAATATGTTACAACACTTTTGTCTGAATGTTGAGACTGATATTTTCACAGGGGCAGCACATGGATTGTCATCAATTCTTCAGATGTTGCTGAGTTGTCCCGACTTCCTGAAGTCTGATCCAAGTGCTGAGCAAGATGTTCACGTGGCCATTGAATTCATGTTGAGCCTAATGCAGTCAAACGGAAACATTGCTCCGGCAATGGATGAGGTTAAACATCGTCGATCAGAAGAGGAAGAACTTGTACACTGGTGCCATGGTGCTCCAGGTAATTGTTAGAAGACATGCATGTGGCTTATGCACAAGTGTCATATGAGGAGGAAAGGTAATGTGATTTTTCAATTTTACGTGTGCCCTAAAGAATAGTTGTGGGAGGCACAATACTCTGGTAGTGCCAGTCCCAAGTGAGGGGAAAGGAGGAGGGTGTTGCTAATTGTCTTTGTTATGGTACAAGTATTGCTAAACTGCAAGTAACACTTAACATCAATATCCTGACAGATGGACGCCTGTGTATGGCTGCTGCTACTTTACTTTATTACATTATTATTACTATACTTTATCATTACTTCTGTATTTTATATCTTTGACATATATAACCGGGTGTGGTATGTCACCAGGATTTGTCTGATTTCACTGGACAACAGTGATTTGGTTTCCTGAACACTTTCAGTTGTTTCTTATGCAGTTTTTGCTGCTGATCACGAAAATCATCTTGAAATTGTCCCATCACGTAACGTTTTTGAGAAATCTTCAATTTTTATATTTATTTCCACATATAACGTTAGGCCTATAATAAGCTTCGTGTAACTGAGGTATGTCCAGACATGCACTTAGGAGAGTTTACATAAATGTTTGTCTTGCATAATAAATAAACTTGGGTCTGCATATGCATTAATGCTGGTTAGAATCTGTCTGCAAAAGTATTAAACACTACTAAAGCCGCTTCTCTGCATAGGTAGACCCTACACATGTATACATCTCACTGAGGAAGTTGACATCAGTTTGATGTCGCATTTCCAAAGTTTAGTTTTGTCTACATGTATGCAAGATGCATAACAAGTTAGCCAGCTTATTTTCAGATAAGCTTTAAACTATAATATATTTTAATACGGTTGTTGACAGCAGAAATATCTCGCCAGTGTTGCATCAAACGTGATACATGTAAGTTTTGCCACATTTGTGGAGAGTAGGCTATGATAATATAATATGAGACAATTGCCTGGAAGCACTGAAGGATATTGTGGGGAATTTTTTTGGTAACAATAGAGCTCCAAATTGCATGAAACTGGGTAACAAAATCTTACAGCATACTGGCATGAAATGCAGCATGTCACTTATAACACATCTTGCATTTCCACTAGAACTTCTTCCCAAGTTCCCCACAAATCTAGCGATGAACACCAGGAAATTGCCACAGTGCAAAAAATGGTATAAGGGAAACTTGAATCCAGCAGTGTTGTCTGACAATTGTTTGACACTGCAGCGAGATGTGCAGACAAAGAATACAAATGTAAATAAGCATCAAATCATTTTAGACCTATGTAACTTTAGCAGCATCTTATAATACATTGTACATGTGCAACTGAACAGGGAATAACTATGAAAACCTTAGTTTCATGTTTCTGAACATGTCTACGTGATACAGTCATCATCAGCACCCAATATTATGAGGAAGAACTGTTCTAAAGATTGGTTTTCCAATGAAATTAAATTATAGTATATTGCACATATATGCAGTAAACGAGCATTTCAGTTAAAATCTTGCATGCCGTTTTACTCAAAAACCTTACGTGATACAAAAATTCTGAGAACACCATCGTGTTCAGCACGTCAACTTCTATAGAAAACAGTCAAATTTTTTTCGGAAATCTAAAGAAAAGTAATTTATAGTATTTTTTAAATATATGCAATATAGGAGTATTTAAATTAAAATCTTGCATAATATTATTGTTTTTCTCAAAAACCTTACGTGATACAACAATTCTGAGCACACCATCGTGTTCAGCACGTAACTTCTATAGAAAACAGTCAAATTTTTTTCGGAAATCAAAAGAAAAGTAATTTATAGTATTTTTTAAATATATGCAATATAGGAGTATTTAAATTAAAATCTTGCATAATATTATTGTTTTTCTCAAAAACCTTACGTGATACAACAATTCTGAGCACACCATCGTGTTCAGCACGTCAACTTCTATAGAAAACAGTCAAATGTTTTTCGGAAATCAAAAGAAAAGTAATTTATAGTATTTTTTAAATATATGCAATATAGGAGTATTTAAATTAAAATCTTGCATATTGTTTTTCTCAAAAACCTTACGTGATACAACAATTCTGAGCACACCATCATGTTCAGCACGTCAAGTTCTATAGAAAACAGTCAAAGTTTTTTAGGAAATCAAAAAAAGGTAAAATTTGTTGTCCAGTGAATTTTCAAATCTATATTAATAAAGAAGAAACTATGTGTGTGTGTGTGTGTGTGTGTCTGTCTGTGTCTGTCTGTTTGACCGGAATGCATTTCCACAGTTTTCGAGCTATTCACTCCAAACCTTCACTACTGTGTCCGTCTGGGCATGAGACGCAAAGTTGGGGGGGTTTGCGAATCTCCCCCACCATGGGGGCCAAAATGGTGGGCGAAACCCCCCAATTTTTTTTCCATAAAATGCAGGTATTGATCTCAAACTTTGCACCTAGACAGAGGGCCATCGAAACCACCCAGTGTAGTGGTTGGCGAATCTCCCCCCCCCCATTGGGGTCACAATGGGGGAGGCGAAGACGGCAGTTTATTAAACACCTTTTTAAACGCTTGCCTGGTCATTATATAATTGGCGAAAGGAGATTATGTAACTTCCGACCTGCTTTGCTGTCAAGTTCTACTATTATAGTAAATTTACGCGTAGACCTACCGGTGGAGGTCGGAGTTAGGGGTGGCGTGTTGTGGGGGAAAATTTTCACGAAAGCCCAAATTTCACGGGTGGTGTACCGATGGATAGGTCGAAATGTGGTGGGGTGTTGTCAGTCGGGTGGGTGGGTTTGGGTTTGGGGGTGGGGTGGGGGAGAAATCTTTTCCGAAACCCAAATTTCACCGATGGTGTACCGTTGGAGGTCGAAGTGGAATGGGGTGGGGGCGGGGATGGGTCTACTGGGTTGGTGTGTTGGTGGAGGGGTGGGTAGGGATGGACGGGATTGGGGTGGGGTGGTGGGGTGGAGGGTAGGTGTGAGGGTGGAGTGGAGGGGATAGGGTGGGGGCGGTTGAACGGGGTGGGTGGGTGGGGGTTTGAAGTGGAGGTGGGGTGGGGTGAGAGGGGGTAGAGGGGTCGGATGGGGGCGAGTGGAGGGGTAGACGTGGTCGGGGCGGGTGGAGGGAGTGGGGTGTACGGAATGGGGTGTGGCTTTGTGGGTGGCGGTGTGGAACGTGGAGGGAGTAAGGTGGGGCGGGTGAACTGGGTGGGTGGACGCGGGTGGGAGTTTGGGATGAAGGTTGAAGGTGTGGTGAAGGTGGGGGTGTAGGTGGGGTGGAGGGGTGTGGTGTGGCGGTTGGAGGTGTATGGGGTGGGGTGGGGCTTTGGGGTGGAGGTGGGGAGGAGGTGGGGTGTGTGGTGTGGTTGGGATGTTGCCGGGTGGAGGGGGTGGAGTGTACGGCGTGGTGGTGGGGCTTGAGGTGGGAGTAGAGGTGGGGTGGAGGGTGGAGGGAAGGGTGGAGGCGGGTGGACGGGGTGGGGGGTTCGGGGTGGAGGTGTGGTGGGGGCGGGGTGGGTGAAGGGGTGTACGGGGTGGGGGTGTGATGTGGTTGGGTTGTGGCCGGAGCGAGTCGTATCCTAAATTTCCCGGGCAACGCCGGGTACCCCTTCTAGTAAACAAATAGAGGTAGTAACATTTACTGTCAAATTAAACAATTTGACAGTCATTAATGCCGAGAAGAAAATGGTTTCCTTGAGCAAAGGTGCAGCTGCACGGATGTCTTGGAGTTTTGATTCATATATAGATGGAAAAGTTTCTGCTAGATTTGCAAAATATTTATTAGAATCAGTATAAATCCAATAAAAAGCAATACAGGTTTAATTTAGGTCATTTAGTTACACTTTTACAGTGCTCTGTTATTTATTTCAGGCATAGTCTATCTGTTTGCTAAGGCTTATCTGTACTACAAGGATGCTCGATACTTGGATGCATGTCTTCGTTGTGGCGAACTGACGTGGCAACGAGGGCTTCTGCGCAAAGGTCCTGGAATCTGTCATGGTATTGCTGGCAGTGGATACGTCTTTCTGCTCTTGTATCGCCTAACTGGCAATGAACAACATTACCACAGAGCACTCCACTTTGCAGGTTTCATGCAGACCGCAGAATTTCAACAGGCACGGACACCCGACAGTCCATACAGTCTGTATGAAGGGATAGCTGGAACAATTTGCTTTCTGACGGACCTGATGCAGCCTCACAGGGCTCACTTTCCCTTTTTTGATGTCTTCACATGAATCATCAGTCTAACATGTTCTGTTTTGGGGTCAGTTTCAGCCATTAGCATTTTCATATTTCAGATGTTTGATGTTACTATTTTCAGAAGTGACGTGAAACTGAATTTCCAGACAGTAGACAAATATCAGAAGCTTTGCTAGTTCAGTTTTTCAATAGCTTGTTATTTTTGTCCTCGTAAGTGTTTTCATCATACAAAGTAAATAAAATCTGGACTTTTGTTGGCTGCAGATGCAATTGATCTTACTTAGATAGAGCAAGTATTTACACTGTTATAAAGCATTGTACAAAAACCATTTGAGACAATAACCATTAGAAAACAACATGTAAAGAGTTGAAGGTGAGATTGAATTTTGTTTGTTTTGTTTGTTTGTATGTGCACTTTTTATAGCGCCCCTTCAAGCTCTATCTACTCAGAGGCGCTCCCGAATGCAGAGCGGACACTGCATCGGAGTTTCACGCCGAAGCGCTGAGCAATTGTGAGTAAAGGACTTGCCCAAGGTCCTTACGCAGCGAGGTGGATTCGAACCTCGAACCTTCCGGCTTCAAGGCAACGATGCCACCACTACACCCCACAAACTAATTCTTATGTCTAACGTCATCACATGAAAACACTCACTTGCCATGGGTCAGTATCGACATGAGATAGAGGAGATGAAGCAAGGCTAATAACAGAAGCTGGCCACTTTACAAAGTGCATAAAATGCAGGATTGGCGTTGTTTGGACGATTGCGTAGGATGTTGGAGACGAACAGCGTTTCAACGAGAAATAAATACTTAACTGTAGATGACATTTGTCACTCCAATGCTGATGTATGAATCTGAGTATTTGTTCATTCATTCAATCATTATGGGGGTTTATTTAGCACCCCTTTGAGATTACCACTCAGGAGCGCTCCTGACCCAACCTCGGCTGAAAAGGATGGTTATAAGGTTGCGATAAAATGCACAGTCTAAGCAAATCCGAGGCATAAGGGATACATAGAAGGATGAAAGGAGAATTCTTGTGGCAGAAATGAGCTTGCTAAGAAGAACAGTGAGAAAGACCAGACATGATAAGATTTGTAATGAGGTAATTCCGAAGGAGTTGTGGCAGAGGGAATCACTGGTCGATATGATCAGAAAAAGACCTGACATCGGTTGGTCATGTGACTCGTGTGGTCAGAATGACGAAAATAGACTACCAGCAAGACAGACAAATGGAATCATCTGGTAGAAACTTCATCATCAGCACACACTCAAAGAAAGAGAAAAAAATATAGCATTATCTTATACAGCCTTTAATTAGCTATCTGTCACCTTAAGCTATGCTGTACAAAACTGTTAAAGAATACCTGGTACTTTCTTTATCATGTAGGTAAACTGCCAATTTATTCTGTTTAAACATTTCAGATTACCTCACCGTGAAACCTTTAATGACAAGATGCAGTTGTATTATTGTGATCGGTAGCTTCTATTATCTATCTCGTTCCACAATGATAAGTCTAGCAACAATAACGAATTTAAATACTTCAAGTCCTCATAGAAAGCAATTTCCTGTGGTAAACAGGAAACCAATACAAAGATTTAAGCAAAGGGTTAAATTTTCATATTTTGGCAGATTAATTATGGACTGTACTAGCCAAAAAGTTCAGAGCTTTGGCCATGTTTGGCTTAAATTTAATACCAACAAGTACCAGTAATCAAGGCCACTATCACAAATGTCCTGGAAAACATGGGGACATAATTATTGCCTAATTTTGTGTATGTCACAAGTGTACATAAATATAAAGTTCATTTACATATACACTGTGTCCCAATAAATCGGGCACCCTTTTTATAATGTGAATAAAACTGGTAAATATTCATCGATTGTCAAAATTTAAAAACTGTTTTTATCCTGAGATAATTATCTACAAATTGGTAATTTATAAACGGCCATCACTAAAAAATTACGTCATAATGACGTCGTTAATTTACATATCGAAACCTTTAATGTCAACAAAAATCGTTGTGTTCGGTACTTAACATTTGAATTCTCTGATGCAAATGACGTAACTGTGACGTCAATATTCATGCCAGAAACTTCATATTTGAATCAGTGTAAGATAATTATCTCAGGATAAAAACAGTTTTGAAATTTTGAAAATCGATTAAGATTTACCTGTTTTATTTACATTATAAAAAGGGTGCCCGATTTATTGGGACACAGTGTATATGGCCAATAAAGCCACATGTGGCAAAGTGGATCATAGAACTCTGCTCAAAACACACGTTCAGCTTCTCTTAAGTAGCTACTTTTTGCTCAGTTAGATCGTCATTTGCAATATGACTTTCTTTGACAGATCTTGAAAAGGTTCATTACATTATGAATCCCTCTCTCACTAAAGTCAATTCTTCCATCAGATCACATATTAAAGCATCAGATCAAGAAGCTGAAACAAACACACAATTTCACACAAATTACATTACACACAAAATTGCAACATGTCTCATCAATTTTTGAGTAAATTTGTTTAGCTAAAGAATAAAATGCACAGTTGTTATTATTAAAATAAAGTGCATCTCATTTCAGTGAGGATGAGAATAGATGCTTTGAAATAAAGAATCACCAGTTTTCTGTGTTGGCATATAACCTTGTTATATCTAAAAGCATAATTGAAAAACTAACTGTTTAGATCTAGTTTTGGTTTAATTCTGCAATACAACAGAGTAGGTATGTGAATAGATGCATTTAGATAAAGAATCACCTAAATATATTTTCATTATTAGCATATAACCTTGTTCAGGGCCGGCCTTAGCTATAGGCAAAGTAGGCAGTTGCCTAGGGCGCCGCAGCCTTTGGGGGGCGCTGCGGCACCGGCGAATTTATTTTTTTTACACTAGGCCTATATTGTTTTAAACTCAAGAGTCAAGACTTTCGCTAATGGAAAGAATTTAAAATAGCCTAATTATTGATTTCATTGACCTGTTCAGGCTGGCCTAATTCAATTTCAAGGACTGCATACATTTTATATCGACAAATAAAATTCAATTTTTAACGGCATTCCATACTCTTTGCTTTAGGAGACAGACGTTAGAATACGCGATGCTCAATTTCGACAGTAAAGATATTGCAAGAAATGAAATGTATGCAATGGCAGTGAACCTTGCTGAGTAGGCCTGTGAAGATGAGATTACAACATTTTGGCCTACAATCTGCCCTTTAGTCAGATTTAAATAAATAGTCTAGTAGGGACGACCATGTTTTCAAGAAAGGGTCAGTAACTGAGGCAGGGCCGACCTTATAATAGGCATAGGCAAAGCAGGCAGTTGCATGAGGCGCCAAGTTCTAGGGGCGCCATTTCCATCAAAGAGGGTGCCATTTCAAAAAGAGTTCATTTTAATATTTTTTTAACTTATACCATTCTCCACAAAATTGAATATTATCTAGCCTTCAGTGTACTAAAAAAGAAATTAGAATGAATTACTCAGTTGAGCGTACAAGGCCGTAGTTATGGGGATGTTTTGGGTGTTTGAACACCCCCGAAATGAAATAATGTAGAAATGAAATAATTATGCATTTTCTAGCACATATAAATAGACAGACGCCATAATTATTTACATGCGTGCATGCAAACTGCATGTAGGCCTATACATGCTTGATCGTAATCATAATTGCAATCAAGTATTTATATAGCGCCATCTGAAGTCAGTGTGTAATGTAATTTTGAGCAGAAAATAGTCGAAAATCGCGGAAATAGTGTTTTTGGACGTCAGAAAATTCGACGACTAACGATAGTTGTCAGAAAAATTTTCCCAAAAAGTCGACCGCAGCGTGTACGCACCCCAAAATTCAAGGTCAAGAAAACATCCCCGAAATAAAATCCTGGCTATCCTTGTGAGCGTATACCGGCTCTGGCTAATTCATGTTTAGATTCTGACGTGGGCTGAACAATTGAGTGGGAATCTAAGGGCGCCAAATGCAGGCCTATGCCTGGGGCGCCAAATGTATGCCTTGCCTAGGGCGCCATTTGGGCTAAGGCCGGCCCTGACCTTGTTATATATAAAAAACCATAATTGGAAACTATATATATCTATTTTTCGTTTAATTCTGAAATATGACAGGCCACAACAGAAAGCACTGTGCTATTGTAACAATACCGGTAAGTCATTTACAATAACAGCAGAGTACAGGAACGTGTTCAGTTGTGAAATTTATGAGATCCACAACATTCCACACACCTGACGTTTTGTTAGTGTTACGGTCAGGTGTCCGTCAGCAGTACTTCTGTCTCCCTGTTGAACGGTTTTGAACATATCTACAGAACGAAAACTTTCTTTCCTCAAAGAATTAAGTTACTGTTGAAAATGCCTAACTGCGTCAATTCCAATTTTCTTCAGATCTTCAGATTAGAAAGTAATTGAGTGGGATAAGTTTGAAACTGTAATTAACATCTAATGGCAATCCAACTGGAAAAGTATGCCAAATGATTCTGGGAAGTGTTGCCTAGTACCAGGTACCTTTAACATAAACTTCCAAGTCTCCTTGGAGGCATTTTGACTCAAGCATAATCTCCTGGCTTGAAGTAATCCATTCCATTTCCAGAGGAGGAGGAGAGTCTGCCATATAGATGTCAATAACTATCTTCTTTCTTCAATCTGATAGACTTCGAGTTTGATTCTATCATGTCTCCTATCTCTTCTTCTGCTCTCCTTGACTGCATCATCTGGTGACTGGGGACATAGTCAGGCAGTCAGGCTTAAATTCAAGGTGAGGCAACTCCGAGAGACATCTTGTTTTATTGTTTATTAACTTGCATGTCACATCAGTGTTCACATAGCAATATTATACATTTGCAATGTAATACAAGAAAATTCATAAACATAACATTAATGCAGGTCAATGACACAGCTGAAAAAGGTCTAAAACAGGGGTTTTCAAACCACTGGGGGTTGTTGCCAAAGGGTCCGCAAAGCAGGTCCAGAAAAACAATAAAAAAAATAGTACATTTGCAATGTTTTCATTATCATCTAAAATTATATAAAAAAATAACTGAGCCATAAAACAACTGAGCTATAAAAACATCTGAGCTATCTATGGTTATTACTTACTGATGTCTAGTAACAACCTGTTTTTGCTCATTAAACGAATATATAATTATACATAACATTAGTTCCTTCTGGTGCTATTTTAGTGCACGTTAGTGTAATTGTGACGTACCAACCGAGACGCCATTGCTGCTAGACTAGGGTGACCATACGTCCCGGGACATGTCCCGGTTTTTTGTGGTGGGTCCCGGTAACTTAGGTAAAAGGGCAAAATTGTCCCGGTTTTTGACAAGGAAAAGAAATTGTAAACGTGGTTATTGGGAACGTCAGTTCTTTGTCCATCGACTGACTGTATATACAGCATAGAAAACAGCCTGATGACGGGATTGATGGAGGGGAAAAGAAGTAGAGGAAGATCTAGAACGGCATGGATAGACAACGTCTTGGAATGGACTGAACTTTCGGGGAGGAGACTAATGAACATCGCAGGAGATAGACAATTGTGGAAGATGCTGATCCATTCGTGCAGCCAACCGTCGCAGAGCGACGATGGCGAAATGACATGACATTTCTTTGTAAATGACAGAACAAGTAGGCCTAGATACAACTTAATGCAATGAATAAATCTGAGTAATCTTACCATTGGTAACGGCCACTTTAGCAGCCACTAGCGTAAACTCATCCATTGTCAGCTGGTCGGTCTTTGAACAGAACTTCTTGACTATATTGGCAATATCTTTCTTTCCCATTTTGACACCTGAAACACAGGCTGACCAGTATGTATGGATTGCAACTAGGACTCATTTTTTAACGATCATTCCTCATAATGCTTCGTCAAATATCACAAAGTTCATTTTTTAAATAGGGCTGTCAAAATGATAGACAAACGTGGCCCGGGCACCTGAGCTCATTTTCAGCAGGGCCCAAAGGGTCATTGGGAAATAACTCAACGGTGGAAAGTTATGTTGTGCACATATATAATTCACATAAATTATGTGTGTATAATTGTATATACACTGTGTCCGCGTTAAAGTAGAACCCACAATAAAGTGTCATAACTCGGTCAAAATGTTTAGGATTTGCCTGAAATTTTACACACAACAACAGTGGCCATAGTTACACGAGATCCTAAAGCCGATTAGAAATATTCGTGAGTTTGTCAAATTTATGAGCGTTTGAGATGCAGTACCGAAAAATGCAACTTTCCAACATGGAAAAGCTGAAAGGAAGCGAAATTCAGCTCTAAATGGTGGTCAAAATGTTCTTTTTGTTCGCGAACACACAGCCGTAGACATAGACGCTACTGTTTGATGGTCATGTCGATGATCACCTGGTCAAACAGCTGTCACTCTTCAATCAGACGCACCCTACGCTTATCGATGTCATGAATACGGGAACGAAAAACGCGCTACTCCGGTACATGCACCCGAATCGAGGTCTGGACTGCTAGGCGGCCACAGCTGCGGATATGAAGCCGAGTGTCTTCCGGGACAGCTACTGCACTACCACGTCTATGGTCGTGTGTTCGTGAACAAAAATGACATTTTGAGCATCATAATAGCTGAATTTCGCTTCCTTTCAGCTTTTCCATGTTGGAAAGTTGCATTTTTCGGTACTGCATCTCAAACGCTCATAAATTTGACAAACTCACGAATATTTCTAATCCGCTTTAGGATCTCGTGTAACTATGGCCACTGTTGTTGTTTTGTAAAATTTCAGGCAAATCCTAAACATTTTGACCGAGTTATGACACTTTATTGTGGGTTCTACTTTATCGCGGACACAGTGTATATACATGCACTGAGCTATAGTGCCCCTTCAAGGTTCTACTCAGGAGTGCTCCCAGATGTAGCTTAAGCATAGCACTAAGAAATTTTGGAGATAACCATAATGTATTTGGCTCTCCATTTAAATGTATGAGGCATAAAAGCAGAAACAAGAGTTGGTCTCGTATTCTACAACCCACAGAGCTCTCTTTTGTGTGATGAATTTTGTTGTCTTGCCTCCTGTCAAAAGAACTAGACTAGACTAAAACACGTTATGGTCTTAAATGCTCTGACGACAACGCTGCATTCCCAGTCACTTCTAATACATACTCATCACTAAAATCTTAAGCGCAGAGTATGGATGTTAAACGATAACCGGAAATTCGGTTATTGGTTCTGAATCCAATAACCGGTTTTTATAATTTCATCATCATCATCAATATCATTGGGCTCAATGCCCGTATAATTTACCAAATGATAATCGTATTTATTTTTCTTATCATTATCGCAGTTAAAATGACCAGAAATGATGCGTTTACATGTAGTGTTATTAGATTGTTTTCGAAATTTTGTCGAATATGGTCGGCAGTCGGGCACAAAGATTTTAAAAGGGAGGAAGATAGTCTACTTTTAAAATGATATTGGCTGGCGGCACCGCGGCAGTGCGAAAGAGGTTGTGCAAGGGCTAATGGTAAATTCCATAGTCTCTCAGACTCGCAGCAAAATGTTCCAATTTTAGCTGATGACTTTAGCATATAGTCCGGTCAGTAAAGTAAAAAAACGCTGCTTTATTATGGGAAACAAATTTTGCACGAAAAGCTTTGGTAGAAATGCTAAGAAAATGCGATATGGGGAAATATTTAATTTTTGACATTTCTTTTTGAGCAGACAACCAACAGCTACCGTAATGAGTCTGTTTACATTTAAAAGACTGGCGGAAATACAATTTATCTGCTGGAAACACAGTGAAATTACCGATTTAAAAAAAGATATCGATTATATTTATTATCAGAACTATGTAAATTTCGATCTTGGAGACAAAAACTAAAATTTTATGCAATAACTCCGCAGTGTGTGGTCGATAACAATCCTGCATTTAAGGCCACCCCCATAACCCATAGGCGATGACTAAGCGAAACACTATACGCAATTTTTACGCATGGTCATAATTTGTAGACAGGAACATTTTGCCAAGAGACTATGGATTGACCAGAAACCCTTGCGTCGCGCAGTCTTGTCAATTGTAACTAGTGATGTGAGCGTGAAATATTTCATTTGAAATATTTCATTTCTGACAGTTTTTTTTGAAATATTTCAACGCAAAAAAAACCCGGTTTTTTTACATGTATGTTTTTTTTACATCTCTAGTTGACGATGATAACAAAGATGATGACATGGACGATGATGAATAACAATGAGGAAATCTTGTAACTGACAGATTTTAGCAGTATAATTACTATTAATGATGGTTTACTCTGTCTGACTGATAGTACTATAATACTATTTATGTTTGTGTTCTATGTTCTATTCTTAGAACTTTTTGTAAAATTTTGTTTGCCGGTTTATTATCGAGTCTAGTTGACATAGTATTTGTGATTTATAATTTGTCTTGTAAAGTCACTAAAGTGTTTCGAATTCTATACAATTGACTGTGTCCTTGGCTAGCAGAATTTAGCTAAAATCACATTTATTTCATTTATGACAAAACAAGTGATAATAATAATAAATGTTAAGCATAACAATGAACAATAACATCTAGCCTACTTTATTAGATCAAACTGTAATTTGTGACATTTGGTGAATAAAACATGTTTTTCAACATATAATGTAACTCTCATAAAAGTCATTCTTAAAAACAGGTAATTAGAAATAAATTGAGTATCTCGAGTGTAGTGTTATAGTGTTGAGCACACTTCTATATGGAGCTGAGACGTGGCCAATGACGGTGGCAAATGGAAAGCGATTGGAGGCGGCACATCATAGATGGCTGAGACGAATTCTACACATCTCATGGAAAGACAAAATAACAAATAAAAGCATCAGAGAAAGAACTGGACAGGAAAAAAATGGAGATTATCATCAGAAAGAAGCGACTAAAGTGGATGGGGCAATTGGGGCATGTAACAAGAATGGAGCAAGAGAGGAGAGCAAAACAAGCAACAATCTGGACACCGGAGGGAAGACGTGGTAGAGGGAGGCCGAGGAAGAACTGGATGGAGACTGTACGGGAGGATTTGCAGGGTCTGGAGATGACGTGGAACGATGCTGTCGAGGTGGCGATGGATAGAGTGGAGTGGAGAAGCTGCGTTGCCCGATGTGCAGAGCTGCACGGGAAGGACTAAGGTTCTAAGGTAATCTCGAGGATGGTCATCACTAACACAATAATGCATATAATACAGGGGTGTCAAAGAGCTGGCCCGCGGGCCATTTCTGGCCTGCCGATGATTTTTTTCTGGCCCGCGGAACCTTCCCAAAAGATTACAAAATTAGAGGATAAAAGTTCAAATTTTTAAATTTTACAGTCAGTGCCAAATATCTTGCAAATCTTCATGATTTATTGTATGTAAACCTATATAGTATGCCTATCTTGTTAGAATATGACTCCATTTTATACATGGATCGATAGAAACAAAAGACAAATTGCTACAGGAGCTTCGACACCCTGGCCCGCCACTTGTTAGAAAAACTTCACCCTGGCCCGCCACTTGTTAGAAGATGCTCACCCTGGCCCGCCACTAAAAAAGGTTTGACACCCCTGATATGATATAATATGTAATATGAGAAATAAATAAACTGTTATTATGGTTGTAATTAGTTGTAAAATGTAAAGAAAAAAATAATTTGAAATATTTCAAAGAAAACTGAAATATTTCAAATAAAACTGAAATATTTCATTGAAATATTTCAACGCCAAAAAAAACATGTTTTTTTACATCTCTAATTGTAACCCATCTTCCTCCCTGGTAAAATCTTTGGTCTGGCAGGTGAGTGCATATTATACATCTTACATTTTAATATATGATGTTTACGGATGAGTGTGTATATATATATATATATATATATATATATATGCAGGTCTGAAATTTGTGTTCGGTCTGTTCTGCAATCCGATGTCGAGTTACTAGCGAACCGAGTTGCAACCGACCCTGGTCATGGTTGGAAATCACTAATAGAAAGTTCCTTTTTTGTAGTAAAGACTGAAGACATGGGTGCCCGCACATAGGGGAAGTGCCCCCTGGAATGTTGAAACCTATTTTTCTAACTACAACTTTTTGGTTTTTAACAAATTTCTGTGCACTAAATAACTATATTCATAATAAAAATTATAAAAAGGTGAAACTGAGAAGTTTGTATTAAGAAATCTCATGTATGTTCTTAATTTCCTGCTTTGCATTTTTAACCTCTTGCCACAAAAAAACTTTTACCGTGACCATCGAGTTTTGCCCCCTCCTGCAAAAATTTCTGCGGGCGCCCATGACTGAAGACACGTGTTTATTATGAAAATCTTTGATTTATGTTGAATTATAAAGATTTATTAGAAACATACAGTGTAAATTATGTTCATTTTGAATTTCTAATTATAAAATAAAAAACGTCATTGATACTGGATTGTATTACATAGGCCTACATTGCGTTATGCAATAGCCTACAATAAACATAGATTAATTTGAATTACCGGTATATAGTATTTCTGAGAGGCAATTAAAAACCGATAATCGGCTTAAAACCTGATGTTGCAAACTGATAATCGATTGAAAAAACCCTGATATTAACATCTATAGCGCAGAGATGGATGAATGAGCAGACAGACTAACCAACAGCAGTTATGGCCTTTTCCAATTCTGTACTGTTCAGTTTGCCTGATGTATCAGCATCAAAACTTACAAATGACTCCTACAATAAGTAATAAGCAAATACAGTCAACATGAGCAAAATTTAAAAAAAATTTTTAAAAGGAAATCAAAAAGGTAAAGCATTCAAACTCAAACCTTTTTAGTCACTCATCACTTTTAATCCATTCATTTGGTGTCACAAGCAGGGGTGAAAGGGAGCTGGGTCGGTCCGGATCTGTGACCCGGCATCGATTTTCGAGACCTGCTGTTGCCGAGTCTCAACAGGGTCGCCAGGTGCCAAAACTGGGTAAAGATGGTAGGATTTTTGATAATTTTGGGCAAATTACTAAAAAAAAGTTGTCAGAAAAATTTACGGGTCAAAGGCGTGCTCGTCCGCCAAAGACAGACCCGGCAACTTTTCCAAACCACTTTCAGAAGAGCTAATTTTTCAGGTTGCAGAGCTCAGACTTTACTAACTTCTAGAGCCTTTACAGATGTGCTTCTAACATTGTCACATAATTCCAGTTTTTAAGTCATTGCATTGGCTTCTTCTTGAGCAGCCAATTAATTTTAAAACAGTGTACTCTTCTTAAGACCTCTAAGATACTGCATTCTGGTCAATGTATGTTTATGAGTCTTCTGATTGCTCTCCTTTTGACATACATTGAGCATTGTGCAGGACCTGCAGCAGTGCCTTGCGTTCTTTCGCTGATGAAAGACTAAATGCATGAAGATGCATAGTTCCAGTGTCTCTTTCTCTTTGAACACAATGTCTTCTGTCTCATAGGAATAACTCTCAGAATTGACCAGATTGCAATTATATTTCTCAAAGACATCAGCTAACATATAGTAACAACCTAAAAATTGGATGGAGCTTCTTCCAGCATCAAAAGACATCAAAGTCAATATGGGCTATTGGGCTTCCTTTCAAAGCTTCTTGAGCGGGTCGTTGGTGTCCAGCTAACCAAGTTCCTGCCATCAGCCGGCCTTCTTCCAGTTCGTCAATCAGCCTACAGGAAATACCATTCGACCAAGATCGCTCTCCTTAAAGTTGAAACAGAACTTACAGAAACGATCAATTCGGGCAACCACGCCTTGCTATGATATGATGGACCATGATGTTCTGGTCGAGTGCTTGTCAAGGATGTATGAGATCCGCTCAACCTCGCTTGACTGGCTTCGCTCTTATCTCTCTGAGGCCATCAGCGCTGAAGAGGCAAGGGCAACCAAAAGTCTTAAAAATGAAGAGGCTGAAAGATATGAAGGAATAAAAGCTGAATTGCTGAAGAATGGAGGTGGTAAAACAATGATAGAACAACTGACAAAGTTATGCAACAGCATAATGTTGGTAGGCAGAGTACCAGAGGCAAGCAAAGAGGCATCATCATCACAATCCCCAAAAAGGGAGATTTTGTGGGAATGCAACAACTGGAGAGGCATCATTCTATTGTCAATGCCAGGGCAGATAATGGCTACGGTGATGTTAAATCGTATGCGATCTGCTATGGATGACAGACTACAACACGAAAAGAAAGGATTTAACTATGTGTTATGATTTAACTCAGTGTACTGCTGATAGAACAGCTCATGCTTAACACTTTGACGATGAGCGCGTACTAAAAGTAACTGGGACCAATGTATTTTGTTGGTGTTAAATTAAATAGGACAAATTCTAAAAGGAAATGTTTACAGAAATCATTCCACCATCAAAGATCATGATGCGTATTACTGACTATTACTCCTACCTGATAGAGCTTCACTCTGCGCCAGATCTTGCGACATTCATTCTTCTTCAGTAGAGATTTCTTATCTCCCTGAACACCGGACTTGTTAAGGCTAAATCTTTACTAAACACAATTGAAAAACATCAAAAACTCAAACTCATCAGCCATTTTAACCAAATAAAAGAGCAGTCTGTTGTCCTAACAAAGTTATTAACTAAGTGAGTATAAACGAATCTCTTAAAACACCACAATAACGAACTCTTTGTTTACACAGAAAGTTACCAGAACTCTTGATTTACAGTAGACACTGTACTAAGATCTCCTGTGCTACACAGAATAATGTTAAAAGGAGTCATGATTACACAAGACAGTTTTACCGGTATATAGGATGCACAGTATGTTATTGTTTTTAATATACAGGATATAACTACAAGAACTCTTAATTACAGAGAATCAGTTGACCCATTTCCATTTTAGTGTGTGTCTTTATACCTGCAAATAATGTTCACAACTATTAATTTACACAGAATGCTACTAGTTTTTATACAACTTTTAACTTACACAGAATGCTATTATTACAAAACTATTACATTACACAGATTGCCATTACTACACAACTCTTAATTTACATAGAATGCTATTACTTCACAACTCTTAATTTTCCCAGAGTACCAATACAACACTGCTTTCAATTTATAGAGGTTACTGTTACAACAGCTCTTGATTTTCAAAGATAAGTTACAACCATTCTACATCTGAATTCTTTCTTGCAAGTATAATTCAACAACCCTACAAACTGATTGGCTGTCTATTCCATTAGATGAATGGAACATGTAGATTGTTCCAAATATGCAGGACCTTGTTTGAGCAGAACTCTGACAACAGCATAACCTTCTGACCAAGTTCAAACCATATATGCAAATGAGACAGTTTCACATAGGGATATTCAAACAATCAGATCTTTTATGTCTCAAACCGTCTTGGGTCTCTACCAATAAATTTTATCACCATGCTTTTTGCTCACTTAAATATTGCAGCTCACATCTCATTGGTCTTGCTTACAATTTGTAGAGATTATAAACGTTTGGTTCAAATTTCTCTGGCCACAGCTGTAATAATAATCTCAAGCTACTAGAATATTATACCAAAATTGCAAACCTTAACAGAAGCTGCACATCAAGCAAAGAATTCAGTTTAAAATCTGTCCTACAGTTCACAAAAGCATTACATTCAATCTGAATCAGTTGACCTATTCCCATTATAGTGCGTGTCTTCATACCAGCAAACAATGTTCATCAGTGGATGATGCCTCCAACTATGTCTCACATCAGCACAGTGTTGGCACTCGGGCATTGTCATCGGTGGCTGGTTCAAAGTTTACAATTCACTGCCTAGTTTTGTCCATTCTTTCAGTCCTCTAACATCATTCTAAAACCAAACTCATCATTCTCAGCTTGATTACTTCCTCTAGTTGTAGACCTACGACTTATTCACCAGATCTCCTTAACAGATTGCTATTTTGGCTATTGCAGCTACTATTGATTGATTCGAAATGGTTTGTTGCTAGTGGCACTATAGAAGAAGTCAGTAAATTATAATAAGTCTTGATCAACACAGGATACTAGTTCAAGTATTCTTACTTTAGGCAAGATAGTGTCATACAATTTAGGTGTAGTAAAAGATACAGTAGCTGCTTGAATCAAGGCTCTTGTTGTGGCCAAAGAAAATTCTTCATCAACATCTGAAGACAAAGAAAACAGTGTAAACAACACTTAAAATTATTTACACAGATTGATTGCAAACTAAACCCATGTAGTCATCTATACATGTCTTTCATGGCCCTTTGATTTTGACAATTGTCTCACTGTTTTATAATCTCTAGCCTTGGTCATGCCTTCAAACAGTTATAAAATCTGAGTATAGACTGGTCACTTTGCTTAAGTGTCTTACGCACAATTTACTTCATACTTAGTCCTTCCTGTGCAGGTCTGCACATCACGCAACACATGCATCTCCTCCACTTGTTCCTGTCGTGCTACACACAACACAAAATAACAAATTGAATTTTTCTAAAATATAACTAACAGAGACCATAAGTTTGTGCCACAATATAATTTGAAACCATGTAGCACCTCGCTTAAGTCCTTTGTTAAGCAGGCACTTGAGTTCCTTGGCATCAAGAACATTGTCTTCACCAGAACAGTCGGCAAAGAGTAGATCAAACTTTCTCTCTTTCGCGTCTTTCAGAGTTGGCTAACAGAAAACAACCATAATATTCTCTGCCAAATTCTGTCATTAAGAGGAAACCTTAAGACCGTCCTGTATAGCTGGTTTGGGTCGGGAGCGCTTCAGAGTACTAGTTAGTTTTGAAGGGAACGACATATAAATGTTCCTAATAAATAAAAACAAATAAATAAATAATTGCTGCTCCATGGCCTAAAGATTCAGCCAATTGGCTAGAATACTTCAAAGCCGATTCGTTAGAATGCTTGGTAGTCAATTGGTTAGAATGCTCAGTAGTCAGTGGGTTAGAATGCTTGGTAGTCAGTGGGTTAGAATGCTTGGTACCCAATTGGTTAGAATTCTTGGTAGCCAATTGGTTAGAATGCTTGGAAGTTCACATGATCCAGCATCGGTAAAGCTACTGTACAGGAGCGCACTCAGATTATGGTCGACAAGCCGGGGATTCCAATCTGACAACTGGAATATTATCATACTTTGTCAAATGATTTACAGCACCTGACATAATGCCCAGCCATACACATGATTCACCGAAAGCAGATTAGAAGTCATCCATTTCTGCACTTCTACCACAATGGTCTTTTTAGAAGATGCATGTCATGCAACTTGTGCATCAGATGGGTGGCAAGTGGAATAATGCTTGGAGATTATGTCATCGGCATATTGCGGAATCCAAAGGCAGTTACAAGGTGCTTTGTCAGAATTCTATGATTGATAAACATGCGACAAAGCATAAATTACAACTTCTATGCAACACATGGTCTTTCTTTCACAACTTGAAAACTGTTTTACCAGCAATAATGCAAAACCGGATGATGAACAATTTTAAATAATTAAGTTCAGAGAAAACTTTGAATAAATTTATCTCAATATAATCAAATATAACAAAATACAAAGAAGAAACTGTTGAGATGTTGCACATTTTAAAATCAAGTTCAGTATGATGAATCACTGAGCTGATCAACAGTCACCACAGAAGGGCAGGTCACTAAAAATCCTATCACCATTAACATGAGTAAATTCCTGATGACCAACATTAAGAACACAGGTCCCTCTTTCTAACTCAGAACTATAACTCAGAACAGAACTGACCATAACATTGCTGGCAATGCTGGGCCTAATCAATAACCCAATGGATCCATCCCAAACAAAAGTACAGCTCTTGGGGGTAGGGGGTCCGGTAGCGCAATGGATAACACGCTGGCGTAGAGTGCGAGAGGTAGTGAGTTTGAGCCCCCGTTGGGCGGATTTGATTTGTAGGCTGCTATTAGCGCCATGTAATTGCAAAGCTGTCTGCTCAGTTGGTAGTTAAGTTTAATTAAGATTACTGCAAAACTTGTAAATGTAAAGCGCAGTGTGTCTTGCAGGCGTTTCAATAAAGAAAAGATTATTATTATTATTATTACATAGTCATTTGAAGAAAGTTTAGAACATTAATTCAACATATATTTTTGCTCCAAACAAAAATGTCACATGTCTGGAAAGAAAATGTAGAAGGTTTTCCCTTATTATACCCACATACAACACCTAAAACATATTTTCAAATGATAAGTGAATAATTCCAAAACCCATAAACCCAAATGGGCTTAAAATTTCAATTGAAACAAATTCAGCTTACTTCAGTAATACTTTGAATTTCTTCTTCAACTTCACTACAATTTCAAATAACATTGCAATTAATATAAAAAACTTGTAAATAATGGATATAAGTATGAAACATGTGTATGTGGAAAAATATCTATCAATTGCCACTATTCCCTGTTAAATGTGGCTGCTTATTATTCAATTAACTCTCTATAGCAGTTGATGCAAAACAGTAGCTTGACATTTGTGAGCAAAATGAGATTTGACAGGAAACTGCCATTGTCCAAGGCACTCCCACAAAATGGCAGTGACAATGACTCATGGCAAACCACAAAAGTACATTTAGTTAATAGGTCTTGGCTCACTATTTTCACTCTTTGTTGTTATAGTGAAGCGACCAAAGACCTAGAATCACTACCACGATTTGACACATACATGCAGTCAAGCATCTGTCTTGGAGGATCTCAGACAAAAGCCAACAACCCATCCTGGATATGATGTAACTAGGCATGGCAGAAATACCTGAAAACTTGCTAACATTGCACTTCTGACAATGTTTTAGAAAGTCTGCATCATGTATACTTGAGCCAAGAATCAGCAGATGACGTCAAACCTTTGACAAAACTATCAGCCTATCTCAAATCTCTCTTTCTAAGACTCTTGAGCTCTCTGCAAGTCCTACCTTACCTTCAGCCATCTGGTCTCCCTCCTGCAAATCAGTCAGGTTTCAGGGTCCATCACCACACAGAGACTGCTCTCCTTCTTACTACTGCCTGAAATCTATTCTGCTGACATTAATAGGTCTTGGCACACTATTTTCACTCTCTATGATTTGTCTGCGCGCTTTTGTCCTGCGCACTTTTGTCGGGTCACCCCACACTCCCTATCTTCCAATTCATTATTATTCTCCCCATTTCAATCTGCATACAATTTTCATTAAAGAGAGTCTGGTAGTGTTTTTTTCTGTTCATAATGACATCATATTCTCCATTCATGATAAGGTTACCTCACTTATTCTCTTTTGCATTTCGTTGATTTTGATACTCTTGATCACACTATTTTCTTTGATCATATTCAGCACTGGTGTTGAGTTTCTGGCCCTGCACTGCATCAGTTTCTTACTCAGTTCAGTTCACACAATCAATCAGCATTTTTATTATTTATATGGCAATTATTCTCCGGTGTTTTGCTGACACGTGAAGTTCTGCAGAGTTCTGTGTATGATCTTCTTTCTGAATTGTACACTAAACACCACACAACAAGGAATAGTGCTTAAGAATCACTCACCGTGATTTCATTTCTATGCTGATCTTTCAGTTGACAGTTTGACTAGCAATTCGTCTGTGCAGCTATGTTTACTACCTTCATGGAGTGAAATCATGGATGGCAGAGAGACAGAAAGAGAAAGAGACAGACAGAGACACACAAATAAACACATAAAAAGCAGAGACAGAGACAGAGAGATCTAATAACTTACCCCATTTTCACTGGTTTTTCTGTAGCCAACCTCAGTAGAAATTCCCCCTCCTGGTTGACAGCATATGTGGCTGGAACAACACAGTATATGCCAGGCTCAAGGCTAAATCTGCAGGTTCTCTCTCGGAAATGCTCATACTGGAACATCTTCTGAGAAAGATGGAGGCTTGAGTGCTCAAGGTGCTGCATCTTAGTCACATCAAGTGGATCTTTCCCAATATACTAACAATCAACGACCAGAAGCAACAGAGCAGAATGGCTCACGTGGTACAGAACAGTAAACTAGATTACATGTAAATACAGAAATTCTTTGCCAGTCATTCACATTCAGTGCAACTAATCCAGTGTCAACCAACCTGTCTTGTCTGTTAAGATGTCCTCAAAAGTAGACACAATTACATACATAAATGGACTGGGAGCGCTCCTGAGTAGATGATCTTGAAGGGGCGCTATATCAAATTGCTAGTAAATAAAGAAATAAAACAACACTATATTTTCGTGCAAGTATTGATCTCGCCAATTCTCCAGCACAAATACATGTCTTTAAAAGAATTTGCATGCAGCTGAGAACCTATTTGTTGCACACAAATTTTTTACACAACTGCATAGATACAACTGCATTGCATAAATTTAGTGCACACACACACACTCACACACACCCACACACACACACACACACACACCTTGTAGATATCAAATCCAATGGGAAGTTCTGTGTCCGTGTGTTTAGTTGCTGACTTCTTAAGTCGAGTGAACTTCTGCATCAGAGAGACGATGAGGCAGACTTTCTTGCGGTCATCATCTGGCTCTTTGAGGTCAACAAGATATTGAGGATTGTCCCACGTTGAAGCTAACACCCAAAACACACACACACATATATATATATATATTATATATATATATATATACACACACATCATACAAATCAGGAGTAGATCAAAGATCAGAAGCTAGGAGAAAAAAAATTAGAATGGAGAGTAGGGGGGGAATATGGAAAACAATATAATAAATATAGTAAACCAATAAAAAAATTATGTCAGTCCATCAATTTCAGAGATTAGGTACATGTGATGTGTGTTCCATTCCTTGACTTTTAACTTCATCTTATGCCAGAGTATAACTGCATCATTGAAATATTTAATAGAAATCTGCATCAGGTAGAATCCATAAACTACAACATGATCTAAAAAGCAATCTTACTCCTCCTCTTTGTCCTCCTCCTCCTCTTCCCAATACTACAATTGAATGCTACTGAATAGGACTAGGCTATCTATCATAACATGTATTAATTGATTATCTTCGTGAACTTCTGTGTTGCTTGAGAATCATCTAAATGGCCCACAGAAAATCAACACAAGTCTTGAAGACTACCTGCCAGCCATTAATATCAATAACATGTCATCAACCATGTTTGAAAAGGCCGGTAAACACAAGAGACCCATCATCTATCAAACATTTCTCCTCCTCCTTGAAGTGGTCCAGCTCATATGCTGCAAGTAGTACCATAACAGAGGCAGTGCTCAGGTTGCAGCCAATGCTCAACCTTGAACTTATTGCAGACTGCAGCTCATTGACGTACTACTAACCTTCATAAGGAGGTGCCCCTGATCCACCAGCTGTCAGTCCTTTGATCCATGCACCATTGTAGCTGCACACATGCCATTCATGCTTACCCTGCCATCGCAATCAATCAACAAAACCTATCACATGAAATCAGCCAATTTCATCTATAATAATAAAGAAGAAACTATGTGTGTGTGTGTGTGTGTGTGTGTCTGTCTGTTTGACCGGAATGCATTTCCACAGTTTTCGAGCTTTTCACTCCAAATCTTCACTAATGTGTCCGTCTGGGCATGAGACGCAAAGTTGGGGGGTTTTCGAATCTCCCCCACCATGGGGGCAAAAATGGGGGGCGAAACCCCCCAAATTTTTTCCCATAAAATTCAGGTATTGATTTCAAACTTTGCACCTAGACAGAGGGCCATCGAAACCACCCAGTTGGGTGGTTGGCGAATCTCCCCCACCACTGGGGTCGCGATGGGGGAGGCGAAGACGGCAGTTTATTAAACACCTTTTAAAACGCTTGCGTGGTCATTATATAATTGGCGAAAGGAGTTCACGAAAACCACTGCGGGTGGCTCGGTCGCAATATAAACGTGGAGTGTGAGGTTGTTCTCTGCCTCCGACACTAATCATCTTCGATATGAAACAGTGTCGTTAAGCCCTGAACTCTTACTTCACGAAAACCCAAATTTCACGGGTGGTGTACAGGTGGTTAGGTCGGAGTGTGGTGGGGTGTTGTCGGTCGGGTGGGTGGGTTTGGGGGTGGGGGTGGGGGTGGGAGGGATATTTTTCTCTCCAAAAAATAAAATTTCACCGGGTGTACCGTTGGAGGTTGAAGGGGGGGTGGGGTGGGGCGAAGATGGGGTGGGGTTGGTGGAGGGGTGGGTTGGGATGGGCGGGATTGGGGTGGGGGCGGGATGGAGGGTAGTGTGAGGGTGGGGTGGTGGGGTGGAGGAGATAGGGTGGGGCGGTTGAACGGGGTGGGGTGGGGGTTTGGTGTGGAGGTGGAGGTGGGGGTGTGGTGAGAGGTGAAGTGGAGGGGTGGAATGGAGGCGAATGGAGAGGTGGGGGCGGGTGGAGGGAGTGGGGTGTACGGGATGTGGCTTTGGGGGTGGAGGTGGGGTGGCGGTGTGGAGCGTGGAGGGGGTAGGGTGGGGCGGGTGAACTGCGTGGGTGGACAGGGTGGGAGTTTGGGGTGAAGGTTGAAGGTGTGGTGAAGGCGGGGTGGAGGTGTGGCGGAGAGGTGGGGTGTGGCGGGTTGAGGTGTATGGGGTGGGGTGGAGCTTTGGGGCGTGGAGGTGGGGAAGGAGGTGGAGTGTGTGGTGTGGTTGGGCTGTTGCCGGGTTGAGGGGTGGGGTGTACGGCGTGGGGGTGGGACTTGAGGTGGGGTGGAGGTGGGGTGGAGGGGTAGGGTGGAGGCGGGTGGACGGGGTGGGAGTTTGGGGTGGTGTTGTGGGGTAGGATGGGTGGAGGGGTGGGGTTGTACGAGGTGGGGGTGGAGGTGGGGGTGTGGTGTGGTTGGGTTGTGGCCGGAGCGGGTCGTATCCTAAATTTCCCGGGCAACGCCGGGTACCCCTTCTAGTTTAAAATAACCATCAAGATCAGTCAATTCCAACCATTGATTGACATTGATCACATCTAAGTAAATAAGTATCTGAGGCTCACTATGATTGTTTATAATATGCAGTAGCGCTTTCCGAAAAATCTATTTGAATTTCAACACTGCACGTCTTAGCCTAGTTTAGTTAATTATATGCACACTGAATGATATGCAATGAATGACTCATGCATTAATTGTTCACGCTAACTGTGCCTAATGTTCTAGTTATCTTTTTTTATTTACAAGAACAAGTCAACTTCCTGCTGTTTATGTTCAATTAGTTAAGAAACAGTGCTTAAAGGCTATTACTTGTGTAGTATGTAAAAGACAATACCACTATAATTGTTTTGCTGATGCATGCGTCTCATGTGTGCCTGCTTAATCTTGGATGCATGAACTCTCCTTTGCTTAACTGACACATTTCCTTTCAACGGGTTACTCAGTATTGAGGACTTCCTAAGCTCTATTTGTATTGTATCCTATCGTATCTGACCATTTGTAAAGCGCTTTTTGCAGCAAGAGCCTTTCTGAAGCGCTCCCAGTGCGTGCAACTCCAAGAAAAAAGGCAGGTTTTTAGACGAGAGACGACGAAAGACTGCCAGAGAGAATGGCAGATGGCGGATGGGAAAAGACCATTCCATAGGGAGGGACCTATGCAAGCAAATGCGAGGAACAAAGAGGTCAAGCCGATCAGAGGACCTAAGAGGACGCAGCGAAGTGGCCGAAATGGGGCGAAGCATAAGATCACAAAGATACTTTGGAGCAAGGCCCCGTTGAGACTTGAGAACCAAAATTAGAACTTTAAATTGTATACGAGCCAAGAGTGGATGTTAGTGAAATTGTTCAGCCATGAATGAAGAAATGTGGGAGAATCGAGGAAGACGGGCAATGAGCCTAGAAGCAGCATTGAGTACGTGGGAGAGCTAGCCGAACCTTAGGGAGGCCAACAAGGACAGAATTACAATAGTCAATCCAAGAACAGACGAAGGCGTGAACAATAGAGGTAAAGGTCGAAGATGAAACAGATTTGCAAATAGTCCTGAGACGCCTTAACTGGAAGTAGGAAGAGCGAGTAAGCTTGGCTATGTATTCGGCAAAGGTTAGAGAACTATCTAGGGTGACACCTAGGTCTCAGACACTAGATGAAAAGTTGAAGTGAGGAAAAGTTTGAGAGTACCAAGAAGTCAAGTTTTTGGAGCTGCTTGGAAGTGCCAAATCAAATCAACTGGGTTTTTGAAGAGTTGAGGGAAAGGTGATTTGAAGACATCCAGATTATGGAGATCTTGAGATAGAGCATCAAGTTAGCTTGCGAGAAAGAGTTGAGCATAAGGGGTTCATGCACATAGGCTTGAACATCACCAGCGAAAAGATGGCCAGTAGCAGAGTGGCTAGGGAAAAGAGAGGTAATGCCAGCCGTGTAAAGGATGAATAAGGGCGGGCCTAGGACAGACCCCTAAGAAACACCGAACACAACAGGGACCACTTGAGTCCTAGAATCACCAGAGATGATCATTTGGGTGCAGTCAGAGAGATAGAACCGAAGCCAAAGTAGTGGAGAACCCTTGAGTCTGCAGGAGGTTTCAAGGCGCTGCAGCAAAATTTCATGGTCGACCATGTGAAAGGCAGCAGAGAGTCGAAGAGAGCCAAAAGAGTGACTTGAGACTTGTCAACAGCAGAGTATATGTCAGAAAGTAAAGAGAGGAGGGCTGTCTCAGTCGAGGGGTTAGCCCTATAGCCAGACTGGTGAGAAGGAAGAAGACCCGATTTCTAAAGATATTTGTGATTACAAATCTTACCAAAAAGGCATTACTGCACTTGAAGGAGCCAAGAAACTTGAATTGTCTTTCTTAGTGACCATGATAGATGCTCCCCTTTAAATAGCAACGATATTGATCATGATCTTAAGCCTCTATTTCTATAACAGCAAAATCTAGATCTGTTTTGACAGTGAATTTACTTGTCAATAAACAAAAATACAATACAATAAAATTTACGCCTGATTCTCTTACCACCTGAATTAACACTCTTTGGTGTCTTTGCCTATTCACTACCATGCACCCAAACTGAAGAAGTATGCAATGCAAAGTAATGGATAATTAATGGATGTAACTGACTTATTAAACACTGTCTCTATTCTGGCTTTAACAGAAATGTGAGTGGATACAGCCTCAATGGATACTATAAATATAACAAGTCATTAACTTGTTCAGAAATCTAGAGTTATACGTATAAGATGCACTTTAGCGCACGTTGAATACTGATATGGAAGGGTATTACTTACCAGTTACTTGATCTGTCACTTAATAACTTGGCCCCAAAACCCTTGAATATTCGCTCATGAATGCATTTATGAATGGGGCAATTGACTGCTAGGAGCTATATATAGTTCCCCATGCACTGATCTGGACAAGTTTTGTCTTGAAATTGATCAATTATTGTCAAAAATTGCAGATAAGTACAAGTAAGTGGCAATTATGGGTGACTTTAACATTGACTTGCTTAGAGTCGAAGGATCACTTTGGCGCTAGTTCTTTCTTCAAAAGCATGTTCTCCCATGATCTTCACCAAAATTATAACGAGACCCACTGGAATTACCACTCGCTCATCAACACTGGTCAATAACATTTGTACAAATGTCTCGTCAAATACAATTGAGTCTAGAATTGTTAACCTTTTCCACTCGGATTAAATATTGGTATCGTTCTCCCCAGATCTGAAAATTTTTTACGCGGTAAACCCTAAAAGTATAGTTTGACAGTATACAATGTATATAAAAATTATTTCAGCCAGTATATATTTATTCAACCAGTTAATATGTTCAAATGTACCTTTCAATTGAGAGCACTTGCCCATTTTATGTATATTTGGACTTTGTTTAGTACTTTTTGAAATCTACAAACACAGATATACATACATGCAAGCATACATATATCCACACATACATACATACTTACATACATATATACATACATATATACATACTTACATACATGCATACATACATGCGTACATACATGCACACATACATGCATACATACATGCATACAATCATACATACATACATACAAACATATATACACACATACATAGAGTCATACGTACAGTCATGCATTATCTGCTTCTGCATACATACCTTGTCGATAGCCATTTTTTTTATAGAAATCACTTGTTTCCGGTTCGTGTGTGCGTTTTATTCAAGTCGCCTTTATTCGATAGCGTTATGTCCCTCTCCGTAGGCCTTACGAGTCTCAAACTTGTATCCTACTCATATGTCCCACCCAGTGGGACAGTCGAGTGGAATGAGAAAATTCAAATGTCCCACCCAGTGGGACAGTCGAGTGGAAAAGGTTAAAGTAGACATTTTAGCCAATTTGCCCGCATTAATCTTTGATTTTGAAACGAATAATTGCATGAGGTCTTCGTTTGATGACTCCCAGGTAGCACTAGCAAAACATTCAGTTCAATGGGTTTCTTTCATTGGGCTCGGCATGTTTTTGCTAATTTTAACTCTTTTGAAGATGTGCTTTATAAATCTGTAATTAGTTACAATTACAGATGGCAAAAGGACATACAGCATCAAAGGAGCAGTATAGCAGCGCAGGCAGTGTGAGAAGAGATGAGTAACACTGTAGGCAGTGTTAGAGAAAATGGTTAACGAGAAAGACCAAGTCAAAGTAGAATTAACAGTGTTCACAGTGTCATGGAGGAAGACTGACAGGAAGTAGTAAAGGCATTGATCATCATCATCATGAAGCATGCCCTTCCAGGGCGTCGCATGATGCGGCAACGATTTCCCTCCAGAGAATGCGATCTTCCACCAGATCACTCATCATTTTCGTAGGCTAAGTGTTCCTCGGTTGAGTCGCCACTCCAACGCAAGTAGATCAGGCTGATCATCCCGGCATTGACTACCTCAGTCGTTCGTCTTCACTCCATGACCCTGAAGCAGGGGTTGTTTTAGGCTAGCCCATATCCGGATGCAGTTTAACGTCATATCCAGGACAAGTAAAGGCACAGCGAGATAAATAGTATGCCACAGAGTGTAAGAGATGAATAACATGGCAGACAGCGTCAAAAGAAATAGACAACGGCAGGTAGTATAACTCAAGATGGATACTATGCTATGCATTGCCATTGCTGATGTTTACCAGTAAAAGCAGTGTAGAAAGTAGTGCTTGATACACTCACTGATCCAACTTCAAATGTGTCTGGTGTAAGATGGCAAAACTGAAGTGTATGAAAATTGGAAATCCAGTCTTCAAACGACATCCTACAAGCAGACACTTTGCATGACCACACGTGTAGTATGCAAGGTAATATTACAAATGACTGTCATTCACTCAAAGTATATGCATAGTGTTCTTTTGAAACAAATATCCAAATGAATATATTTTAAAAGACGTGTAATGTGAGCCAAAACTTGGCAGAAATTAATGCCAACGAACACAAAAGAATTTTTTTATCATAAATCACAAATGATGGAGTTATAATTTTTTTATTGAAGATAACATAGTTCGTCGCCTAAGAATTATCTTCACTTTTGTGAATTCAGAGGTAATTGAGGTAGAAGCTTTGGTAAAATTTTGCGGGGAAAAAAGGAAATTCAAGCCAAGAAACGTCAGGTACAGACATCACATTAAAACATCAATATAAGGGACAATCGTGCTAGCGAGACGTAAGCAATTCATTTTTAAATAGTAACTTTTAAAATTTCTTTATAGAAATTTGTGATTTTTTTTATAAAATGGATTTAAATAAATTGCAAGTCATCCTCACGAAAACAAAGACAAGAAATGATAAAATAAGCAATACACAATTATTAGCGAGTTCATGCATTTCAATATTCGCGGAAATAATACAAATTTTTTCCCCTGGACAGTGGACATACGACACTATGATAGCAGTGTATTGATTGTTGTATCTCCTTATCGTCCAATCAACGATGAGCTTTTTCTGGACATACAGCAAGGCACTTCTAAACCGTGAATGTAGTACTGAAGATACAGCAAAACAACTTGGAGATATGGGAAAAGAACTTGGAAATACTAATTTCCTGAACAACTAGTAACTTACTTACTTTTTTCAAACTGCCTATATGTCTTTCAAGACTGACCTTCTCAATATTCACCTGATTACAGCTTGGCTTAAATTGTGAACCCTCATCTGATGCCTTGTGCATCAGACACTACTTTACTAGACTTTACACAATGTTAGAAATGAACTAGACAGTCACCAGAATTCTCCGTCATCTTCCACCTTCAGATCCAGTGTGTTCCTTTCTGACTCAGACAGCTTCTGCCATTCTGTGGACCTACATCATTAACAATGATCATTGCCAATTAAGCTGCAGAGTTACAGTAAGCTAATGAGCTTATAGACAGACAATCTCTTACTAGACATTAGTACAAGCAAATACAGCTTATTCATTCATTCATCCAAACATTATGGATATTTATATAGTGCCCCTTTGAGGTTACTACTCAGGAGTGTTAATGATCCAACCTCAGCTGAAAAGTACTGTTTTAAGGCTCCGATAAAATGCATCTGAGAAAATCGTAGGCATTTAAGGCGCATATGGCATTCCATACCATGGGGCCAATAACAGAGAAAGACCGGCGCTGTCTAAAGGCAGTTCGTGCTCAGGGATTGAGGAGTTCACCCTGAGCGGAAGAACAAAGAGCACGCACACAAAAATTGATCAATAAATATAAGTAGCATCTGGCACATCACAACAGAACAGAGAATGCATAACTGTGGCATAGTTTTCTATCAACAGTAGTATCTATGGTAGTCATGTAACTCCTCTGTGATTTCCTCCACTGGCTGTTCCATCTCGTATCGAGTTCAAGCTCTGTCTGCTTGTCTTCAAATCACTTCACGAAGACATGCCCAGTTATCTGCGTGATTGCTGCACAGAGACTCATTCCTCCATAGCCGGGTTTCGGCTCTGATCATCTTAGAGGACCGATTTGTTTGTGCGGAGGATGAGAATGCGCTTCGGCGATCGTGCTTTCTCAGCTGCTGGTTCTTGATGCTGGAACAGACTTCCTTTCGCTATTCGATCGGTCGCCTCAGTGGACTCTTTTAAATCCAAGCTATCCCGCATCTTAGTTGCTTTGTAAGGTGCCATATAAATTGTCGTAATAGCAGAGATTATGAAGCTACACACTAGCCTGCCAACAGATCTGTAGTTACACTGGGCTGTACTTTATCTCCATTAACTCTTTGTAGCTATTTTGTTTCTGATGAATCTGACAATTATTACTTTAAATGACTACAAACACCTAAAATCTTTAGAAATATAGGTCTACACACGATATGTCATTTGATTTGCATTTTATCCAACAACAATATTTTATCTTTAAACAGTTCATCAGTTCAGGTGTTATGTGTAAGTTTATTTTATTAACAAGTGAATTCATTTTAAATGATAAAAACAAAAATCATAAAATTCTTACAAATTTCAAGAAAGGAATTTAAATGTAATGAAAAATTTGTACCAGCAGGTGAAGGTCCAATAACTGAAAGCATTTAGCTACAGAAAAGAAGCCAAAATTGAGTTAATGCCTTTTCTAGTAATAATATCAGCCATCATAACATTTGTCCCCAAAACCTGTCTTTCAATTCCAAAACTCCTGACAATTATTTTTTTTCACTGGGCGATGATGAAGAAACATTAGACGACAGAGCGACCAATGGCCAAGGAAAATATGTTTCTCTTTAAATTTAAATGGCTAGATGCACAGCAATAAAACACGGGCAAAATCTTGTTTCTAACTTTAATTTCTAAAGTTCTAACCTTTTAACCTTCTAACCTTTAGTGACAGACTCAGACAGAGAGTGGCGTCGGACACCTACGGGCGTTGTGCCTATGGTTTATGATGATGAACCTTTTAAAAGCCACATGCATAATTTTACTGGCAAGCACAATATTTCTACTAACTACTACGACCAAAGTATAAAACTGGCCAATTACATGCCAGATGGTGCACATTTGTAAAAACTGACTGCATTCACTGTCATACTGTCATAGTAAACCATGGATTGTTCTAAGCATGGCAGTCCAATTGCTAAGTTTGCCCAAGAAGAGATAGTTCAGAATCTTCAGATATCATAAAACAAGAAAATCGATAACTTGTACGGTATATAGTGCCACTGTAATTATGCACTAGGCACTCATTCAAACGCTCAAACAAAACTGAAAAGAATTCATGAGCAAACTACATTTCAGCAAATCTGAGACAGAACGATGGAAAGAACAAGCATCAATGTAGCCTGAAACATTTTGGTTGTTGTAGAAGATTAAGTCAGAGTAGTGTGAACAAATCACATGTATACATACATAAAGGAAGAATGTTCCAAAGTCTTAGGCCAGAAACAAAAAAGACCAACAGTTTCTTCAGAACAGTCTTTCTCCTCAGAAAAGTTGATCAATCAGGCAAGCAATATGAACTTGTGAAGAGTATGGAGGCAGATCAGACTGCACAGATATTATTAAGCCAAGGGTCTAAAGTTGTTGTGGAATTCTTAAACAGGATAAAACATAGAGCTACTTTGGAAGCAGAATCCAATTATCAATCATTCAAGACAATATATATATATACAAACACAGAGACGTGGCACAAAACAGTACGTTCATTCGTTGTCTGCTCTCAACAGGCAGGTTCATATGACCAACGACGCCACTCATCTCTTGTCTGTGCCTTTCTCTTCATTCTACTCTACATTGTCTTCCTTCATCATCATCCAGTCCAGCAGCATTGTTCTTCGTCTTCCTCCTCATGTCTTTTTTTCCTCCATTCTTCCTTCGATGATTTCTCTTATAAAGTTACAGTAGAAGATTCAAATTGATTTTGAACATTCAAAATTGCAGAACTCTATAATGTTCCTACCCATCTGACCAAGCACCATTCCACTCACGATGACCCCATGGATTCCTCAGACGAAGCAACTTTATCTTCTCCTCTTTAACATCAACCTATCAACCAAAGGATATGCACAAATTTAACAGTTGTGCAATTGATTATATTATTTTAGTTTATGCAAGAAGTCAAATAGGATGTAAGACTGGTCTCTCTCGCTATATGGCTTCCTAGGCAGAGCCATGAAATAACTATTTCAACCTCACGTCAACTGCACGTTACCACAATACTCATCCATACTATAAACAATTAAACAGTGTACGCATTGCTTAATAAATACAAAACATTATCTCACTATGTCAACTATCCACCAATAAAATGCTTTATGCCAAAAGTTTCTTACGAAAATATGCGCAAACCAAGTAAGATGTGCTTAAACAAAGTTTTCATAAAACACACTGTTGAAACGAAAACATAAACTTGAAAATGAGATTAAACATTTAATTCACTTCCACATCACACATCACCAATTGCATATATCTTTGGCAAACTTGTGTTGCAAACTCAGAGAGAGACTGTCCAACAATGTAATAAGAAAAAATTAAAGATACAACTGAAGCCAACCGCGAAATAAACAAGCAATGGATAAGTTAAATAACACACTCAAGTTTTTTCAGTTAAAATGAAACAAATATCAGTAAATAATCCAAAAGAATGCTTTCAAACATAACTTAATTAGAGCTTAGTATTAAGACCACAATGATTGATTGAACCAGATCATGTACTTGTAATTAGTAAGTTCTGCTGTTGTGCCAGCATCTAATGTAAATGGGAGTGGGGGGGAGGGTAATGGTAACACTATGGCATGAAAGAGCACATGAACACGGGATCACTTCCCACTACCCTCTTAACAAAGGTCTACTCAACCTTTCATTCAGCAGATGGCATTGGAAAAAAGACCAGTAGGATGTGATAGGTACCTTGCATCAAGAGTAAAGACACTCTCATAAGTTACGAAAAATGTAACATCTAGCCATTTAATCTACAACTAAACTAACAAACATTACCTCAATTACATGCGTGATGCTGTAGGCATGCCCTGTTACTAGGCCATTTGCAAGTCTTTCTTCAAATTTACCATTCTGTGCCTTGTAACACAGAAACAAAATAAATAATAATAAAACTGCTGTATAACTGACCAGTTTTTATTAAATTACGAATATCAATATGAAATTTTACAAGCTTAAAGACAATTCATATCTACATATGATGACCAGATTTCATCAAAATATTTCAAATAGAACAAAAGTTGTATACCACTTTTAGGGAGGAAACCCACCGTTTTTTGACGATTCAAAAACGAAACGCAACAAAAAGTAATAAAAACACAATTTTATTAAGTATCATCCCAAATAACTGCTGTCAAATAAACTTGGTAGTGCTTTACAACTTGTGTTCAATGTGCTCATCACCAGTGCCAACACTTCTTTTGAGTTTCTTTGAAAAGTTCTTGATGGACCTGTTCACGCGTTCCAAAGGCAAATCTTCCCATATCAACTCCAATGCGACTTCATAGTGACGTGCGGCTACGCTGGTAGCCTGTTTATTTTTAAAATAATATACTAACAATGATCATCTGGCAATATCAAGGCTATTTGATAACAACTATCTGAGATGAGGCTTAATAAAGTCGTGTTTTTGCTACTTTTTGCTGCATTACCAGAGGTACGTTTTTGAATCGTCAAAAACGATGGGTGGCCTCCCTAAAAGCAGTATAACTGATGTTCCGTTTGAAATATTTAGATGAAATCTGGCCATCATGTGTAAATATGAATTGTCTTTAAGCCAGTAAAATTTCATTTCGAAATTCTTACTTCTGGCCAAGATATGGCAAAAAACCTAGGGGGTCTTTTTTACTCGCACCCTGTACAAACATACATTGTGGGGCACGGTGGTGTAGTGGGTATGTTTGTCGCCTTGCAGCCGAAAGGTTGCAGGTTCGAGTCCACCTCAAGTCGCCACGTAAAGACCTTGGGCAGAATCCTTCACTCGCAATTGCTCAGTGCTTCGGCGTGAAACTCAGATGCAGTGTCCGCTCTGCAGTCTGGAGCGCCTCTGAGTAGAAAGCTTGAAGGGGGCGCTTTAACAAGTGCACATACAAATATACATCTTTTTCTCAGAGTATCAATCTGTATAAATAAAAATGTAACCGCGTTTGGCTCGGCTTCAAAGATCTCCGAACTTTCTTCATTGATTGCTTTCGAAACTTCACCAAAACGTTTAGTTCCAACACGGCCGGGTTTGCAGATGCTTTTTGGGAAAAAGCGCAATCTTTTAAACCAAAAAAGCAACTTTGCAAATTCTACCGTTTTCAACACATACGCCCGTCAATAAGCCTTGCCTTAAAATTCGGGCGCGTTTCAAATGATGGTTCAATTGTGTTCCGTTTATGTAGCGCATTTCAACACATTCGATTGCGGCCTTTTTGCTGACGAGCTTTAAGGCACTATCCGCGTCGCTGTCGGTCCGTGTCGGGAAGGTACGGTGTGAGGGAGGAAAGGAGGGGAGAGAGCGGGATGAAGAGGGAGGGGAGAGATGGAGGATGAAGGGGGAGGGGGAGCATCGGAGGAGATGGGGAGGGGAAAGCAGGGGAGGGACTCCGAGGGAGAAGGGCAGAAGGAGGGGAGGGGAGGGAAGGCGAGGGGGAGGGATAGGGGAGGGGAGGAGTAGGGGAGGTAGGGGAGGGTGGTCTTTTCTGCCACAGCAACTCGTGGCCGGGTTCAGCTAGTGACAAATAATTTTTAAAAGCCCAGTTTCTAATACAGTCCAGTTCTTAAATTAATCCGAACAGCAATGCAAAAAAAATTACAACAACAAATCAGTAGATATTAAGCATCAGTACTTTAAAAATCTTAAGCTGATCCTTGCTGTAAGATTCAACAGTATTGATGTCTATTAACTGCTGTGTACATGCTAAAATCCTATTTCTTGGTCATTAATGCTCATTTTTAAACAGTACAGACTTTTCCATTAATATATTCTGCTTCCTATCACATCAGCCAAGCACTTCATCAAGTACCCGTCAAGCTAGGGCTGCCAACCATCACGAATTCGCCGAGAAAGTCCCAGAATCAGCGATGTGCGTCCGTGTCCCAGAATTTGTGGTTGATTTGCATTGACAAAATGATGTTATTTTGCACACAAACTTGGCAAGTTGTGTGATGATTTTGCATTCTGCGCTCTACTAAACCTAACGTTGTTGGCTGAACATTGAATGTTTTACAACGCTGGGTTCAAGTGTTGAAAACTTTACATACCACGACACTCAGTAGCATAAATATTATTGTGTCCTATGTACCATTAGTCTGTTCTAAGGCTTTTGAGAGATGAAGTGCTGATTTCTACGACTTTAAATTGTACCTATGCAATATAACATGTGGAGAGTGTAAATTGGTCCGGAATGGCAAAATCAAGAGTTGGCAACCCTACGTCAAGCACACAGATTGAAGACTTTCTTATTTCCTCGGGGCTGTCATGCTGAGAGTGCATCTCAATTGCTAGTACTGTAAGAAGCACTTTTACAAATTCTTATCTACGATATAATAAGATACATCACTCCATTGCATATATAGTATGATACAAATGCTTGTGTGGCGAGGTGGTGTAGTGGTGGCGTCGTTGCCTTGAAGCCGGAAGATTCGAGGTTAGAATCCACCTCGACGCGCAAGGACCTTGGGCAAGTCCTTCGCTCATAATTGCTCAGCGCTTCGGCATGAAACTCCGAGAGCGCTTCTGAATAGAGAGAGCTTGAAGGGGCGCTATAACAAGTGTGCAGTGTGCTGTGCACATACAAACAAACAGCAATTGCTACTAATGAGTTATTTTAAAGAACTGTCCAAGAAACTCAGAAGAACTCAAAAAGCTATAAAAAAACTCTGCAAAATGTGCTAATGCAATTGAAAAAATGTAAAACCTCAACAGCTGAACACAAGAATGAGTTCCTTGTGAAAACTCTTTTCATGTTTTTGAAAAGTTTCTCTTTGTTCTTAACGTCCTTCAGATCCAAGAATTCTCCAATTCCACCGGTGAAATCCACCAAAGCATCTGTACTGTATCCAATTTCAATTGCCTGATAAGAACCATTCAACCTGTAATTTAGAAAAACCAACAGAAGTTTGCTTAGCCAGTAAAAAGTTAAAATAGAGCAAGAAATATTTGACCAGTGACAGACACATCATAGTAAATAAGGTTGTTAAACGATAACCGGAAATCCGGTTATCTATTCTGAATGCGATAATTGGTTTTAATTGTTCACAAACTGCCAATGAAATTCATTTTAAAAAGTTATTTTTGAAAATTATAAAGGATGATGCCTGCATTTGTACTGACTATAGCTTAGAGATCGCTGTGAGAACAAGCTAATTGCAAGAAATAAATGGTATCCATGACGCTGCATTACCCGCGGCTCATAATATATGAGGTCACAGACCCACGTTAGATGTCAATGCATAGTCCAATACTTCAAATGCAACATCGTCATGCATTTCGTCAAATGTTAAAATTTTGTGATGGCAAAAATGAGAACCAATTGATATAAAATTAACTGTCAGCGAACGAGACGAGGTAATGACATAACCTCTTAAACACTTCTTATGCCAAAAACATCAAATCCGAACTGCTGCCATCTTTGTTTATACTGCCAGCTGGAAATTAGTTGATTTTTCTATAAGGCCAAGTAAAAAATCCGACATCATCGGTTTCAAATCAGATTTTATACAATCGATAACAAGTGTGACAAATAATACGATATTAACAACCTTAATAGTATACTATGCCAACAATCAAGATTGGTGGGTACCCAAGTGTACTCCAATTAGACATCATGTAACACCTCAACATTATTAATTCTAATACTGCTTTGAAATACAATACTTAAATTCCATTTCAATCAGTAGATTGATTCGTTTAAATAAGCCTGTCATACGCAAATATTTAAACGAAGTGACTAGCGGACCGCCAGGCGGCCGTCCAATTTCAATTACTAGAGGACCGCCAGCCCGGTTAGGGGAAAACAATGTGGACGAGGCGAAGGGCTGGCGGTCCTCTAGTAATTGAAATTGGACGGCCGCCTGGCGGTCAGCTAGTCACAGCCATATTTAAATATTTTGAAAATCGACAAAATGGTTAACAACGAGGGTAATTCAGACAGATGCTGGCTGTGATAAATATTTCAGACAATGATTTGTCTGCCGAGAATTTAGGAAAAGGCGAAATGCAATTTGCACGAAAAATTATCAGTCGCTTCTTCTTTTAGGTCCAGATGCCCAGCGACGCCACTCTTCTCGATGTTGTGCTTTTTCTTTGAGTTTTCCATATCCATCCTTCATCATTCAGTCCAAGAACTTTCCCTAGGTCTTCTTCTTCCCCTCTTCCTCTCCATTTTGCCCTCCACTATGTTTCTTTGCAAGGAGTTGCCTCTCAGTACATGTCCTATCCTGTTCTTCTGCCTTGTTCTAATTGTATTCATCAAGGATCTTTCCTCTTCAACCTTCTTCAGTACTTCTTCGTTTGATTTATGCTCTGTGCAGCTGACCCTTTCCATCCTTCTCCATATACACATCTCGAACGCTTCAATTCGTTTGACAACCTCCTTTCTCATCGTCCAGGTCTCTGCTCCGTACAGTGCATAGTTGTTTAAAACGGTTTTTCGTTTTTTATTCGCTCTCAAAAAACGTCGTTTAAAACGTTTTTTATTTTTTCCATCGTTTTATTCCGTTTTTTATTTTTTATGTAACGCTATTTATTTATTTTCTGTCTCTTATTATTTTCTTAAATTTAATTTTTCCCCTGATATTCCTTACGTTTTCAGCCCAATCTCAAGGTTTCAGATAACTGATGTCATTATTTAATTGTTTAACATCATTTAAGAGATACATGTAGAAAGTAAACAAGGGCTTTAAGTTTAAAATGCAGTTTAAGAAGAAAAAAGTCAAATTATTTTTCATTTCCGTTTTTTTGTCGTTTTTTTCCGTTTTTTTTTTTTTCGAATAAAACGATGTTTTTCCCCGTTTTTTTAATTCCATTTCCATCGTTTCTATGGTACAGTGTGATGCTCCAGATCAGTGCCTTGACCATTCTTTTCTTGATGTGTCGACATGGGCGCCCGCACATAGGGGCAATAGGGGGCACTTGCCCCCCCTGGAAAATTGAAACCTATTTTCCACAATACTACTTTTAGGTTTATAACAAATTTCTTCGCATTAGAGATTTTAAAAACCTACTTTTAACTAATAGTTTTAGATTTTTCAACGAATTTCTTTGCAAAAAGAAACAATTTATATTAGAAATTTTATAAAGTAAAACTGAGAAATTTACAGCAAGAAGCCTTTATGAAAAATAGCCATGCATGTTCTTAACTCTCTGCTTTGCATTTTTTTACCTCTTGCCACAAATTTTTTTAACATTGACCGTCGTGTTTTGCCCCCTCCTGCAAAAATTTGTGCTGTCAAATCCATGATTTGAAACAGCATAGCACAATAACCATGCACTACTAGTGAGTGGTTCAGCAGAAAGTAGAGTGATCTCATATGGAGAGTCATCAATCTTCAAAAGGATTTGAAATCAATTAAAGCTCAATATACGCCTCCCTCACAAGCTACGTCTTGTGAGCCCCTTGGTCTCTTTCTTCCCCTGTTTCGTAAACGCCTGAAGAAAGACTATACTATTTGTTAGCGGGAGCGCTAACTTGGGTCAGGAGCGCTACTGAATCTGTGAGCAGCGCTTTATAAGTGTTCAATTACAATTACAATTAATTACTGTGTCCGGATAAAAAGTAGAACACAAAACAAAGTGCCATAACTCGGTCAAAACGTTTAGGATTTGTCTGAAATTTTAAACACAGCAACAGTGACCATATTTACAAGAGATCCTAAAATCGATTAGAAATATTCGTGAGTTTGTCAAGTTTATGAATGTTTAAAATGTACATGTATATATAAACTACAGCAAATAAAGCTGCGATTTCTTCGTTTGTAGATGTCTAACAAGGCAAAAATTGAATGAAGTTTAAAAGACTTCTTTGAATGCACCTACTGTTAAATTCTTTCAAAACAGTAACTGAAAACCTGAGTACCCAGTGGCCCTTCCTCTGTCCAGTGTCCAGCTTACCCTCACTAGGTGCATAACTCGACATGCGAAGGATTTACATCCATCGACCACCATTCAGATAAAATCAACGTTGCTTTTCTTTCAACTCAAGAATACAAACAATCAAACAAAGTCTTAAAATGAGATTTCATGATAACTAGGTACCAACTTGGCATAAGCCTTTTCAATCAATGCACTCCAGAATTCGTTTGGTGCATCTCGATTGTGGCAGAAGATAAGGTGACCATTGCGAGTAGGCAAACGATCATCGACCGTAACCTCCACCCACTCACCATATTGCCAGAAGTTGAAGCGAAACACTCCTACAAATTTAGAAACCTTCTTTAGCAGAACCTGACTATGTCAACATATCAAATCCGGTTGTAAAGCATCTTTCAGCTGAAGCAAAAACATGAAAACAGTAAATAGAGTACTGTAGATACTCGAGTGTATCGCGAGTTTTTTAAGGTCGAATTTCTGAACTGCAAGTGGGGTAATCGTGGTATATTCGAGACTAGTTGAAACTTAACTTTCATTACATAAAATATTTCACTTGCTGAAGTCATTTGATGCTTTTAAACTGACATTGGATGGTTGCAGATTGCTATCGCATACCGCCTTAGTTTTATACACGCGGTAATTTGCATCCCAGTAGCTCCGATATGCTGGTTCCTCACAGTCCTTGTAGTGACATGACCAATGAATGCAACAATATTAAATGCACTGACGTATGTGTAGCTTAACAGTATAAAACACACAGATGGTAGGCTGTCTCCATCAGCTGTTCCAGTAGACATTAATTTGTAAGAGATCACCTTAAAAACAATTACATACTAGCATTGCATTAGAAAGAACTACATTAATTTTCGCTCACATGTTGAAAAAAAGTTTAATTTATTAAAATAAGAACAAACTCAATTTCGTTGCATTTTATTTATTTATTTATTTATAGTATTAAAAAAAAATGTCAGATGTGCGTAGATCTATTTTGTAGTATTTGGTTAGGGAGATCGAATTTTGCAGCATTTGAACATGGTTTGGGTCGTATTTTGCATAAGATTTAAACTTCTTCTCTTCTTTATTCTCTTCCGTCAGTGGAGTGACGACGATGAGGCTCCTACAGGACATCTCCAAATTTCTCGGTTTCTGATGAGATCCTTTGCTCTTGACATGTCAATATTCATCTCTTTCAGGTCTTCTCTGACGTTGTTCATCCAGGTCTTTGGTTGTCTTCCTCTGCTTAGAACAGTGTTTCTCAAACTTCTGCAAGTCGCGGACCGACCAAATATTTTTTGGGAAGCTCGCACCGCTAACTTTAATGGCAAGCACAAACAAAATCAAACTGTATTTTTTTAAAAATAATTATAAGGTTATTTATAATTAGGGATATTTTAATTAACAAAAATTGTCTGTACAGCCATTTGGCAAGTTAAAATAAGACACTGGTAATGTATTTTTAAAGTTTGCGACAGAATTTTGAATAAATTTTGAACAACAATTACCGGTAAAATAATTTCACAATTTTAAATATTTAACTATTTTATTTTTCACTCTCAGACTTCTTCACGGATCGGTATTTTATTTTTCACTCTCAGACTTCATCACGGATCGGTGATCAGGACTCCACGGCCGGCACCGGTCCGCGGACCACCACTTTGACTCTTTGAGAACCACTGGCTTAGAACTCTCTTCCTCTACGTGCCGTAAAAGGCCGCGAGGGGTAGTCTTTTTGTGATGACGGGTCATAAATAGTTGCGTTTCTTTTAACCTTACCTGCATACTTTGCGACAAAATCTTGATTTGATGGAACAACACGACGAAACAGCTTTGGCTTGGTGGATAAAATAGCAGTGGCTGCCAAAAACCAACAGTTACCTGCCATAACAATAAAATAAATATCAGACGTATTCAGAAATACACACACACACCTCCACCAAGCGCACACACACACACACACACACAAACACACGCGCACACACACATGCACACACACACCAAGCGCACACACTGACACACACATTAAACACTAAAGTTTTGAATCTAGCAGGCAATGCAGAATGCTGACACAATGAAATTGCAAAATCCTTTGGCTGCATTCACCAAGTCTGCACCCACAATCATTTTCCATACTTCTGAAGGTCCTGGTCCATGGCAAAATGGTGGGCAGCTAAAGAGAAGGAAGTCATGATTATGCACGGCAAGTTACACAAAAAGAGAGACGCTGCTTCAATTGGTGAATTCAATAAAATAAGGCAAAAAAGCAGAGTGGATTCAAAGACATTCTGCAAATATGCAAACAAATGTAGTATTTGATTGACTGAAGTGCACAAACTGATTGCTATATAATAGAAAGGACTCTAATTTAGTTATGATATTTAATTACCAGTAACTATTGTGAATGAAACAATGGAGTACCAGGGTAGATAGGTTCACCATTGTACAGTTAAAAATTGTTCATTTCATATTGGGCTATCCTCTAGTTTGGTGAGGTTTGGGTTCAGGCATAATTGTGCAAAATTACATGCTCAAATAATAAGTTTAATAACAGCTCAAAACATGCAAATTTTTATAGCATTCATGATGAAATGGCACTTTTGCAGCATAAAATAACATTAAATATAAAATAAATTGAACTGGTCAAATTACTTTGAGCTTGTAACTCACGTCACACAGTCACACCACTCATTCACAGTAAGATTCAGAAGATGCGCCTAGTCTAGGGAATGCAATACTGAGATTTTTAACTCCCATGATCCCAGGATTGACAAGTTACATGGTATACGGTATTATTGGGATTACAAATTTGAACATTTTTTGTAAGTGGCAATGCAATCAGTAATGAATCAACTGATTAATCTGCAATTTCTAAAACATAAGAAGCTGTCCATATAGTATGCACACATGGAGAGATGGGATGGGGGGGGGGGGAACGGACATTATCCCCCCTGGACATTATTCCCCCCCGGACATAATCCCCCCCCCCGGACATATTCCCCCCCGATTTTTCGTAGGACATTATCCCCCCGGACAAAATCCCCCCTTCATGTACAAATCCTAGAATAGTGCCATACATACATACGAACATACATACATACATACATACATACATACATGCATACATACATACAAACATACATACATACATACATACATATATACAAACAAACATACATACATACATACATACGCACATACGTACATACATACATACATACATACATACAAGCAAATAAACATCAATGCATACATACATACATACATGTACATACATACATGTACATACATACATGTACATACAAACAATTTATGCATGTATATATATACACTGTGTCCGGAAAAAAAGGGACCCATTTTGTAAATATGAAAATAAATAGTAAATATTCATCGATTTTTACAATTCAAACACCATTTTAATCCGGACATATTTGTCTAATATTGGTGAAAATATAAAAGTTTCAGTCACAACAATGACGTCATAATGACGTCATTTGCATAAAAATGCATTTATCCGGCTATTCATGCATGGTTTCGGTTGATATTGGCTCTTGGTAAAACAGAAATCCATGTAAGGAATGGAAATAAATGCAGCTTATTAAAGGGATTGTCCGCTCTAGAAAAAGGTCGTGCCTGAAATCCTGGAATATTCGGAACAAATGCCTACACATTTCAACAAAATGGTGCTTCAGCTCACCGAGTTCGTCAAAATGCTGAACTGTTGACTAATGAGACTCGGATTTCATTCCTCTTAATTCTTTGGCCGCTAAACAGCCGCCCGCTTAAAACCCGCTGATAATAAGATTTGGAGACTCATGGGGAAGGTGTAGGCTACAGGACAAGGATAAGAGACATTGAAGAACTCCGTGTGGCGAATTGTTAATGCCTGCTGGGGAGTATTTTGATGCGCTGGTTATCGATGCTGCTGTTGGCTATTAGCGCGACCGTTTTAAAGCTTACGTTGAGGACAAAGGTGTACACTTTGACCACAAATTAATTCAGATATAATAATTAAATTAAACTTACATTTATTATTGATAAATTACATCATAAAAATATTGAAATTTTTGATGATTTTGCGCATTTATCTCTTAAATTTGACTTTTTGTGCAAATGACGTCATAATGACGTCATTATTTGGACTGGAACTTTTATATTTTTACAATTGTTAGACAAATATGTTAGGATAAAAACGGTCTTTGAATTGTGAAAATCGATGAATATTTACTATTTATTTTGATATTTAGAAAATGGGTCCCTTTTTTTCCGGACACAGTGTATATATACATACATGCATAGATTGTTTGTATGTATGTATATGTACATGTATGTATGTATGTATGTTTGTATGTATGTATGTAGGGATCATTTTTAGGTAATGATACAATAGACTGGGGGGATAATGTCCTACCCAGGGGGGGAATATGTCCGGGGGGGAAATGTCCGGGGGGGATAATGTCCAGGGGGGATAATGTCCTACACCCGGGATGGGGGGCCATTGGATTTGGGTAACTTCCGTACGGTGTGCATTGCGGGAGGAGGTCAAGATAAAACATATGCAGGCAAAATAAATTCCTAATTATCACATCAACATTAGCCTATTTATAACTCTGTATTGTCCGATCATAGTCGTCCGATGGCATTTCATCACATTATGATTAAATTCTGTTCAGATCTAGACAGTGTATCATCACAGTTAACAAAGTTTGACTAGCAAATATGATGATTAACAAAAATAAATAGCAGCCTATGTAAAATAAACATTTTATATATGATTTAAGCTAATTAACTTTTATAAGGGGTTAGATAAGCTTATTCGCACGTATGCATGGGGTGATTGGGGTCCCCCCCCAAATGTACATATTATAACATGGGTGTTTAAATACGATTTTCTTGCCTACGTAATATATGGATGGGTCCTAACCATATATTTGGGAAATGTACAGTGCTGCCATTGTAGGCCTTTTTACAGTGGAGTTGCGGAACATGGGCCATGTGTTGCATCCTCGAAAGACACTTCCTTACACCCTGTGCCCATGACAACATGACTGTAATATCATTCAAGCAGATGTAATCTAATGCAAAACTCATTCGCAATTAGAATGCTATATTTTATCTAATAAATGTACACCAAAGTGGTCTTAGGTAGTTGGTTTAATAAAGGATATACTTACTTAGTTTGCGACTACCAGTAAGTACCTAATGAATGGCCGCATCAATAGACAGAGTGAGAGATCGAGTGAGTCCTTGACTAAATAAATGATTAACAACACTTGCAACAATGAGTGATGACTAAACTCACCAAGTTTTCCTTGGCACAGGTCTCGTTTTGAAGCACCATCAACAAGAAACTGTGGATTACTACAAATTTCCTGAACAATACAAAACACAGGAAATCTCTCGTTAGATGCAGTTCAACTGAGACAGTGACATAATCTTTAAGCTAAGCAAAGAACTGATTTCTAGGAACGTCCTTCATTTTGTAATGCAATTCGATCAATCTGTAATCGTAGCCTAAGCCAGGGGTGTCAAAGAGCTGACCTGTGGGCCATTTTTAGCCCGCTGACGATCTTTTTCTGGCCCACGGAGCCTTCCCTAAAGATTGCAAAATTAGAGGATAAAAGTTAAATTTTTTATATTTTACAGTCAGCACCAAATACATGGAGTTTTTTTCTTACTGACATCACTTTTGCTCAGACGCACAGCTCTGTAGACTGTATGTCTATGGTTTCCAGTTGGTTGTCTGTTAACAAAATTATGAAAGTCACAAAAACACTTATATTATTTAAAATGTTCTGGGAATTGGCTGACCAAGCCCGGAGCTCCCTCTCAGATCACTACCCAATTTTGCTCAAGAGCTTCTACACCCTGGCCTGCCACTTGTTGGAAGATGCTCAAACTGGCCCGCCACTAAAAAAGGTTTGACACCCCTGGCCTAAGCACTGACTAATCGCTAAGCTGCATCTAGCCAAGACGTATCTTTGAGTTTGCGACAAGCAGTATTCACAAGATACACACAGAGGACCACTAACTTAGTCGGTGACTAGATCGTGGTTATAGTAAGCACGCATGCGCAAGAGATATTAATAGGCAGTCATATGCATACGTCAATAAACAAAGATATAAATATGGTTGTATTGCCCTCAGGAGGTACTTTATATGCGATCTAAATGCATCTTGTCACATTAATGGCATCTTGTGACAGCAAAAACGAAAAGCATAAATAAGTTCATTGTCTCACAGTCAGCGGAATCAACTATGATTCCCTCCAAAACATGATGTGCTTCCAAAACCATGGGTGGAGTTTATCAGGGGCTGGGGGGGGGGGGGCTAAGCTCCCCCAAGAAGGCCCAGATTCTGCTTTTTTACCATGAAAATGGTATCTTTTCCTGGGCTTAGCCCCTCCAAGAAGGCATTAGCCCTCTCAAGAACGAAAACCAAACTCCGCCCATGTCCAAAACACTCTTTGACGTCTGAAGTTTTGTCGAAGTGGACGAATCGCAAATGCCCCACCATGTTTGGATCGCCTGTAGCACACTTAAAACACGACTACGAGACTTACACAACCCTCATAGATAGACAAGCGCTAGTTGTGTCTTAGACGGCTAAAAGGTTGTGGTGAATACCGATTTATCTGCTAGCAGCCAACTAGCCAGCTTTAGTCAGCGATTAAGATTTAAGATACCTTCATGAATTTGGCCCCCAGGAGCCCAAGAAGCTCTGGTCAACCCACAGTATTACCTTTCTTGCCATGCCTGATCAGTGGATGCTCAGTTACTCCTCTTTTCTTGCCTGCCAGATGCCTTCTTAGTAGCATTCACTATCCAAGAAGCTACAGCCAGCTGCACCTTGCCAATTTTGCCATAGACCGACTGTGAGCGCGCTGCCTTGGATCGGATCTAATGTCAGGAGTTACAGCGTCTTATCTTAGACTCTGCGCCAAAGACATACGACTTGGACATTTGCTAGGTCACCATTCAGCTTAAGAAGTTCATGGATACTCTGCTTCCATTCTGAACAGTAACCTGCAATAGTTCCCTCCATGGGGCATTTTACCTGCATCGCAGAAAAGGTAGAAAAAGTCCCAGTGCCAAAGTGTGGCTTCTGGACATGGCTGACCCAAATAACTTTAGACCAACAGCAAATGTAATTTTTTTTAATACGAAAATGTTGTGCTGCCCTCTACCTTGATAAGAATAATCTCTTGCCAACATTCCAAATTTCCAATCAGTTTGAGCTGCTCAGTGCCCCCCTCTACCTTTATAGGAATAACTTCCTGCAAACATCCCAATCAGGTTTTCGGATAAATCAGTCTTTGGAGATGCAGCCTCACAGGGCTCACTTTCCCTTTTTTGATGCCTTCACATGAATCATCAGTCTAACATGTTCTGTTTTGGGGTCAGTTTCAGCCATTAGCATTTTCATATTTCAGATGTTTGATGTTACTATTTTCAGAAGTGACGTGAAACTGAATTTCCAGACAGTAGACAAATATCAGAAGCTTTGCTAGTTCAGTTTTTCAATAGCTTGTTATTTTTGTCCTCGTAAGTGTTTTCATCATACAAAGTAAATAAAATCTGGACTTTTGTTGGCTGCAGATGCAATTGATCTTATTTAGATAGAGCAAGTATTTACACTGTTATAAAGCATTGTACAAAAACCATTTGAGACAATAACCATTAGAAAACAACATGTAAAGAGTTGAAGGTGAGATTGAATTTTGTTTGTTTTGTTTGTTTGTATGTGCACTTTTTATAGCGCCCCTTCAAGCTCTATCTACTCAGAGGCGCTCCCGAATGCAGAGCGGACACTGCATCGGAGTTTCACGCCGAAGCGCTGAGCAATTGTGAGTAAAGGACTTGCCCAAGGTCCTTACGCAGCGAGGTGGATTCGAACCTCGAACCTTCCGGCTTCAAGGCAACGATGCCACCACTACACCCCACAAACTAATTCTTATGTCTAACGTCATCACATGAAAACACTCACTTGCCATGGGTCAGTATCGACATGAGATAGAGGAGATGAAGCAAGGCTAATAACAGAAGCTGGCCACTTTACAAAGTGCATAAAATGCAGGATTGGCGTTGTTTGGACGATTGCGTAGGATGTTGGAGACGAACAGCGTTTCAACGAGAAATAAATACTTAACTGTAGATGACATTTGTCACTCCAATGCTGATGTATGAATCTGAGTATTTGTTCATTCATTCAATCATTATGGGGGTTTATTTAGCACCCCTTTGAGATTACCACTCAGGAGCGCTCCTGACCCAACCTCGGCTGAAAAGGATGGTTATAAGGTTGCGATAAAATGCACAGTCTAAGCAAATCCGAGGCATAAGGGATACATAGAAGGATGAAAGGAGAATTCTTGTGGCAGAAATGAGCTTGCTAAGAAGAACAGTGAGAAAGACCAGACATGATAAGATTTGTAATGAGGTAATTCCGAAGGAGTTGTGGCAGAGGGAATCACTGGTCGATATGATCAGAAAAAGACCTGACATCGGTTGGTCATGTGACTCGTGTGGTCAGAATGACGAAAATAGACTACCAGCAAGACAGACAAATGGAATCATCTGGTAGAAACTTCATCATCAGCACACACTCAAAGAAAGAGAAAAAAATATAGCATTATCTTATACAGCCTTTAATTAGCTATCTGTCACCTTAAGCTATGCTGTACAAAACTGTTAAAGAATACCTGGTACTTTCTTTATCATGTAGGTAAACTGCCAATTTATTCTGTTTAAACATTTCAGATTACCTCACCGTGAAACCTTTAATGACAAGATGCAGTTGTATTATTGTGATCGGTAGCTTCTATTATCTATCTCGTTCCACAATGATAAGTCTAGCAACAATAACGAATTTAAATACTTCAAGTCCTCATAGAAAGCAATTTCCTGTGGTAAACAGGAAACCAATACAAAGATTTAAGCAAAGGGTTAAATTTTCATATTTTGGCAGATTAATTATGGACTGTACTAGCCAAAAAGTTCAGAGCTTTGGCCATGTTTGGCTTAAATTTAATACCAACAAGTACCAGTAATCAAGGCCACTATCACAAATGTCCTGGAAAACATGGGGACATAATTATTGCCTAATTTTGTGTATGTCACAAGTGTACATAAATATAAAGTTCATTTACATATACACTGTGTCCCAATAAATCGGGCACCCTTTTTATAATGTGAATAAAACTGGTAAATATTCATCGATTGTCAAAATTTAAAAACTGTTTTTATCCTGAGATAATTATCTACAAATTGGTAATTTATAAACGGCCATCACTAAAAAATTACGTCATAATGACGTCGTTAATTTACATATCGAAACCTTTAATGTCAACAAAAATCGTTGTGTTCGGTACTTAACATTTGAATTCTCTGATGCAAATGACGTAACTGTGACGTCAATATTCATGCCAGAAACTTCATATTTGAATCAGTGTAAGATAATTATCTCAGGATAAAAACAGTTTTGAAATTTTGAAAATCGATTAAGATTTACCTGTTTTATTTACATTATAAAAAGGGTGCCCGATTTATTGGGACACAGTGTATATGGCCAATAAAGCCACATGTGGCAAAGTGGATCATAGAACTCTGCTCAAAACACACGTTCAGCTTCTCTTAAGTAGCTACTTTTTGCTCAGTTAGATCGTCATTTGCAATATGACTTTCTTTGACAGATCTTGAAAAGGTTCATTACATTATGAATCCCTCTCTCACTAAAGTCAATTCTTCCATCAGATCACATATTAAAGCATCAGATCAAGAAGCTGAAACAAACACACAATTTCACACAAATTACATTACACACAAAATTGCAACATGTCTCATCAATTTTTGAGTAAATTTGTTTAGCTAAAGAATAAAATGCACAGTTGTTATTATTAAAATAAAGTGCATCTCATTTCAGTGAGGATGAGAATAGATGCTTTGAAATAAAGAATCACCAGTTTTCTGTGTTGGCATATAACCTTGTTATATCTAAAAGCATAATTGAAAAACTAACTGTTTAGATCTAGTTTTGGTTTAATTCTGCAATACAACAGAGTAGGTATGTGAATAGATGCATTTAGATAAAGAATCACCTAAATATATTTTCATTATTAGCATATAACCTTGTTCAGGGCCGGCCTTAGCTATAGGCAAAGTAGGCAGTTGCCTAGGGCGCCGCAGCCTTTGGGGGGCGCTGCGGCACCGGCGAATTTATTTTTTTTACACTAGGCCTATATTGTTTTAAACTCAAGAGTCAAGACTTTCGCTAATGGAAAGAATTTAAAATAGCCTAATTATTGATTTCATTGACCTGTTCAGGCTGGCCTAATTCAATTTCAAGGACTGCATACATTTTATATCGACAAATAAAATTCAATTTTTAACGGCATTCCATACTCTTTGCTTTAGGAGACAGACGTTAGAATACGCGATGCTCAATTTCGACAGTAAAGATATTGCAAGAAATGAAATGTATGCAATGGCAGTGAACCTTGCTGAGTAGGCCTGTGAAGATGAGATTACAACATTTTGGCCTACAATCTGCCCTTTAGTCAGATTTAAATAAATAGTCTAGTAGGGACGACCATGTTTTCAAGAAAGGGTCAGTAACTGAGGCAGGGCCGACCTTATAATAGGCATAGGCAAAGCAGGCAGTTGCATGAGGCGCCAAGTTCTAGGGGCGCCATTTCCATCAAAGAGGGTGCCATTTCAAAAAGAGTTCATTTTAATATTTTTTTAACTTATACCATTCTCCACAAAATTGAATATTATCTAGCCTTCAGTGTACTAAAAAAGAAATTAGAATGAATTACTCAGTTGAGCGTACAAGGCCGTAGTTATGGGGATGTTTTGGGTGTTTGAACACCCCCGAAATGAAATAATGTAGAAATGAAATAATTATGCATTTTCTAGCACATATAAATAGACAGACGCCATAATTATTTACATGCGTGCATGCAAACTGCATGTAGGCCTATACATGCTTGATCGTAATCATAATTGCAATCAAGTATTTATATAGCGCCATCTGAAGTCAGTGTGTAATGTAATTTTGAGCAGAAAATAGTCGAAAATCGCGGAAATAGTGTTTTTGGACGTCAGAAAATTCGACGACTAACGATAGTTGTCAGAAAAATTTTCCCAAAAAGTCGACCGCAGCGTGTACGCACCCCAAAATTCAAGGTCAAGAAAACATCCCCGAAATAAAATCCTGGCTATCCTTGTGAGCGTATACCGGCTCTGGCTAATTCATGTTTAGATTCTGACGTGGGCTGAACAATTGAGTGGGAATCTAAGGGCGCCAAATGCAGGCCTATGCCTGGGGCGCCAAATGTATGCCTTGCCTAGGGCGCCATTTGGGCTAAGGCCGGCCCTGACCTTGTTATATATAAAAAACCATAATTGGAAACTATATATATCTATTTTTCGTTTAATTCTGAAATATGACAGGCCACAACAGAAAGCACTGTGCTATTGTAACAATACCGGTAAGTCATTTACAATAACAGCAGAGTACAGGAACGTGTTCAGTTGTGAAATTTATGAGATCCACAACATTCCACACACCTGACGTTTTGTTAGTGTTACGGTCAGGTGTCCGTCAGCAGTACTTCTGTCTCCCTGTTGAACGGTTTTGAACATATCTACAGAACGAAAACTTTCTTTCCTCAAAGAATTAAGTTACTGTTGAAAATGCCTAACTGCGTCAATTCCAATTTTCTTCAGATCTTCAGATTAGAAAGTAATTGAGTGGGATAAGTTTGAAACTGTAATTAACATCTAATGGCAATCCAACTGGAAAAGTATGCCAAATGATTCTGGGAAGTGTTGCCTAGTACCAGGTACCTTTAACATAAACTTCCAAGTCTCCTTGGAGGCATTTTGACTCAAGCATAATCTCCTGGCTTGAAGTAATCCATTCCATTTCCAGAGGAGGAGGAGAGTCTGCCATATAGATGTCAATAACTATCTTCTTTCTTCAATCTGATAGACTTCGAGTTTGATTCTATCATGTCTCCTATCTCTTCTTCTGCTCTCCTTGACTGCATCATCTGGTGACTGGGGACATAGTCAGGCAGTCAGGCTTAAATTCAAGGTGAGGCAACTCCGAGAGACATCTTGTTTTATTGTTTATTAACTTGCATGTCACATCAGTGTTCACATAGCAATATTATACATTTGCAATGTAATACAAGAAAATTCATAAACATAACATTAATGCAGGTCAATGACACAGCTGAAAAAGGTCTAAAACAGGGGTTTTCAAACCACTGGGGGTTGTTGCCAAAGGGTCCGCAAAGCAGGTCCAGAAAAACAATAAAAAAAATAGTACATTTGCAATGTTTTCATTATCATCTAAAATTATATAAAAAAATAACTGAGCCATAAAACAACTGAGCTATAAAAACATCTGAGCTATCTATGGTTATTACTTACTGATGTCTAGTAACAACCTGTTTTTGCTCATTAAACGAATATATAATTATACATAACATTAGTTCCTTCTGGTGCTATTTTAGTGCACGTTAGTGTAATTGTGACGTACCAACCGAGACGCCATTGCTGCTAGACTAGGGTGACCATACGTCCCGGGACATGTCCCGGTTTTTTGTGGTGGGTCCCGGTAACTTAGGTAAAAGGGCAAAATTGTCCCGGTTTTTGACAAGGAAAAGAAATTGTAAACGTGGTTATTGGGAACGTCAGTTCTTTGTCCATCGACTGACTGTATATACAGCATAGAAAACAGCCTGATGACGGGATTGATGGAGGGGAAAAGAAGTAGAGGAAGATCTAGAACGGCATGGATAGACAACGTCTTGGAATGGACTGAACTTTCGGGGAGGAGACTAATGAACATCGCAGGAGATAGACAATTGTGGAAGATGCTGATCCATTCGTGCAGCCAACCGTCGCAGAGCGACGATGGCGAAATGACATGACATTTCTTTGTAAATGACAGAACAAGTAGGCCTAGATACAACTTAATGCAATGAATAAATCTGAGTAATCTTACCATTGGTAACGGCCACTTTAGCAGCCACTAGCGTAAACTCATCCATTGTCAGCTGGTCGGTCTTTGAACAGAACTTCTTGACTATATTGGCAATATCTTTCTTTCCCATTTTGACACCTGAAACACAGGCTGACCAGTATGTATGGATTGCAACTAGGACTCATTTTTTAACGATCATTCCTCATAATGCTTCGTCAAATATCACAAAGTTCATTTTTTAAATAGGGCTGTCAAAATGATAGACAAACGTGGCCCGGGCACCTGAGCTCATTTTCAGCAGGGCCCAAAGGGTCATTGGGAAATAACTCAACGGTGGAAAGTTATGTTGTGCACATATATAATTCACATAAATTATGTGTGTATAATTGTATATACACTGTGTCCGCGTTAAAGTAGAACCCACAATAAAGTGTCATAACTCGGTCAAAATGTTTAGGATTTGCCTGAAATTTTACACACAACAACAGTGGCCATAGTTACACGAGATCCTAAAGCCGATTAGAAATATTCGTGAGTTTGTCAAATTTATGAGCGTTTGAGATGCAGTACCGAAAAATGCAACTTTCCAACATGGAAAAGCTGAAAGGAAGCGAAATTCAGCTCTAAATGGTGGTCAAAATGTTCTTTTTGTTCGCGAACACACAGCCGTAGACATAGACGCTACTGTTTGATGGTCATGTCGATGATCACCTGGTCAAACAGCTGTCACTCTTCAATCAGACGCACCCTACGCTTATCGATGTCATGAATACGGGAACGAAAAACGCGCTACTCCGGTACATGCACCCGGATCGAGGTCTGGACTGCTAGGCGGCCACAGCTGCGGATATGAAGCCGAGTGTCTTCCGGGACAGCTACTGCACTACCACGTCTATGGTCGTGTGTTCGTGAACAAAAATGACATTTTGAGCATCATAATAGCTGAATTTCGCTTCCTTTCAGCTTTTCCATGTTGGAAAGTTGCATTTTTCGGTACTGCATCTCAAACGCTCATAAATTTGACAAACTCACGAATATTTCTAATCCGCTTTAGGATCTCGTGTAACTATGGCCACTGTTGTTGTTTTGTAAAATTTCAGGCAAATCCTAAACATTTTGACCGAGTTATGACACTTTATTGTGGGTTCTACTTTATCGCGGACACAGTGTATATACATGCACTGAGCTATAGTGCCCCTTCAAGGTTCTACTCAGGAGTGCTCCCAGATGTAGCTTAAGCATAGCACTAAGAAATTTTGGAGATAACCATAATGTATTTGGCTCTCCATTTAAATGTATGAGGCATAAAAGCAGAAACAAGAGTTGGTCTCGTATTCTACAACCCACAGAGCTCTCTTTTGTGTGATGAATTTTGTTGTCTTGCCTCCTGTCAAAAGAACTAGACTAGACTAAAACACGTTATGGTCTTAAATGCTCTGACGACAACGCTGCATTCCCAGTCACTTCTAATACATACTCATCACTAAAATCTTAAGCGCAGAGTATGGATGTTAAACGATAACCGGAAATTCGGTTATTGGTTCTGAATCCAATAACCGGTTTTTATAATTTCATCATCATCATCAATATCATTGGGCTCAATGCCCGTATAATTTACCAAATGATAATCGTATTTATTTTTCTTATCATTATCGCAGTTAAAATGACCAGAAATGATGCGTTTACATGTAGTGTTATTAGATTGTTTTCGAAATTTTGTCGAATATGGTCGGCAGTCGGGCACAAAGATTTTAAAAGGGAGGAAGATAGTCTACTTTTAAAATGATATTGGCTGGCGGCACCGCGGCAGTGCGAAAGAGGTTGTGCAAGGGCTAATGGTAAATTCCATAGTCTCTCAGACTCGCAGCAAAATGTTCCAATTTTAGCTGATGACTTTAGCATATAGTCCGGTCAGTAAAGTAAAAAAACGCTGCTTTATTATGGGAAACAAATTTTGCACGAAAAGCTTTGGTAGAAATGCTAAGAAAATGCGATATGGGGAAATATTTAATTTTTGACATTTCTTTTTGAGCAGACAACCAACAGCTACCGTAATGAGTCTGTTTACATTTAAAAGACTGGCGGAAATACAATTTATCTGCTGGAAACACAGTGAAATTACCGATTTAAAAAAAGATATCGATTATATTTATTATCAGAACTATGTAAATTTCGATCTTGGAGACAAAAACTAAAATTTTATGCAATAACTCCGCAGTGTGTGGTCGATAACAATCCTGCATTTAAGGCCACCCCCATAACCCATAGGCGATGACTAAGCGAAACACTATACGCAATTTTTACGCATGGTCATAATTTGTAGACAGGAACATTTTGCCAAGAGACTATGGATTGACCAGAAACCCTTGCGTCGCGCAGTCTTGTCAATTGTAACTAGTGATGTGAGCGTGAAATATTTCATTTGAAATATTTCATTTCTGACAGTTTTTTTTGAAATATTTCAACGCAAAAAAAACCCGGTTTTTTTACATGTATGTTTTTTTTACATCTCTAGTTGACGATGATAACAAAGATGATGACATGGACGATGATGAATAACAATGAGGAAATCTTGTAACTGACAGATTTTAGCAGTATAATTACTATTAATGATGGTTTACTCTGTCTGACTGATAGTACTATAATACTATTTATGTTTGTGTTCTATGTTCTATTCTTAGAACTTTTTGTAAAATTTTGTTTGCCGGTTTATTATCGAGTCTAGTTGACATAGTATTTGTGATTTATAATTTGTCTTGTAAAGTCACTAAAGTGTTTCGAATTCTATACAATTGACTGTGTCCTTGGCTAGCAGAATTTAGCTAAAATCACATTTATTTCATTTATGACAAAACAAGTGATAATAATAATAAATGTTAAGCATAACAATGAACAATAACATCTAGCCTACTTTATTAGATCAAACTGTAATTTGTGACATTTGGTGAATAAAACATGTTTTTCAACATATAATGTAACTCTCATAAAAGTCATTCTTAAAAACAGGTAATTAGAAATAAATTGAGTATCTCGAGTGTAGTGTTATAGTGTTGAGCACACTTCTATATGGAGCTGAGACGTGGCCAATGACGGTGGCAAATGGAAAGCGATTGGAGGCGGCACATCATAGATGGCTGAGACGAATTCTACACATCTCATGGAAAGACAAAATAACAAATAAAAGCATCAGAGAAAGAACTGGACAGGAAAAAAATGGAGATTATCATCAGAAAGAAGCGACTAAAGTGGATGGGGCAATTGGGGCATGTAACAAGAATGGAGCAAGAGAGGAGAGCAAAACAAGCAACAATCTGGACACCGGAGGGAAGACGTGGTAGAGGGAGGCCGAGGAAGAACTGGATGGAGACTGTACGGGAGGATTTGCAGGGTCTGGAGATGACGTGGAACGATGCTGTCGAGGTGGCGATGGATAGAGTGGAGTGGAGAAGCTGCGTTGCCCGATGTGCAGAGCTGCACGGGAAGGACTAAGGTTCTAAGGTAATCTCGAGGATGGTCATCACTAACACAATAATGCATATAATACAGGGGTGTCAAAGAGCTGGCCCGCGGGCCATTTCTGGCCTGCCGATGATTTTTTTCTGGCCCGCGGAACCTTCCCAAAAGATTACAAAATTAGAGGATAAAAGTTCAAATTTTTAAATTTTACAGTCAGTGCCAAATATCTTGCAAATCTTCATGATTTATTGTATGTAAACCTATATAGTATGCCTATCTTGTTAGAATATGACTCCATTTTATACATGGATCGATAGAAACAAAAGACAAATTGCTACAGGAGCTTCGACACCCTGGCCCGCCACTTGTTAGAAAAACTTCACCCTGGCCCGCCACTTGTTAGAAGATGCTCACCCTGGCCCGCCACTAAAAAAGGTTTGACACCCCTGATATGATATAATATGTAATATGAGAAATAAATAAACTGTTATTATGGTTGTAATTAGTTGTAAAATGTAAAGAAAAAAATAATTTGAAATATTTCAAAGAAAACTGAAATATTTCAAATAAAACTGAAATATTTCATTGAAATATTTCAACGCCAAAAAAAACATGTTTTTTTACATCTCTAATTGTAACCCATCTTCCTCCCTGGTAAAATCTTTGGTCTGGCAGGTGAGTGCATATTATACATCTTACATTTTAATATATGATGTTTACGGATGAGTGTGTATATATATATATATATATATATATATATATGCAGGTCTGAAATTTGTGTTCGGTCTGTTCTGCAATCCGATGTCGAGTTACTAGCGAACCGAGTTGCAACCGACCCTGGTCATGGTTGGAAATCACTAATAGAAAGTTCCTTTTTTGTAGTAAAGACTGAAGACATGGGTGCCCGCACATAGGGGAAGTGCCCCCTGGAATGTTGAAACCTATTTTTCTAACTACAACTTTTTGGTTTTTAACAAATTTCTGTGCACTAAATAACTATATTCATAATAAAAATTATAAAAAGGTGAAACTGAGAAGTTTGTATTAAGAAATCTCATGTATGTTCTTAATTTCCTGCTTTGCATTTTTAACCTCTTGCCACAAAAAAACTTTTACCGTGACCATCGAGTTTTGCCCCCTCCTGCAAAAATTTCTGCGGGCGCCCATGACTGAAGACACGTGTTTATTATGAAAATCTTTGATTTATGTTGAATTATAAAGATTTATTAGAAACATACAGTGTAAATTATGTTCATTTTGAATTTCTAATTATAAAATAAAAAACGTCATTGATACTGGATTGTATTACATAGGCCTACATTGCGTTATGCAATAGCCTACAATAAACATAGATTAATTTGAATTACCGGTATATAGTATTTCTGAGAGGCAATTAAAAACCGATAATCGGCTTAAAACCTGATGTTGCAAACTGATAATCGATTGAAAAAACCCTGATATTAACATCTATAGCGCAGAGATGGATGAATGAGCAGACAGACTAACCAACAGCAGTTATGGCCTTTTCCAATTCTGTACTGTTCAGTTTGCCTGATGTATCAGCATCAAAACTTACAAATGACTCCTACAATAAGTAATAAGCAAATACAGTCAACATGAGCAAAATTTAAAAAAAATTTTTAAAAGGAAATCAAAAAGGTAAAGCATTCAAACTCAAACCTTTTTAGTCACTCATCACTTTTAATCCATTCATTTGGTGTCACAAGCAGGGGTGAAAGGGAGCTGGGTCGGTCCGGATCTGTGACCCGGCATCGATTTTCGAGACCTGCTGTTGCCGAGTCTCAACAGGGTCGCCAGGTGCCAAAACTGGGTAAAGATGGTAGGATTTTTGATAATTTTGGGCAAATTACTAAAAAAAAGTTGTCAGAAAAATTTACGGGTCAAAGGCGTGCTCGTCCGCCAAAGACAGACCCGGCAACTTTTCCAAACCACTTTCAGAAGAGCTAATTTTTCAGGTTGCAGAGCTCAGACTTTACTAACTTCTAGAGCCTTTACAGATGTGCTTCTAACATTGTCACATAATTCCAGTTTTTAAGTCATTGCATTGGCTTCTTCTTGAGCAGCCAATTAATTTTAAAACAGTGTACTCTTCTTAAGACCTCTAAGATACTGCATTCTGGTCAATGTATGTTTATGAGTCTTCTGATTGCTCTCCTTTTGACATACATTGAGCATTGTGCAGGACCTGCAGCAGTGCCTTGCGTTCTTTCGCTGATGAAAGACTAAATGCATGAAGATGCATAGTTCCAGTGTCTCTTTCTCTTTGAACACAATGTCTTCTGTCTCATAGGAATAACTCTCAGAATTGACCAGATTGCAATTATATTTCTCAAAGACATCAGCTAACATATAGTAACAACCTAAAAATTGGATGGAGCTTCTTCCAGCATCAAAAGACATCAAAGTCAATATGGGCTATTGGGCTTCCTTTCAAAGCTTCTTGAGCGGGTCGTTGGTGTCCAGCTAACCAAGTTCCTGCCATCAGCCGGCCTTCTTCCAGTTCGTCAATCAGCCTACAGGAAATACCATTCGACCAAGATCGCTCTCCTTAAAGTTGAAACAGAACTTACAGAAACGATCAATTCGGGCAACCACGCCTTGCTATGATATGATGGACCATGATGTTCTGGTCGAGTGCTTGTCAAGGATGTATGAGATCCGCTCAACCTCGCTTGACTGGCTTCGCTCTTATCTCTCTGAGGCCATCAGCGCTGAAGAGGCAAGGGCAACCAAAAGTCTTAAAAATGAAGAGGCTGAAAGATATGAAGGAATAAAAGCTGAATTGCTGAAGAATGGAGGTGGTAAAACAATGATAGAACAACTGACAAAGTTATGCAACAGCATAATGTTGGTAGGCAGAGTACCAGAGGCAAGCAAAGAGGCATCATCATCACAATCCCCAAAAAGGGAGATTTTGTGGGAATGCAACAACTGGAGAGGCATCATTCTATTGTCAATGCCAGGGCAGATAATGGCTACGGTGATGTTAAATCGTATGCGATCTGCTATGGATGACAGACTACAACACGAAAAGAAAGGATTTAACTATGTGTTATGATTTAACTCAGTGTACTGCTGATAGAACAGCTCATGCTTAACACTTTGACGATGAGCGCGTACTAAAAGTAACTGGGACCAATGTATTTTGTTGGTGTTAAATTAAATAGGACAAATTCTAAAAGGAAATGTTTACAGAAATCATTCCACCATCAAAGATCATGATGCGTATTACTGACTATTACTCCTACCTGATAGAGCTTCACTCTGCGCCAGATCTTGCGACATTCATTCTTCTTCAGTAGAGATTTCTTATCTCCCTGAACACCGGACTTGTTAAGGCTAAATCTTTACTAAACACAATTGAAAAACATCAAAAACTCAAACTCATCAGCCATTTTAACCAAATAAAAGAGCAGTCTGTTGTCCTAACAAAGTTATTAACTAAGTGAGTATAAACGAATCTCTTAAAACACCACAATAACGAACTCTTTGTTTACACAGAAAGTTACCAGAACTCTTGATTTACAGTAGACACTGTACTAAGATCTCCTGTGCTACACAGAATAATGTTAAAAGGAGTCATGATTACACAAGACAGTTTTACCGGTATATAGGATGCACAGTATGTTATTGTTTTTAATATACAGGATATAACTACAAGAACTCTTAATTACAGAGAATCAGTTGACCCATTTCCATTTTAGTGTGTGTCTTTATACCTGCAAATAATGTTCACAACTATTAATTTACACAGAATGCTACTAGTTTTTATACAACTTTTAACTTACACAGAATGCTATTATTACAAAACTATTACATTACACAGATTGCCATTACTACACAACTCTTAATTTACATAGAATGCTATTACTTCACAACTCTTAATTTTCCCAGAGTACCAATACAACACTGCTTTCAATTTATAGAGGTTACTGTTACAACAGCTCTTGATTTTCAAAGATAAGTTACAACCATTCTACATCTGAATTCTTTCTTGCAAGTATAATTCAACAACCCTACAAACTGATTGGCTGTCTATTCCATTAGATGAATGGAACATGTAGATTGTTCCAAATATGCAGGACCTTGTTTGAGCAGAACTCTGACAACAGCATAACCTTCTGACCAAGTTCAAACCATATATGCAAATGAGACAGTTTCACATAGGGATATTCAAACAATCAGATCTTTTATGTCTCAAACCGTCTTGGGTCTCTACCAATAAATTTTATCACCATGCTTTTTGCTCACTTAAATATTGCAGCTCACATCTCATTGGTCTTGCTTACAATTTGTAGAGATTATAAACGTTTGGTTCAAATTTCTCTGGCCACAGCTGTAATAATAATCTCAAGCTACTAGAATATTATACCAAAATTGCAAACCTTAACAGAAGCTGCACATCAAGCAAAGAATTCAGTTTAAAATCTGTCCTACAGTTCACAAAAGCATTACATTCAATCTGAATCAGTTGACCTATTCCCATTATAGTGCGTGTCTTCATACCAGCAAACAATGTTCATCAGTGGATGATGCCTCCAACTATGTCTCACATCAGCACAGTGTTGGCACTCGGGCATTGTCATCGGTGGCTGGTTCAAAGTTTACAATTCACTGCCTAGTTTTGTCCATTCTTTCAGTCCTCTAACATCATTCTAAAACCAAACTCATCATTCTCAGCTTGATTACTTCCTCTAGTTGTAGACCTACGACTTATTCACCAGATCTCCTTAACAGATTGCTATTTTGGCTATTGCAGCTACTATTGATTGATTCGAAATGGTTTGTTGCTAGTGGCACTATAGAAGAAGTCAGTAAATTATAATAAGTCTTGATCAACACAGGATACTAGTTCAAGTATTCTTACTTTAGGCAAGATAGTGTCATACAATTTAGGTGTAGTAAAAGATACAGTAGCTGCTTGAATCAAGGCTCTTGTTGTGGCCAAAGAAAATTCTTCATCAACATCTGAAGACAAAGAAAACAGTGTAAACAACACTTAAAATTATTTACACAGATTGATTGCAAACTAAACCCATGTAGTCATCTATACATGTCTTTCATGGCCCTTTGATTTTGACAATTGTCTCACTGTTTTATAATCTCTAGCCTTGGTCATGCCTTCAAACAGTTATAAAATCTGAGTATAGACTGGTCACTTTGCTTAAGTGTCTTACGCACAATTTACTTCATACTTAGTCCTTCCTGTGCAGGTCTGCACATCACGCAACACATGCATCTCCTCCACTTGTTCCTGTCGTGCTACACACAACACAAAATAACAAATTGAATTTTTCTAAAATATAACTAACAGAGACCATAAGTTTGTGCCACAATATAATTTGAAACCATGTAGCACCTCGCTTAAGTCCTTTGTTAAGCAGGCACTTGAGTTCCTTGGCATCAAGAACATTGTCTTCACCAGAACAGTCGGCAAAGAGTAGATCAAACTTTCTCTCTTTCGCGTCTTTCAGAGTTGGCTAACAGAAAACAACCATAATATTCTCTGCCAAATTCTGTCATTAAGAGGAAACCTTAAGACCGTCCTGTATAGCTGGTTTGGGTCGGGAGCGCTTCAGAGTACTAGTTAGTTTTGAAGGGAACGACATATAAATGTTCCTAATAAATAAAAACAAATAAATAAATAATTGCTGCTCCATGGCCTAAAGATTCAGCCAATTGGCTAGAATACTTCAAAGCCGATTCGTTAGAATGCTTGGTAGTCAATTGGTTAGAATGCTCAGTAGTCAGTGGGTTAGAATGCTTGGTAGTCAGTGGGTTAGAATGCTTGGTACCCAATTGGTTAGAATTCTTGGTAGCCAATTGGTTAGAATGCTTGGAAGTTCACATGATCCAGCATCGGTAAAGCTACTGTACAGGAGCGCACTCAGATTATGGTCGACAAGCCGGGGATTCCAATCTGACAACTGGAATATTATCATACTTTGTCAAATGATTTACAGCACCTGACATAATGCCCAGCCATACACATGATTCACCGAAAGCAGATTAGAAGTCATCCATTTCTGCACTTCTACCACAATGGTCTTTTTAGAAGATGCATGTCATGCAACTTGTGCATCAGATGGGTGGCAAGTGGAATAATGCTTGGAGATTATGTCATCGGCATATTGCGGAATCCAAAGGCAGTTACAAGGTGCTTTGTCAGAATTCTATGATTGATAAACATGCGACAAAGCATAAATTACAACTTCTATGCAACACATGGTCTTTCTTTCACAACTTGAAAACTGTTTTACCAGCAATAATGCAAAACCGGATGATGAACAATTTTAAATAATTAAGTTCAGAGAAAACTTTGAATAAATTTATCTCAATATAATCAAATATAACAAAATACAAAGAAGAAACTGTTGAGATGTTGCACATTTTAAAATCAAGTTCAGTATGATGAATCACTGAGCTGATCAACAGTCACCACAGAAGGGCAGGTCACTAAAAATCCTATCACCATTAACATGAGTAAATTCCTGATGACCAACATTAAGAACACAGGTCCCTCTTTCTAACTCAGAACTATAACTCAGAACAGAACTGACCATAACATTGCTGGCAATGCTGGGCCTAATCAATAACCCAATGGATCCATCCCAAACAAAAGTACAGCTCTTGGGGGTAGGGGGTCCGGTAGCGCAATGGATAACACGCTGGCGTAGAGTGCGAGAGGTAGTGAGTTTGAGCCCCCGTTGGGCGGATTTGATTTGTAGGCTGCTATTAGCGCCATGTAATTGCAAAGCTGTCTGCTCAGTTGGTAGTTAAGTTTAATTAAGATTACTGCAAAACTTGTAAATGTAAAGCGCAGTGTGTCTTGCAGGCGTTTCAATAAAGAAAAGATTATTATTATTATTATTACATAGTCATTTGAAGAAAGTTTAGAACATTAATTCAACATATATTTTTGCTCCAAACAAAAATGTCACATGTCTGGAAAGAAAATGTAGAAGGTTTTCCCTTATTATACCCACATACAACACCTAAAACATATTTTCAAATGATAAGTGAATAATTCCAAAACCCATAAACCCAAATGGGCTTAAAATTTCAATTGAAACAAATTCAGCTTACTTCAGTAATACTTTGAATTTCTTCTTCAACTTCACTACAATTTCAAATAACATTGCAATTAATATAAAAAACTTGTAAATAATGGATATAAGTATGAAACATGTGTATGTGGAAAAATATCTATCAATTGCCACTATTCCCTGTTAAATGTGGCTGCTTATTATTCAATTAACTCTCTATAGCAGTTGATGCAAAACAGTAGCTTGACATTTGTGAGCAAAATGAGATTTGACAGGAAACTGCCATTGTCCAAGGCACTCCCACAAAATGGCAGTGACAATGACTCATGGCAAACCACAAAAGTACATTTAGTTAATAGGTCTTGGCTCACTATTTTCACTCTTTGTTGTTATAGTGAAGCGACCAAAGACCTAGAATCACTACCACGATTTGACACATACATGCAGTCAAGCATCTGTCTTGGAGGATCTCAGACAAAAGCCAACAACCCATCCTGGATATGATGTAACTAGGCATGGCAGAAATACCTGAAAACTTGCTAACATTGCACTTCTGACAATGTTTTAGAAAGTCTGCATCATGTATACTTGAGCCAAGAATCAGCAGATGACGTCAAACCTTTGACAAAACTATCAGCCTATCTCAAATCTCTCTTTCTAAGACTCTTGAGCTCTCTGCAAGTCCTACCTTACCTTCAGCCATCTGGTCTCCCTCCTGCAAATCAGTCAGGTTTCAGGGTCCATCACCACACAGAGACTGCTCTCCTTCTTACTACTGCCTGAAATCTATTCTGCTGACATTAATAGGTCTTGGCACACTATTTTCACTCTCTATGATTTGTCTGCGCGCTTTTGTCCTGCGCACTTTTGTCGGGTCACCCCACACTCCCTATCTTCCAATTCATTATTATTCTCCCCATTTCAATCTGCATACAATTTTCATTAAAGAGAGTCTGGTAGTGTTTTTTTCTGTTCATAATGACATCATATTCTCCATTCATGATAAGGTTACCTCACTTATTCTCTTTTGCATTTCGTTGATTTTGATACTCTTGATCACACTATTTTCTTTGATCATATTCAGCACTGGTGTTGAGTTTCTGGCCCTGCACTGCATCAGTTTCTTACTCAGTTCAGTTCACACAATCAATCAGCATTTTTATTATTTATATGGCAATTATTCTCCGGTGTTTTGCTGACACGTGAAGTTCTGCAGAGTTCTGTGTATGATCTTCTTTCTGAATTGTACACTAAACACCACACAACAAGGAATAGTGCTTAAGAATCACTCACCGTGATTTCATTTCTATGCTGATCTTTCAGTTGACAGTTTGACTAGCAATTCGTCTGTGCAGCTATGTTTACTACCTTCATGGAGTGAAATCATGGATGGCAGAGAGACAGAAAGAGAAAGAGACAGACAGAGACACACAAATAAACACATAAAAAGCAGAGACAGAGACAGAGAGATCTAATAACTTACCCCATTTTCACTGGTTTTTCTGTAGCCAACCTCAGTAGAAATTCCCCCTCCTGGTTGACAGCATATGTGGCTGGAACAACACAGTATATGCCAGGCTCAAGGCTAAATCTGCAGGTTCTCTCTCGGAAATGCTCATACTGGAACATCTTCTGAGAAAGATGGAGGCTTGAGTGCTCAAGGTGCTGCATCTTAGTCACATCAAGTGGATCTTTCCCAATATACTAACAATCAACGACCAGAAGCAACAGAGCAGAATGGCTCACGTGGTACAGAACAGTAAACTAGATTACATGTAAATACAGAAATTCTTTGCCAGTCATTCACATTCAGTGCAACTAATCCAGTGTCAACCAACCTGTCTTGTCTGTTAAGATGTCCTCAAAAGTAGACACAATTACATACATAAATGGACTGGGAGCGCTCCTGAGTAGATGATCTTGAAGGGGCGCTATATCAAATTGCTAGTAAATAAAGAAATAAAACAACACTATATTTTCGTGCAAGTATTGATCTCGCCAATTCTCCAGCACAAATACATGTCTTTAAAAGAATTTGCATGCAGCTGAGAACCTATTTGTTGCACACAAATTTTTTACACAACTGCATAGATACAACTGCATTGCATAAATTTAGTGCACACACACACACTCACACACACCCACACACACACACACACACACACCTTGTAGATATCAAATCCAATGGGAAGTTCTGTGTCCGTGTGTTTAGTTGCTGACTTCTTAAGTCGAGTGAACTTCTGCATCAGAGAGACGATGAGGCAGACTTTCTTGCGGTCATCATCTGGCTCTTTGAGGTCAACAAGATATTGAGGATTGTCCCACGTTGAAGCTAACACCCAAAACACACACACACATATATATATATATATTATATATATATATATATACACACACATCATACAAATCAGGAGTAGATCAAAGATCAGAAGCTAGGAGAAAAAAAATTAGAATGGAGAGTAGGGGGGGAATATGGAAAACAATATAATAAATATAGTAAACCAATAAAAAAATTATGTCAGTCCATCAATTTCAGAGATTAGGTACATGTGATGTGTGTTCCATTCCTTGACTTTTAACTTCATCTTATGCCAGAGTATAACTGCATCATTGAAATATTTAATAGAAATCTGCATCAGGTAGAATCCATAAACTACAACATGATCTAAAAAGCAATCTTACTCCTCCTCTTTGTCCTCCTCCTCCTCTTCCCAATACTACAATTGAATGCTACTGAATAGGACTAGGCTATCTATCATAACATGTATTAATTGATTATCTTCGTGAACTTCTGTGTTGCTTGAGAATCATCTAAATGGCCCACAGAAAATCAACACAAGTCTTGAAGACTACCTGCCAGCCATTAATATCAATAACATGTCATCAACCATGTTTGAAAAGGCCGGTAAACACAAGAGACCCATCATCTATCAAACATTTCTCCTCCTCCTTGAAGTGGTCCAGCTCATATGCTGCAAGTAGTACCATAACAGAGGCAGTGCTCAGGTTGCAGCCAATGCTCAACCTTGAACTTATTGCAGACTGCAGCTCATTGACGTACTACTAACCTTCATAAGGAGGTGCCCCTGATCCACCAGCTGTCAGTCCTTTGATCCATGCACCATTGTAGCTGCACACATGCCATTCATGCTTACCCTGCCATCGCAATCAATCAACAAAACCTATCACATGAAATCAGCCAATTTCATCTATAATAATAAAGAAGAAACTATGTGTGTGTGTGTGTGTGTGTGTGTCTGTCTGTTTGACCGGAATGCATTTCCACAGTTTTCGAGCTTTTCACTCCAAATCTTCACTAATGTGTCCGTCTGGGCATGAGACGCAAAGTTGGGGGGTTTTCGAATCTCCCCCACCATGGGGGCAAAAATGGGGGGCGAAACCCCCCAAATTTTTTCCCATAAAATTCAGGTATTGATTTCAAACTTTGCACCTAGACAGAGGGCCATCGAAACCACCCAGTTGGGTGGTTGGCGAATCTCCCCCACCACTGGGGTCGCGATGGGGGAGGCGAAGACGGCAGTTTATTAAACACCTTTTAAAACGCTTGCGTGGTCATTATATAATTGGCGAAAGGAGTTCACGAAAACCACTGCGGGTGGCTCGGTCGCAATATAAACGTGGAGTGTGAGGTTGTTCTCTGCCTCCGACACTAATCATCTTCGATATGAAACAGTGTCGTTAAGCCCTGAACTCTTACTTCACGAAAACCCAAATTTCACGGGTGGTGTACAGGTGGTTAGGTCGGAGTGTGGTGGGGTGTTGTCGGTCGGGTGGGTGGGTTTGGGGGTGGGGGTGGGGGTGGGAGGGATATTTTTCTCTCCAAAAAATAAAATTTCACCGGGTGTACCGTTGGAGGTTGAAGGGGGGGTGGGGTGGGGCGAAGATGGGGTGGGGTTGGTGGAGGGGTGGGTTGGGATGGGCGGGATTGGGGTGGGGGCGGGATGGAGGGTAGTGTGAGGGTGGGGTGGTGGGGTGGAGGAGATAGGGTGGGGCGGTTGAACGGGGTGGGGTGGGGGTTTGGTGTGGAGGTGGAGGTGGGGGTGTGGTGAGAGGTGAAGTGGAGGGGTGGAATGGAGGCGAATGGAGAGGTGGGGGCGGGTGGAGGGAGTGGGGTGTACGGGATGTGGCTTTGGGGGTGGAGGTGGGGTGGCGGTGTGGAGCGTGGAGGGGGTAGGGTGGGGCGGGTGAACTGCGTGGGTGGACAGGGTGGGAGTTTGGGGTGAAGGTTGAAGGTGTGGTGAAGGCGGGGTGGAGGTGTGGCGGAGAGGTGGGGTGTGGCGGGTTGAGGTGTATGGGGTGGGGTGGAGCTTTGGGGCGTGGAGGTGGGGAAGGAGGTGGAGTGTGTGGTGTGGTTGGGCTGTTGCCGGGTTGAGGGGTGGGGTGTACGGCGTGGGGGTGGGACTTGAGGTGGGGTGGAGGTGGGGTGGAGGGGTAGGGTGGAGGCGGGTGGACGGGGTGGGAGTTTGGGGTGGTGTTGTGGGGTAGGATGGGTGGAGGGGTGGGGTTGTACGAGGTGGGGGTGGAGGTGGGGGTGTGGTGTGGTTGGGTTGTGGCCGGAGCGGGTCGTATCCTAAATTTCCCGGGCAACGCCGGGTACCCCTTCTAGTTTAAAATAACCATCAAGATCAGTCAATTCCAACCATTGATTGACATTGATCACATCTAAGTAAATAAGTATCTGAGGCTCACTATGATTGTTTATAATATGCAGTAGCGCTTTCCGAAAAATCTATTTGAATTTCAACACTGCACGTCTTAGCCTAGTTTAGTTAATTATATGCACACTGAATGATATGCAATGAATGACTCATGCATTAATTGTTCACGCTAACTGTGCCTAATGTTCTAGTTATCTTTTTTTATTTACAAGAACAAGTCAACTTCCTGCTGTTTATGTTCAATTAGTTAAGAAACAGTGCTTAAAGGCTATTACTTGTGTAGTATGTAAAAGACAATACCACTATAATTGTTTTGCTGATGCATGCGTCTCATGTGTGCCTGCTTAATCTTGGATGCATGAACTCTCCTTTGCTTAACTGACACATTTCCTTTCAACGGGTTACTCAGTATTGAGGACTTCCTAAGCTCTATTTGTATTGTATCCTATCGTATCTGACCATTTGTAAAGCGCTTTTTGCAGCAAGAGCCTTTCTGAAGCGCTCCCAGTGCGTGCAACTCCAAGAAAAAAGGCAGGTTTTTAGACGAGAGACGACGAAAGACTGCCAGAGAGAATGGCAGATGGCGGATGGGAAAAGACCATTCCATAGGGAGGGACCTATGCAAGCAAATGCGAGGAACAAAGAGGTCAAGCCGATCAGAGGACCTAAGAGGACGCAGCGAAGTGGCCGAAATGGGGCGAAGCATAAGATCACAAAGATACTTTGGAGCAAGGCCCCGTTGAGACTTGAGAACCAAAATTAGAACTTTAAATTGTATACGAGCCAAGAGTGGATGTTAGTGAAATTGTTCAGCCATGAATGAAGAAATGTGGGAGAATCGAGGAAGACGGGCAATGAGCCTAGAAGCAGCATTGAGTACGTGGGAGAGCTAGCCGAACCTTAGGGAGGCCAACAAGGACAGAATTACAATAGTCAATCCAAGAACAGACGAAGGCGTGAACAATAGAGGTAAAGGTCGAAGATGAAACAGATTTGCAAATAGTCCTGAGACGCCTTAACTGGAAGTAGGAAGAGCGAGTAAGCTTGGCTATGTATTCGGCAAAGGTTAGAGAACTATCTAGGGTGACACCTAGGTCTCAGACACTAGATGAAAAGTTGAAGTGAGGAAAAGTTTGAGAGTACCAAGAAGTCAAGTTTTTGGAGCTGCTTGGAAGTGCCAAATCAAATCAACTGGGTTTTTGAAGAGTTGAGGGAAAGGTGATTTGAAGACATCCAGATTATGGAGATCTTGAGATAGAGCATCAAGTTAGCTTGCGAGAAAGAGTTGAGCATAAGGGGTTCATGCACATAGGCTTGAACATCACCAGCGAAAAGATGGCCAGTAGCAGAGTGGCTAGGGAAAAGAGAGGTAATGCCAGCCGTGTAAAGGATGAATAAGGGCGGGCCTAGGACAGACCCCTAAGAAACACCGAACACAACAGGGACCACTTGAGTCCTAGAATCACCAGAGATGATCATTTGGGTGCAGTCAGAGAGATAGAACCGAAGCCAAAGTAGTGGAGAACCCTTGAGTCTGCAGGAGGTTTCAAGGCGCTGCAGCAAAATTTCATGGTCGACCATGTGAAAGGCAGCAGAGAGTCGAAGAGAGCCAAAAGAGTGACTTGAGACTTGTCAACAGCAGAGTATATGTCAGAAAGTAAAGAGAGGAGGGCTGTCTCAGTCGAGGGGTTAGCCCTATAGCCAGACTGGTGAGAAGGAAGAAGACCCGATTTCTAAAGATATTTGTGATTACAAATCTTACCAAAAAGGCATTACTGCACTTGAAGGAGCCAAGAAACTTGAATTGTCTTTCTTAGTGACCATGATAGATGCTCCCCTTTAAATAGCAACGATATTGATCATGATCTTAAGCCTCTATTTCTATAACAGCAAAATCTAGATCTGTTTTGACAGTGAATTTACTTGTCAATAAACAAAAATACAATACAATAAAATTTACGCCTGATTCTCTTACCACCTGAATTAACACTCTTTGGTGTCTTTGCCTATTCACTACCATGCACCCAAACTGAAGAAGTATGCAATGCAAAGTAATGGATAATTAATGGATGTAACTGACTTATTAAACACTGTCTCTATTCTGGCTTTAACAGAAATGTGAGTGGATACAGCCTCAATGGATACTATAAATATAACAAGTCATTAACTTGTTCAGAAATCTAGAGTTATACGTATAAGATGCACTTTAGCGCACGTTGAATACTGATATGGAAGGGTATTACTTACCAGTTACTTGATCTGTCACTTAATAACTTGGCCCCAAAACCCTTGAATATTCGCTCATGAATGCATTTATGAATGGGGCAATTGACTGCTAGGAGCTATATATAGTTCCCCATGCACTGATCTGGACAAGTTTTGTCTTGAAATTGATCAATTATTGTCAAAAATTGCAGATAAGTACAAGTAAGTGGCAATTATGGGTGACTTTAACATTGACTTGCTTAGAGTCGAAGGATCACTTTGGCGCTAGTTCTTTCTTCAAAAGCATGTTCTCCCATGATCTTCACCAAAATTATAACGAGACCCACTGGAATTACCACTCGCTCATCAACACTGGTCAATAACATTTGTACAAATGTCTCGTCAAATACAATTGAGTCTAGAATTGTTAACCTTTTCCACTCGGATTAAATATTGGTATCGTTCTCCCCAGATCTGAAAATTTTTTACGCGGTAAACCCTAAAAGTATAGTTTGACAGTATACAATGTATATAAAAATTATTTCAGCCAGTATATATTTATTCAACCAGTTAATATGTTCAAATGTACCTTTCAATTGAGAGCACTTGCCCATTTTATGTATATTTGGACTTTGTTTAGTACTTTTTGAAATCTACAAACACAGATATACATACATGCAAGCATACATATATCCACACATACATACATACTTACATACATATATACATACATATATACATACTTACATACATGCATACATACATGCGTACATACATGCACACATACATGCATACATACATGCATACAATCATACATACATACATACAAACATATATACACACATACATAGAGTCATACGTACAGTCATGCATTATCTGCTTCTGCATACATACCTTGTCGATAGCCATTTTTTTTATAGAAATCACTTGTTTCCGGTTCGTGTGTGCGTTTTATTCAAGTCGCCTTTATTCGATAGCGTTATGTCCCTCTCCGTAGGCCTTACGAGTCTCAAACTTGTATCCTACTCATATGTCCCACCCAGTGGGACAGTCGAGTGGAATGAGAAAATTCAAATGTCCCACCCAGTGGGACAGTCGAGTGGAAAAGGTTAAAGTAGACATTTTAGCCAATTTGCCCGCATTAATCTTTGATTTTGAAACGAATAATTGCATGAGGTCTTCGTTTGATGACTCCCAGGTAGCACTAGCAAAACATTCAGTTCAATGGGTTTCTTTCATTGGGCTCGGCATGTTTTTGCTAATTTTAACTCTTTTGAAGATGTGCTTTATAAATCTGTAATTAGTTACAATTACAGATGGCAAAAGGACATACAGCATCAAAGGAGCAGTATAGCAGCGCAGGCAGTGTGAGAAGAGATGAGTAACACTGTAGGCAGTGTTAGAGAAAATGGTTAACGAGAAAGACCAAGTCAAAGTAGAATTAACAGTGTTCACAGTGTCATGGAGGAAGACTGACAGGAAGTAGTAAAGGCATTGATCATCATCATCATGAAGCATGCCCTTCCAGGGCGTCGCATGATGCGGCAACGATTTCCCTCCAGAGAATGCGATCTTCCACCAGATCACTCATCATTTTCGTAGGCTAAGTGTTCCTCGGTTGAGTCGCCACTCCAACGCAAGTAGATCAGGCTGATCATCCCGGCATTGACTACCTCAGTCGTTCGTCTTCACTCCATGACCCTGAAGCAGGGGTTGTTTTAGGCTAGCCCATATCCGGATGCAGTTTAACGTCATATCCAGGACAAGTAAAGGCACAGCGAGATAAATAGTATGCCACAGAGTGTAAGAGATGAATAACATGGCAGACAGCGTCAAAAGAAATAGACAACGGCAGGTAGTATAACTCAAGATGGATACTATGCTATGCATTGCCATTGCTGATGTTTACCAGTAAAAGCAGTGTAGAAAGTAGTGCTTGATACACTCACTGATCCAACTTCAAATGTGTCTGGTGTAAGATGGCAAAACTGAAGTGTATGAAAATTGGAAATCCAGTCTTCAAACGACATCCTACAAGCAGACACTTTGCATGACCACACGTGTAGTATGCAAGGTAATATTACAAATGACTGTCATTCACTCAAAGTATATGCATAGTGTTCTTTTGAAACAAATATCCAAATGAATATATTTTAAAAGACGTGTAATGTGAGCCAAAACTTGGCAGAAATTAATGCCAACGAACACAAAAGAATTTTTTTATCATAAATCACAAATGATGGAGTTATAATTTTTTTATTGAAGATAACATAGTTCGTCGCCTAAGAATTATCTTCACTTTTGTGAATTCAGAGGTAATTGAGGTAGAAGCTTTGGTAAAATTTTGCGGGGAAAAAAGGAAATTCAAGCCAAGAAACGTCAGGTACAGACATCACATTAAAACATCAATATAAGGGACAATCGTGCTAGCGAGACGTAAGCAATTCATTTTTAAATAGTAACTTTTAAAATTTCTTTATAGAAATTTGTGATTTTTTTTATAAAATGGATTTAAATAAATTGCAAGTCATCCTCACGAAAACAAAGACAAGAAATGATAAAATAAGCAATACACAATTATTAGCGAGTTCATGCATTTCAATATTCGCGGAAATAATACAAATTTTTTCCCCTGGACAGTGGACATACGACACTATGATAGCAGTGTATTGATTGTTGTATCTCCTTATCGTCCAATCAACGATGAGCTTTTTCTGGACATACAGCAAGGCACTTCTAAACCGTGAATGTAGTACTGAAGATACAGCAAAACAACTTGGAGATATGGGAAAAGAACTTGGAAATACTAATTTCCTGAACAACTAGTAACTTACTTACTTTTTTCAAACTGCCTATATGTCTTTCAAGACTGACCTTCTCAATATTCACCTGATTACAGCTTGGCTTAAATTGTGAACCCTCATCTGATGCCTTGTGCATCAGACACTACTTTACTAGACTTTACACAATGTTAGAAATGAACTAGACAGTCACCAGAATTCTCCGTCATCTTCCACCTTCAGATCCAGTGTGTTCCTTTCTGACTCAGACAGCTTCTGCCATTCTGTGGACCTACATCATTAACAATGATCATTGCCAATTAAGCTGCAGAGTTACAGTAAGCTAATGAGCTTATAGACAGACAATCTCTTACTAGACATTAGTACAAGCAAATACAGCTTATTCATTCATTCATCCAAACATTATGGATATTTATATAGTGCCCCTTTGAGGTTACTACTCAGGAGTGTTAATGATCCAACCTCAGCTGAAAAGTACTGTTTTAAGGCTCCGATAAAATGCATCTGAGAAAATCGTAGGCATTTAAGGCGCATATGGCATTCCATACCATGGGGCCAATAACAGAGAAAGACCGGCGCTGTCTAAAGGCAGTTCGTGCTCAGGGATTGAGGAGTTCACCCTGAGCGGAAGAACAAAGAGCACGCACACAAAAATTGATCAATAAATATAAGTAGCATCTGGCACATCACAACAGAACAGAGAATGCATAACTGTGGCATAGTTTTCTATCAACAGTAGTATCTATGGTAGTCATGTAACTCCTCTGTGATTTCCTCCACTGGCTGTTCCATCTCGTATCGAGTTCAAGCTCTGTCTGCTTGTCTTCAAATCACTTCACGAAGACATGCCCAGTTATCTGCGTGATTGCTGCACAGAGACTCATTCCTCCATAGCCGGGTTTCGGCTCTGATCATCTTAGAGGACCGATTTGTTTGTGCGGAGGATGAGAATGCGCTTCGGCGATCGTGCTTTCTCAGCTGCTGGTTCTTGATGCTGGAACAGACTTCCTTTCGCTATTCGATCGGTCGCCTCAGTGGACTCTTTTAAATCCAAGCTATCCCGCATCTTAGTTGCTTTGTAAGGTGCCATATAAATTGTCGTAATAGCAGAGATTATGAAGCTACACACTAGCCTGCCAACAGATCTGTAGTTACACTGGGCTGTACTTTATCTCCATTAACTCTTTGTAGCTATTTTGTTTCTGATGAATCTGACAATTATTACTTTAAATGACTACAAACACCTAAAATCTTTAGAAATATAGGTCTACACACGATATGTCATTTGATTTGCATTTTATCCAACAACAATATTTTATCTTTAAACAGTTCATCAGTTCAGGTGTTATGTGTAAGTTTATTTTATTAACAAGTGAATTCATTTTAAATGATAAAAACAAAAATCATAAAATTCTTACAAATTTCAAGAAAGGAATTTAAATGTAATGAAAAATTTGTACCAGCAGGTGAAGGTCCAATAACTGAAAGCATTTAGCTACAGAAAAGAAGCCAAAATTGAGTTAATGCCTTTTCTAGTAATAATATCAGCCATCATAACATTTGTCCCCAAAACCTGTCTTTCAATTCCAAAACTCCTGACAATTATTTTTTTTCACTGGGCGATGATGAAGAAACATTAGACGACAGAGCGACCAATGGCCAAGGAAAATATGTTTCTCTTTAAATTTAAATGGCTAGATGCACAGCAATAAAACACGGGCAAAATCTTGTTTCTAACTTTAATTTCTAAAGTTCTAACCTTTTAACCTTCTAACCTTTAGTGACAGACTCAGACAGAGAGTGGCGTCGGACACCTACGGGCGTTGTGCCTATGGTTTATGATGATGAACCTTTTAAAAGCCACATGCATAATTTTACTGGCAAGCACAATATTTCTACTAACTACTACGACCAAAGTATAAAACTGGCCAATTACATGCCAGATGGTGCACATTTGTAAAAACTGACTGCATTCACTGTCATACTGTCATAGTAAACCATGGATTGTTCTAAGCATGGCAGTCCAATTGCTAAGTTTGCCCAAGAAGAGATAGTTCAGAATCTTCAGATATCATAAAACAAGAAAATCGATAACTTGTACGGTATATAGTGCCACTGTAATTATGCACTAGGCACTCATTCAAACGCTCAAACAAAACTGAAAAGAATTCATGAGCAAACTACATTTCAGCAAATCTGAGACAGAACGATGGAAAGAACAAGCATCAATGTAGCCTGAAACATTTTGGTTGTTGTAGAAGATTAAGTCAGAGTAGTGTGAACAAATCACATGTATACATACATAAAGGAAGAATGTTCCAAAGTCTTAGGCCAGAAACAAAAAAGACCAACAGTTTCTTCAGAACAGTCTTTCTCCTCAGAAAAGTTGATCAATCAGGCAAGCAATATGAACTTGTGAAGAGTATGGAGGCAGATCAGACTGCACAGATATTATTAAGCCAAGGGTCTAAAGTTGTTGTGGAATTCTTAAACAGGATAAAACATAGAGCTACTTTGGAAGCAGAATCCAATTATCAATCATTCAAGACAATATATATATATACAAACACAGAGACGTGGCACAAAACAGTACGTTCATTCGTTGTCTGCTCTCAACAGGCAGGTTCATATGACCAACGACGCCACTCATCTCTTGTCTGTGCCTTTCTCTTCATTCTACTCTACATTGTCTTCCTTCATCATCATCCAGTCCAGCAGCATTGTTCTTCGTCTTCCTCCTCATGTCTTTTTTTCCTCCATTCTTCCTTCGATGATTTCTCTTATAAAGTTACAGTAGAAGATTCAAATTGATTTTGAACATTCAAAATTGCAGAACTCTATAATGTTCCTACCCATCTGACCAAGCACCATTCCACTCACGATGACCCCATGGATTCCTCAGACGAAGCAACTTTATCTTCTCCTCTTTAACATCAACCTATCAACCAAAGGATATGCACAAATTTAACAGTTGTGCAATTGATTATATTATTTTAGTTTATGCAAGAAGTCAAATAGGATGTAAGACTGGTCTCTCTCGCTATATGGCTTCCTAGGCAGAGCCATGAAATAACTATTTCAACCTCACGTCAACTGCACGTTACCACAATACTCATCCATACTATAAACAATTAAACAGTGTACGCATTGCTTAATAAATACAAAACATTATCTCACTATGTCAACTATCCACCAATAAAATGCTTTATGCCAAAAGTTTCTTACGAAAATATGCGCAAACCAAGTAAGATGTGCTTAAACAAAGTTTTCATAAAACACACTGTTGAAACGAAAACATAAACTTGAAAATGAGATTAAACATTTAATTCACTTCCACATCACACATCACCAATTGCATATATCTTTGGCAAACTTGTGTTGCAAACTCAGAGAGAGACTGTCCAACAATGTAATAAGAAAAAATTAAAGATACAACTGAAGCCAACCGCGAAATAAACAAGCAATGGATAAGTTAAATAACACACTCAAGTTTTTTCAGTTAAAATGAAACAAATATCAGTAAATAATCCAAAAGAATGCTTTCAAACATAACTTAATTAGAGCTTAGTATTAAGACCACAATGATTGATTGAACCAGATCATGTACTTGTAATTAGTAAGTTCTGCTGTTGTGCCAGCATCTAATGTAAATGGGAGTGGGGGGGAGGGTAATGGTAACACTATGGCATGAAAGAGCACATGAACACGGGATCACTTCCCACTACCCTCTTAACAAAGGTCTACTCAACCTTTCATTCAGCAGATGGCATTGGAAAAAAGACCAGTAGGATGTGATAGGTACCTTGCATCAAGAGTAAAGACACTCTCATAAGTTACGAAAAATGTAACATCTAGCCATTTAATCTACAACTAAACTAACAAACATTACCTCAATTACATGCGTGATGCTGTAGGCATGCCCTGTTACTAGGCCATTTGCAAGTCTTTCTTCAAATTTACCATTCTGTGCCTTGTAACACAGAAACAAAATAAATAATAATAAAACTGCTGTATAACTGACCAGTTTTTATTAAATTACGAATATCAATATGAAATTTTACAAGCTTAAAGACAATTCATATCTACATATGATGACCAGATTTCATCAAAATATTTCAAATAGAACAAAAGTTGTATACCACTTTTAGGGAGGAAACCCACCGTTTTTTGACGATTCAAAAACGAAACGCAACAAAAAGTAATAAAAACACAATTTTATTAAGTATCATCCCAAATAACTGCTGTCAAATAAACTTGGTAGTGCTTTACAACTTGTGTTCAATGTGCTCATCACCAGTGCCAACACTTCTTTTGAGTTTCTTTGAAAAGTTCTTGATGGACCTGTTCACGCGTTCCAAAGGCAAATCTTCCCATATCAACTCCAATGCGACTTCATAGTGACGTGCGGCTACGCTGGTAGCCTGTTTATTTTTAAAATAATATACTAACAATGATCATCTGGCAATATCAAGGCTATTTGATAACAACTATCTGAGATGAGGCTTAATAAAGTCGTGTTTTTGCTACTTTTTGCTGCATTACCAGAGGTACGTTTTTGAATCGTCAAAAACGATGGGTGGCCTCCCTAAAAGCAGTATAACTGATGTTCCGTTTGAAATATTTAGATGAAATCTGGCCATCATGTGTAAATATGAATTGTCTTTAAGCCAGTAAAATTTCATTTCGAAATTCTTACTTCTGGCCAAGATATGGCAAAAAACCTAGGGGGTCTTTTTTACTCGCACCCTGTACAAACATACATTGTGGGGCACGGTGGTGTAGTGGGTATGTTTGTCGCCTTGCAGCCGAAAGGTTGCAGGTTCGAGTCCACCTCAAGTCGCCACGTAAAGACCTTGGGCAGAATCCTTCACTCGCAATTGCTCAGTGCTTCGGCGTGAAACTCAGATGCAGTGTCCGCTCTGCAGTCTGGAGCGCCTCTGAGTAGAAAGCTTGAAGGGGGCGCTTTAACAAGTGCACATACAAATATACATCTTTTTCTCAGAGTATCAATCTGTATAAATAAAAATGTAACCGCGTTTGGCTCGGCTTCAAAGATCTCCGAACTTTCTTCATTGATTGCTTTCGAAACTTCACCAAAACGTTTAGTTCCAACACGGCCGGGTTTGCAGATGCTTTTTGGGAAAAAGCGCAATCTTTTAAACCAAAAAAGCAACTTTGCAAATTCTACCGTTTTCAACACATACGCCCGTCAATAAGCCTTGCCTTAAAATTCGGGCGCGTTTCAAATGATGGTTCAATTGTGTTCCGTTTATGTAGCGCATTTCAACACATTCGATTGCGGCCTTTTTGCTGACGAGCTTTAAGGCACTATCCGCGTCGCTGTCGGTCCGTGTCGGGAAGGTACGGTGTGAGGGAGGAAAGGAGGGGAGAGAGCGGGATGAAGAGGGAGGGGAGAGATGGAGGATGAAGGGGGAGGGGGAGCATCGGAGGAGATGGGGAGGGGAAAGCAGGGGAGGGACTCCGAGGGAGAAGGGCAGAAGGAGGGGAGGGGAGGGAAGGCGAGGGGGAGGGATAGGGGAGGGGAGGAGTAGGGGAGGTAGGGGAGGGTGGTCTTTTCTGCCACAGCAACGCGTGGCCGGGTTCAGCTAGTGACAAATAATTTTTAAAAGCCCAGTTTCTAATACAGTCCAGTTCTTAAATTAATCCGAACAGCAATGCAAAAAAAATTACAACAACAAATCAGTAGATATTAAGCATCAGTACTTTAAAAATCTTAAGCTGATCCTTGCTGTAAGATTCAACAGTATTGATGTCTATTAACTGCTGTGTACATGCTAAAATCCTATTTCTTGGTCATTAATGCTCATTTTTAAACAGTACAGACTTTTCCATTAATATATTCTGCTTCCTATCACATCAGCCAAGCACTTCATCAAGTACCCGTCAAGCTAGGGCTGCCAACCATCACGAATTCGCCGAGAAAGTCCCAGAATCAGCGATGTGCGTCCGTGTCCCAGAATTTGTGGTTGATTTGCATTGACAAAATGATGTTATTTTGCACACAAACTTGGCAAGTTGTGTGATGATTTTGCATTCTGCGCTCTACTAAACCTAACGTTGTTGGCTGAACATTGAATGTTTTACAACGCTGGGTTCAAGTGTTGAAAACTTTACATACCACGACACTCAGTAGCATAAATATTATTGTGTCCTATGTACCATTAGTCTGTTCTAAGGCTTTTGAGAGATGAAGTGCTGATTTCTACGACTTTAAATTGTACCTATGCAATATAACATGTGGAGAGTGTAAATTGGTCCGGAATGGCAAAATCAAGAGTTGGCAACCCTACGTCAAGCACACAGATTGAAGACTTTCTTATTTCCTCGGGGCTGTCATGCTGAGAGTGCATCTCAATTGCTAGTACTGTAAGAAGCACTTTTACAAATTCTTATCTACGATATAATAAGATACATCACTCCATTGCATATATAGTATGATACAAATGCTTGTGTGGCGAGGTGGTGTAGTGGTGGCGTCGTTGCCTTGAAGCCGGAAGATTCGAGGTTAGAATCCACCTCGACGCGCAAGGACCTTGGGCAAGTCCTTCGCTCATAATTGCTCAGCGCTTCGGCATGAAACTCCGAGAGCGCTTCTGAATAGAGAGAGCTTGAAGGGGCGCTATAACAAGTGTGCAGTGTGCTGTGCACATACAAACAAACAGCAATTGCTACTAATGAGTTATTTTAAAGAACTGTCCAAGAAACTCAGAAGAACTCAAAAAGCTATAAAAAAACTCTGCAAAATGTGCTAATGCAATTGAAAAAATGTAAAACCTCAACAGCTGAACACAAGAATGAGTTCCTTGTGAAAACTCTTTTCATGTTTTTGAAAAGTTTCTCTTTGTTCTTAACGTCCTTCAGATCCAAGAATTCTCCAATTCCACCGGTGAAATCCACCAAAGCATCTGTACTGTATCCAATTTCAATTGCCTGATAAGAACCATTCAACCTGTAATTTAGAAAAACCAACAGAAGTTTGCTTAGCCAGTAAAAAGTTAAAATAGAGCAAGAAATATTTGACCAGTGACAGACACATCATAGTAAATAAGGTTGTTAAACGATAACCGGAAATCCGGTTATCTATTCTGAATGCGATAATTGGTTTTAATTGTTCACAAACTGCCAATGAAATTCATTTTAAAAAGTTATTTTTGAAAATTATAAAGGATGATGCCTGCATTTGTACTGACTATAGCTTAGAGATCGCTGTGAGAACAAGCTAATTGCAAGAAATAAATGGTATCCATGACGCTGCATTACCCGCGGCTCATAATATATGAGGTCACAGACCCACGTTAGATGTCAATGCATAGTCCAATACTTCAAATGCAACATCGTCATGCATTTCGTCAAATGTTAAAATTTTGTGATGGCAAAAATGAGAACCAATTGATATAAAATTAACTGTCAGCGAACGAGACGAGGTAATGACATAACCTCTTAAACACTTCTTATGCCAAAAACATCAAATCCGAACTGCTGCCATCTTTGTTTATACTGCCAGCTGGAAATTAGTTGATTTTTCTATAAGGCCAAGTAAAAAATCCGACATCATCGGTTTCAAATCAGATTTTATACAATCGATAACAAGTGTGACAAATAATACGATATTAACAACCTTAATAGTATACTATGCCAACAATCAAGATTGGTGGGTACCCAAGTGTACTCCAATTAGACATCATGTAACACCTCAACATTATTAATTCTAATACTGCTTTGAAATACAATACTTAAATTCCATTTCAATCAGTAGATTGATTCGTTTAAATAAGCCTGTCATACGCAAATATTTAAACGAAGTGACTAGCGGACCGCCAGGCGGCCGTCCAATTTCAATTACTAGAGGACCGCCAGCCCGGTTAGGGGAAAACAATGTGGACGAGGCGAAGGGCTGGCGGTCCTCTAGTAATTGAAATTGGACGGCCGCCTGGCGGTCAGCTAGTCACAGCCATATTTAAATATTTTGAAAATCGACAAAATGGTTAACAACGAGGGTAATTCAGACAGATGCTGGCTGTGATAAATATTTCAGACAATGATTTGTCTGCCGAGAATTTAGGAAAAGGCGAAATGCAATTTGCACGAAAAATTATCAGTCGCTTCTTCTTTTAGGTCCAGATGCCCAGCGACGCCACTCTTCTCGATGTTGTGCTTTTTCTTTGAGTTTTCCATATCCATCCTTCATCATTCAGTCCAAGAACTTTCCCTAGGTCTTCTTCTTCCCCTCTTCCTCTCCATTTTGCCCTCCACTATGTTTCTTTGCAAGGAGTTGCCTCTCAGTACATGTCCTATCCTGTTCTTCTGCCTTGTTCTAATTGTATTCATCAAGGATCTTTCCTCTTCAACCTTCTTCAGTACTTCTTCGTTTGATTTATGCTCTGTGCAGCTGACCCTTTCCATCCTTCTCCATATACACATCTCGAACGCTTCAATTCGTTTGACAACCTCCTTTCTCATCGTCCAGGTCTCTGCTCCGTACAGTGCATAGTTGTTTAAAACGGTTTTTCGTTTTTTATTCGCTCTCAAAAAACGTCGTTTAAAACGTTTTTTATTTTTTCCATCGTTTTATTCCGTTTTTTATTTTTTATGTAACGCTATTTATTTATTTTCTGTCTCTTATTATTTTCTTAAATTTAATTTTTCCCCTGATATTCCTTACGTTTTCAGCCCAATCTCAAGGTTTCAGATAACTGATGTCATTATTTAATTGTTTAACATCATTTAAGAGATACATGTAGAAAGTAAACAAGGGCTTTAAGTTTAAAATGCAGTTTAAGAAGAAAAAAGTCAAATTATTTTTCATTTCCGTTTTTTTGTCGTTTTTTTCCGTTTTTTTTTTTTTCGAATAAAACGATGTTTTTCCCCGTTTTTTAAATTCCATTTCCATCGTTTCTATGGTACAGTGTGATGCTCCAGATCAGTGCCTTGACCATTCTTTTCTTGATGTGTCGACATGGGCGCCCGCACATAGGGGCAATAGGGGGCACTTGCCCCCCCTGGAAAATTGAAACCTATTTTCCACAATACTACTTTTAGGTTTATAACAAATTTCTTCGCATTAGAGATTTTAAAAACCTACTTTTAACTAATAGTTTTAGAAATTTTATAAAGTAAAACTGAGAAATTTACAGCAAGAAGCCTTTATGAAAAATAGCCATGCATGTTCTTAACTCTCTGCTTTGCATTTTTTTACCTCTTGCCACAAATTTTTTTAACATTGACCGTCGTGTTTTGCCCCCTCCTGCAAAAATTTGTGCTGTCAAATCCAATTTATATTAGAAATTTTATAAAGTAAAACTGAGAAATTTACAGCAAGAAGCCTTTATGAAAAATAGCCATGCATGTTCTTAACTCTAATTGAAACCTATTTTCCACAATACTACTTTTAGGTTTATAACAAATTTCTTCGCATTAGAGATTTTAAAAACCTACTTTTAACTAATAGTTTTAGATTTTTCAACGAATTTCTTTGCAAAAAGAAACAATTTATATTAGAAATTTTATAAAGTAAAACTGAGAAATTTACAGCAAGAAGCCTTTATGAAAAATAGCCATGCATGTTCTTAACTCTCTGCTTTGCATTTTTTTACCTCTTGCCACAAATTTTTTTAACATTGACCGTGGTGTGGTTCAGCAGAAAGTAGAGTGATCTCATATGGAGAGTCATCAATCTTCAAAAGGATTTGAAATCAATTAAAGCTCAATATACGCCTCCCTCACAAGCTACGTCTTGTGAGCCCCTTGGTCTCTTTCTTCCCCTGTTTCGTAAACGCCTGAAGAAAGACTATACTATTTGTTAGCGGGAGCGCTAACTTGGGTCAGGAGCGCTACTGAATCTGTGAGCAGCGCTTTATAAGTGTTCAATTACAATTACAATTAATTACTGTGTCCGGATAAAAAGTAGAACACAAAACAAAGTGCCATAACTCGGTCAAAACGTTTAGGATTTGTCTGAAATTTTAAACACAGCAACAGTGACCATATTTACAAGAGATCCTAAAATCGATTAGAAATATTCGTGAGTTTGTCAAGTTTATGAATGTTTAAAATGTACATGTATATATAAACTACAGCAAATAAAGCTGCGATTTCTTCGTTTGTAGATGTCTAACAAGGCAAAAATTGAATGAAGTTTAAAAGACTTCTTTGAATGCACCTACTGTTAAATTCTTTCAAAACAGTAACTGAAAACCTGAGTACCCAGTGGCCCTTCCTCTGTCCAGTGTCCAGCTTACCCTCACTAGGTGCATAACTCGACATGCGAAGGATTTACATCCATCGACCACCATTCAGATAAAATCAACGTTGCTTTTCTTTCAACTCAAGAATACAAACAATCAAACAAAGTCTTAAAATGAGATTTCATGATAACTAGGTACCAACTTGGCATAAGCCTTTTCAATCAATGCACTCCAGAATTCGTTTGGTGCATCTCGATTGTGGCAGAAGATAAGGTGACCATTGCGAGTAGGCAAACGATCATCGACCGTAACCTCCACCCACTCACCATATTGCCAGAAGTTGAAGCGAAACACTCCTACAAATTTAGAAACCTTCTTTAGCAGAACCTGACTATGTCAACATATCAAATCCGGTTGTAAAGCATCTTTCAGCTGAAGCAAAAACATGAAAACAGTAAATAGAGTACTGTAGATACTCGAGTGTATCGCGAGTTTTTTAAGGTCGAATTTCTGAACTGCAAGTGGGGTAATCGTGGTATATTCGAGACTAGTTGAAACTTAACTTTCATTACATAAAATATTTCACTTGCTGAAGTCATTTGATGCTTTTAAACTGACATTGGATGGTTGCAGATTGCTATCGCATACCGCCTTAGTTTTATACACGCGGTAATTTGCATCCCAGTAGCTCCGATATGCTGGTTCCTCACAGTCCTTGTAGTGACATGACCAATGAATGCAACAATATTAAATGCACTGACGTATGTGTAGCTTAACAGTATAAAACACACAGATGGTAGGCTGTCTCCATCAGCTGTTCCAGTAGACATTAATTTGTAAGAGATCACCTTAAAAACAATTACATACTAGCATTGCATTAGAAAGAACTACATTAATTTTCGCTCACATGTTGAAAAAAAGTTTAATTTATTAAAATAAGAACAAACTCAATTTCGTTGCATTTTATTTATTTATTTATTTATAGTATTAAAAAAAAATGTCAGATGTGCGTAGATCTATTTTGTAGTATTTGGTTAGGGAGATCGAATTTTGCAGCATTTGAACATGGTTTGGGTCGTATTTTGCATAAGATTTAAACTTCTTCTCTTCTTTATTCTCTTCCGTCAGTGGAGTGACGACGATGAGGCTCCTACAGGACATCTCCAAATTTCTCGGTTTCTGATGAGATCCTTTGCTCTTGACATGTCAATATTCATCTCTTTCAGGTCTTCTCTGACGTTGTTCATCCAGGTCTTTGGTTGTCTTCCTCTGCTTAGAACAGTGTTTCTCAAACTTCTGCAAGTCGCGGACCGACCAAATATTTTTTGGGAAGCTCGCACCGCTAACTTTAATGGCAAGCACAAACAAAATCAAACTGTATTTTTTTAAAAATAATTATAAGGTTATTTATAATTAGGGATATTTTAATTAACAAAAATTGTCTGTACAGCCATTTGGCAAGTTAAAATAAGACACTGGTAATGTATTTTTAAAGTTTGCGACAGAATTTTGAATAAATTTTGAACAACAATTACCGGTAAAATAATTTCACAATTTTAAATATTTAACTATTTTATTTTTCACTCTCAGACTTCTTCACGGATCGGTATTTTATTTTTCACTCTCAGACTTCATCACGGATCGGTGATCAGGACTCCACGGCCGGCACCGGTCCGCGGACCACCACTTTGACTCTTTGAGAACCACTGGCTTAGAACTCTCTTCCTCTACGTGCCGTAAAAGGCCGCGAGGGGTAGTCTTTTTGTGATGACGGGTCATAAATAGTTGCGTTTCTTTTAACCTTACCTGCATACTTTGCGACAAAATCTTGATTTGATGGAACAACACGACGAAACAGCTTTGGCTTGGTGGATAAAATAGCAGTGGCTGCCAAAAACCAACAGTTACCTGCCATAACAATAAAATAAATATCAGACGTATTCAGAAATACACACACACACCTCCACCAAGCGCACACACACACACACACACACAAACACACGCGCACACACACATGCACACACACACCAAGCGCACACACTGACACACACATTAAACACTAAAGTTTTGAATCTAGCAGGCAATGCAGAATGCTGACACAATGAAATTGCAAAATCCTTTGGCTGCATTCACCAAGTCTGCACCCACAATCATTTTCCATACTTCTGAAGGTCCTGGTCCATGGCAAAATGGTGGGCAGCTAAAGAGAAGGAAGTCATGATTATGCACGGCAAGTTACACAAAAAGAGAGACGCTGCTTCAATTGGTGAATTCAATAAAATAAGGCAAAAAAGCAGAGTGGATTCAAAGACATTCTGCAAATATGCAAACAAATGTAGTATTTGATTGACTGAAGTGCACAAACTGATTGCTATATAATAGAAAGGACTCTAATTTAGTTATGATATTTAATTACCAGTAACTATTGTGAATGAAACAATGGAGTACCAGGGTAGATAGGTTCACCATTGTACAGTTAAAAATTGTTCATTTCATATTGGGCTATCCTCTAGTTTGGTGAGGTTTGGGTTCAGGCATAATTGTGCAAAATTACATGCTCAAATAATAAGTTTAATAACAGCTCAAAACATGCAAATTTTTATAGCATTCATGATGAAATGGCACTTTTGCAGCATAAAATAACATTAAATATAAAATAAATTGAACTGGTCAAATTACTTTGAGCTTGTAACTCACGTCACACAGTCACACCACTCATTCACAGTAAGATTCAGAAGATGCGCCTAGTCTAGGGAATGCAATACTGAGATTTTTAACTCCCATGATCCCAGGATTGACAAGTTACATGGTATACGGTATTATTGGGATTACAAATTTGAACATTTTTTGTAAGTGGCAATGCAATCAGTAATGAATCAACTGATTAATCTGCAATTTCTAAAACATAAGAAGCTGTCCATATAGTATGCACACATGGAGAGATGGGATGGGGGGGGGGGAACGGACATTATCCCCCCTGGACATTATTCCCCCCCCGGACATAATCCCCCCCCCCGGACATATTCCCCCCCGATTTTTCGTAGGACATTATCCCCCCGGACAAAATCCCCCCTTCATGTACAAATCCTAGAATAGTGCCATACATACATACGAACATACATACATACATACATACATACATACATGCATACATACATACAAACATACATACATACATACATACATATATACAAACAAACATACATACATACATACATACGCACATACGTACATACATACATACATACATACATACAAGCAAATAAACATCAATGCATACATACATACATACATGTACATACATACATGTACATACATACATGTACATACAAACAATTTATGCATGTATATATATATATATACATACATGCATAGATTGTTTGTATGTATGTATATGTACATGTATGTATGTATGTATGTTTGTATGTATGTATGTAGGGATCATTTTTAGGTAATGATACAATAGACTGGGGGGATAATGTCCTACCCAGGGGGGGAATATGTCCGGGGGGGAAATGTCCGGGGGGGATAATGTCCAGGGGGGATAATGTCCTACACCCGGGATGGGGGGCCATTGGATTTGGGTAACTTCCGTACGGTGTGCATTGCGGGAGGAGGTCAAGATAAAACATATGCAGGCAAAATAAATTCCTAATTATCACATCAACATTAGCCTATTTATAACTCTGTATTGTCCGATCATAGTCGTCCGATGGCATTTCATCACATTATGATTAAATTCTGTTCAGATCTAGACAGTGTATCATCACAGTTAACAAAGTTTGACTAGCAAATATGATGATTAACAAAAATAAATAGCAGCCTATGTAAAATAAACATTTTATATATGATTTAAGCTAATTAACTTTTATAAGGGGTTAGATAAGCTTATTCGCACGTATGCATGGGGTGATTGGGGTCCCCCCCCAAATGTACATATTATAACATGGGTGTTTAAATACGATTTTCTTGCCTACGTAATATATGGATGGGTCCTAACCATATATTTGGGAAATGTACAGTGCTGCCATTGTAGGCCTTTTTACAGTGGAGTTGCGGAACATGGGCCATGTGTTGCATCCTCGAAAGACACTTCCTTACACCCTGTGCCCATGACAACATGACTGTAATATCATTCAAGCAGATGTAATCTAATGCAAAACTCATTCGCAATTAGAATGCTATATTTTATCTAATAAATGTACACCAAAGTGGTCTTAGGTAGTTGGTTTAATAAAGGATATACTTACTTAGTTTGCGACTACCAGTAAGTACCTAATGAATGGCCGCATCAATAGACAGAGTGAGAGATCGAGTGAGTCCTTGACTAAATAAATGATTAACAACACTTGCAACAATGAGTGATGACTAAACTCACCAAGTTTTCCTTGGCACAGGTCTCGTTTTGAAGCACCATCAACAAGAAACTGTGGATTACTACAAATTTCCTGAACAATACAAAACACAGGAAATCTCTCGTTAGATGCAGTTCAACTGAGACAGTGACATAATCTTTAAGCTAAGCAAAGAACTGATTTCTAGGAACGTCCTTCATTTTGTAATGCAATTCGATCAATCTGTAATCGTAGCCTAAGCCAGGGGTGTCAAAGAGCTGACCTGTGGGCCATTTTTAGCCCGCTGACGATCTTTTTCTGGCCCACGGAGCCTTCCCTAAAGATTGCAAAATTAGAGGATAAAAGTTAAATTTTTTATATTTTACAGTCAGCACCAAATACATGGAGTTTTTTTCTTACTGACATCACTTTTGCTCAGACGCACAGCTCTGTAGACTGTATGTCTATGGTTTCCAGTTGGTTGTCTGTTAACAAAATTATGAAAGTCACAAAAACACTTATATTATTTAAAATGTTCTGGGAATTGGCTGACCAAGCCCGGAGCTCCCTCTCAGATCACTACCCAATTTTGCTCAAGAGCTTCTACACCCTGGCCTGCCACTTGTTGGAAGATGCTCAAACTGGCCCGCCACTAAAAAAGGTTTGACACCCCTGGCCTAAGCACTGACTAATCGCTAAGCTGCATCTAGCCAAGACGTATCTTTGAGTTTGCGACAAGCAGTATTCACAAGATACACACAGAGGACCACTAACTTAGTCGGTGACTAGATCGTGGTTATAGTAAGCACGCATGCGCAAGAGATATTAATAGGCAGTCATATGCATACGTCAATAAACAAAGATATAAATATGGTTGTATTGCCCTCAGGAGGTACTTTATATGCGATCTAAATGCATCTTGTCACATTAATGGCATCTTGTGACAGCAAAAACGAAAAGCATAAATAAGTTCATTGTCTCACAGTCAGCGGAATCAACTATGATTCCCTCCAAAACATGATGTGCTTCCAAAACCATGGGTGGAGTTTATCAGGGGCTGGGGGGGGGGGGCTAAGCTCCCCCAAGAAGGCCCAGATTCTGCTTTTTTACCATGAAAATGGTATCTTTTCCTGGGCTTAGCCCCTCCAAGAAGGCATTAGCCCTCTCAAGAACGAAAACCAAACTCCGCCCATGTCCAAAACACTCTTTGACGTCTGAAGTTTTGTCGAAGTGGACGAATCGCAAATGCCCCACCATGTTTGGATCGCCTGTAGCACACTTAAAACACGACTACGAGACTTACACAACCCTCATAGATAGACAAGCGCTAGTTGTGTCTTAGACGGCTAAAAGGTTGTGGTGAATACCGATTTATCTGCTAGCAGCCAACTAGCCAGCTTTAGTCAGCGATTAAGATTTAAGATACCTTCATGAATTTGGCCCCCAGGAGCCCAAGAAGCTCTGGTCAACCCACAGTATTACCTTTCTTGCCATGCCTGATCAGTGGATGCTCAGTTACTCCTCTTTTCTTGCCTGCCAGATGCCTTCTTAGTAGCATTCACTATCCAAGAAGCTACAGCCAGCTGCACCTTGCCAATTTTGCCATAGACCGACTGTGAGCGCGCTGCCTTGGATCGGATCTAATGTCAGGAGTTACAGCGTCTTATCTTAGACTCTGCGCCAAAGACATACGACTTGGACATTTGCTAGGTCACCATTCAGCTTAAGAAGTTCATGGATACTCTGCTTCCATTCTGAACAGTAACCTGCAATAGTTCCCTCCATGGGGCATTTTACCTGCATCGCAGAAAAGGTAGAAAAAGTCCCAGTGCCAAAGTGTGGCTTCTGGACATGGCTGACCCAAATAACTTTAGACCAACAGCAAATGTAATTTTTTTTAATACGAAAATGTTGTGCTGCCCTCTACCTTGATAAGAATAATCTCTTGCCAACATTCCAAATTTCCAATCAGTTTGAGCTGCTCAGTGCCCCCCTCTACCTTTATAGGAATAACTTCCTGCAAACATCCCAATCAGGTTTTCGGATAAATCAGTCTTTGGAGAACTTGTTTGCTCACCGTTCAAAAATTTTGGGAAACATTGACAAGTCACAAGTTACCCTCATTTTATGTACTTATAGTACTTTATTTGGCACAGCAGACCATGATATTCTCATGAAGTGGCTTTCTACCTCCTAAAGTTGGCCTTTCTGACAACTTCCTTGCTTGGCCCAACTCCCACCTCCAGAACCATTCTTGCATTGTGACTTGTCGGTCCACAACGTCGCTCTGGGCTCCTGCTGCCTTAGGCTTACCGCAAGTTATGTCCTGGTTGCGCATATATATGTTCACTGCTTAGTATCTGCAGTTGCTACCGTGGTCTGAACAATAAATTGGGCCATGCAGACCTTAAAGGTCTGGAAGTCTTCCAAGCGCCTACGACAAAATGTCAACAAGACCCAACATATGTGGCTCGGCACTTGCCAGTAACTTGCAAACTTAGCTTAGAGGCTTTAACTCTTGAGGTCCCTGGAGTCACACATGCCTCCATTATTGAGGATCTTGGTGCAAACCTTAAGACCAGCTAGCCCATCTTATCTTATAAAACATATCAATCTTTTTTGTCATGTCTGCCACTAAAGGAAAGCAGATTGCCACTTATTTTATTAAAAGCTTGTATAAAATGATCAAGCATAACCCAGTTACTCTGAGCAACGCTGAGTAAAAGACTTGCTCAAAGTCCCTTTGCAGCGACCATTTAAGACTCAGAGATAAACATGTTTTGTAGCCCTGTTATTAGTGCCGTGTATCGCAGGCTGTCTGTTCTGTTAGTAGTTAAGATTTCTCGTTTGTCATTTGCGTGCTTGTGAATTGTTTCCTAAAGAGCATTGGATAGCACACAGGCACCCGAGTTCGAGCCCGTAAGATGGACAGACATGTTTTGTAGCCCTGTTATAAACTTGTGCCGTGTATTGCAGGCTGTCTGTTCTGTTAGTAGTTAAGATTTGTCTTTTGTCATCTGCGTGCATGCGAATTGTTTTAATTGCATAACTGTACACTGTAACCGATTGCGGTGTGTCAACCGGATTGTTCAACAAAAAATATTAGTTTATTATAATTATTTACAAATACTATTACAGACGTACGGGCGGTCTTCGCCAGACAATCGAAGGGTCGTCTTTGTTGAAGTAAATTGATTTATTTTCGGCTGGAAATGACAGATCCTCGTAAAGCTGTCCAGATTTCAAGCACTGTGCTCTCAGACGCTCAAATTTTTCACAAATCTGCGCCATAGCAAGTCACTATATTCCAAGAATATTCTTACAGACTTCTGCTGCCTGCTGGAGCCCAAGAATATAATGCTTTGCTCGATGCCAGACTTGCCAGTGTTGCCACTGAGGTTTCAGAAATAAACCCAGATTCCCTTCTTAAAAAAACCCAGAAAACCCATATTTGTTCAGATGAGGATTAACAAAATGTCTGTCAAATGAGTCGAATCTGGGGCTAATATCGATATTAGTCCCAGGTCGAATCAATCAAATATAATTGCAACTTTAAAAATGTCAATTGTCAAAGTTGTCAGATACACTCGATCGGCATTCATATCGACAAAAGAGATGTCGATATGGCTTAGCAAAGAGAGGAATGACCTGGCCTATATTAAAATGTAAAAACAGCTTATAACTACGCTGAGCTTGTATGTTGTATAGCTAGGCATAAAATGTTTTTCTATTTTCTAGTATTTATTTCCTCTGTAAACTACTGTGCGTTTGCTGGTGGTCTGTATATTAGGCTATAGCTATTCATCTGCGTGACCGGGTCAAAATTATTCGTGACGTGAAATCTTGATAGTTTAAGTTATATAATACTATCTTGAAGTTGTAGGCCTATTTGTAATGAGTGCAGATTTCAGTGGGCGTAGAGTTTGCTAAATTAAAATTCTTCGCGGTCGTCTTATGCTATTCCATTAAGCTCGTGGATATAGGAGCCTTACAACGACAATTTATAGGCTACATTTGTTTGTAGGCCTATGTGCACTTGTTATAGCGCCCCTTAAAGCTCAGAGTCAGAGGCGTTCCCGAATGCAGAGCGTACACTGCATCGGAGTTTCACGCCGAAGCGCTGAGCAATTGTGAGTGAAGGACGCGGCGAGGTGGATTCGAACCTCGAACCTTCCGGCTTCAAGGCAACGACGCCACCACTATAGCCTACCACCGCGCCCCATATAAATATAGAATCCTTGGGAGCCTTATGACTACATTTTTGCTTGTTTGTCTTATTTCTAGGGTGCCAATGCTACACACTAAATAACAAAAACAGTTAGATACTTTGGTACACGAATTTATTGAAAAACTAACGTACTTTCAGCGTTGCCACTCTCCAAAAAAACAAGTTGGAGCGTCGAAAAACCTAAGAAAACCCAAGTTGCTCAAATCGTCCGAAAATTTCAAAATTTTCCGTCTAAAAATTCTGACTACTTTTTTAGTCATCAGCCCAAATCTTTCCGATATAGCCCGGTCAATTAAGTCTTGAACCCGCTCATTTACTATGGCAGGCAAATTTTTGCACGAAAAGTTTCGAAATAGACTAAAGAATATGTGGTAGAAATCCTAATAAAAAGCGATATGGGGAAATATTTAAAATTTGAGTTTTTATTTGTGAGCAGCAGTGATGCCACTGCTGGGTTCTTCCACTAGATCTTGTTTTTGCGGTCGTCTGGGTTTCTGAAATTTTCTAGTTAAAATCTGGGTTTATTTTAGCTAGCTGGACATTGTGCGTGACAAGACAGTTACAACACATGGATATTGGAAATAACTTTGACAATTGATATTTTTCGGTAGTTAAAAGTTTGAACTACAGTTGATTCGATTTGACAAGCATTAATTTTTGCTAAACCTCATACAAAAATCTAACTTTATTTGAACAACGGGTCTAGAATCGCCTATACAAATAATCTGGGTTTTCTGGAATTTTCGTAAGGAAAGCTGGGTTTATTTTTGAAACCTTAGTGGCAACACTTGGTGAGCATACTGGTCAAAAATGAATTCACGATAAATTTTTTAATTATCTAACAACTTCTCCGGGTACTTTGACAAAACTTACTTAAAGGTTGCACAATAAACAATTTCTTGCTTACTCTATGAAAAAGAGTAAATTTTAGTCCCGTACGACCGAACCACCGAACGCAATCCCGCCGCGCCCGTAAGCAAAACAGCTTCGGAAAGGTCGCGATAAAGTCCCACAATATTTAACGATTTAAACATATTTCCCCATGTTTGAATTTGTTAGGATTTTTACTGTAGTTTAGTAGGGTATTTACGTACAATATTCTGCCAAAAAAGGCCTGCCATAGTAAATGAGTGGGTTCATGATGAATTTCCCGTATTTTTGACTGGCCTAATATCCGCAGTTTCCTAAATTTTTTGCCAAAAAATCCAGTTTTTCCCGAAAAAACTCAATTTCCCAAATCCGGACCGATAAAACCCGATTTTTTGAAAAAACCAATTTTTTGGTCGGAAAAAATTCAAGAAAAAACCCAAGTTCGTCCCGAAAAAACACCATTGCCCAAGTTCGGATCGAAAAACCCAAGATCCTGTGAAAAAAAAACCAGGAGTGGCAACACTGCGTACTTTATAATTTTTTAACTAGCGCAAAATTCGCGTAAATTTATCCTTTTGGTGCGCCTTTTTTCAATTGGCTGTGACTAGCGGACCGCCAAGCGGCCGTCGAATCTCAAATACTAGCGGACCGCCAGTCACGTGTAACTTGTCACATGACTGGCGGCCGTCCAATACGGAATAGGCCTACTAGCAAGCCGCCAGGCTTTCTATTTACACCAATCCACAAGAGTTTCTAATGGCTAAATAAACCATAAAACTAAGCCTAACCGACCCTCACGACGCCTAACCTGAACCTAACCAACACTCACGAAAAAAATTGGTTGCTTACTCTGTTTCTAGTAATTTTCTAAGTCATTAAAACAAGAAAACTTTTGTCCGACATAAAACCAACTATCGGTAACTGCCGCCATTGTAACAATATTCAAGAATCAAGACTCGTCATGTGACAGAAGAATATTACAAGTCAGACCAATGAGACCATACGAAATATGCAATTGCTCTATTCAAATGCCAGTGTCGGCAGTGTCAAATTTTTATTATTTTATCTTATTTCTCCATTTTTAGAGCGCCCCTTCAAGCTCACTACTCAGAGGCACGCCCGACTACAGTGCGGTCTGTGCGGATACTGCATCAAAGTTTCATGCCGAAGCACCTGAGCAATTGTGAGTGAAGGACTTGCTCAAGGTCCCTATGTGGCAGCTTGAGGTGGATTCGAACCTGGAATCCGCCGGCTCCATGACACTAATGCCACCACTACCACCATAAATGCGGCACTGACATCTAATAGCGCCAGCAGGGTGAGCTGTCAATTGCCCCTAGATGTAGTGACTAAAATTGGCATGGTCTTTTATAGTGCTGCTGTTTGTCTTTTGCTCTACGGTAACAGAAAATTCAAAACAAAAATTTCTTGTAAAACGGGAAATATCATGTGTTTGCTCTTTGTAATTACCTGTTAAATTAGTTGCTTCAACTTCAATGAAAGTTGGGTTTCTTTGGTCATGAATGTTATGCACTCAAATGGACTGGAAAAAGATATGATGCTGGCATGCGGAGAGGGAAGGAGAAAACAAGGGTGACCGAGGAAAAGGTGGTTGGACGAGGTTCAAGAAACTACAGGAATGAATCTGGAAGAACTAAAGGAAGCGACATCAGAAAGAAATAAAGAAATGGAGAAGGCTGGTCATGGCGGTCGCTAGAGTCAGGGGCGGAAACCTAGGGGGGGGACAGGGGGGGACGGTCCCCCCCAATAAAGACGTTGGGGGGGACGGCCCATGCATTTGTCCCCCCCAATGTTTAAGCGTTAGGACATGTACACAATCTTCAGTAGGGAACTAGAGAAAAAAAGTTTAGCAGATGAAGTAAATATTATTTTATAATGATATGAATTCCAGGGCAATCCAGGTACTAACCAAAAGTTATTAAGTCCCACGTTGGATAGATTGCGAACATTGTACTGTATAGATAAGACACCTCTTTTAACTTACAACCAATTATTATAATAACATTGCCAACATCCAACGTCGCAAAAAGTCACATATCGGGTTTCTGCTACATTTCTTTCATCTTTCCTTCAGGCTCGAATCAGCGTCATGTTCAACATCGAAAATAATATGGAAAGTAGATAAGTTAGTAAGTAAGTATTTTGTATATTACTCCTCTTGAAAAAGAACAATGGGACATAGAACATCATTATTATATATCGAAGTAGAAATAGGCAATAAAAACGTACGAATTAATTTGCAAGTTGAATAGTTACTAATCTAAACTATCATCGTCAAACAAGTTAACTTTATAGAATTCTGGTGATAAATCCATTTTCAAACAACGATTCACATCGTTGAATCTGCAGATTATGCGAGTGGGGCATAAGGGAGTAACCAGTTACACGTTCAGGTAGAAGAGAAGATCGAGGAGGACTTGACATAGAGACTGTGGTAAGCAAACTGATTATACTGGAATCAATATGATGTCTTTACACACCCGAAAATCGTTGGTAATACATGATTCAAATTGATGTCCTTACACAATCGAAATCGTTAGAGATCCTGCTTGGCCGAGTGGGTTGTAGCCCGCTCGCCGCGCCGGCGGCCCGGGTTCGATTCCCGGTCAGAGATTAATTTCTCGGATCTATACTGTGGGTGGCTCGGTCGCAATATAAACGTGGAGTGAGAGGTTGTTCTCTGCCTCCGACTGTAAAGGCCCTTTGGTCAAACACGGTCGTTAAAAAACTACTTTCCTCGAAATCGTTGATAAAACCAAAATCAAAATTATGTTTTTACAATTTTACACACCCGAAAAATGTTGATATTACTGGAATCAAAGTGATATCTTTACACATTTGAAAATCCTCAATAATTCTGGAATCAAAATGATGTCCTTATACACTCGAAAATTGTTGATAAAACTGGAATCAAAAAAATATCCTTACACACCCGAAAATCCTCAATAATTCTGGAATCAAATTGATGTCCTTATACACTCGAAAATCGTTTATAAAACTAAAACCAAAAATGATCCCTTAGACACCTGAAAATCGTTGATAATACTGGATTTAAAATAATGTCCTTAGACACCCGAAAACTGTTGATATTACTTGAATCAAAAATGATGTTCTTAGACACCCGAAAATCGTTGATAGTACAATAATCAAAATGATGTCCTTAGACACCCGAAAATCGTTCATAATACTGGAATCAAACTGATGTCCTTAGACGACCCAAAATCGTTGATAATAACTAAATCTAATATGTTGTCCTTAGAACCCGAAAATCGTTAATAATACTTAAATCAATAATGTTGTTCTTAGACACCCGAACATTGTTGATAGTACGAGAATCAAAATATTGTTCTTAGACACCCGAAAATCGCTGGTAATACTTCACAGATCACAAGTCACAAGCCAGGTCTCGTGATCAGGGAGCAAATGCGCAACTTTAGACTATACCAGATAGTTATAAAATCGCATCCTCGCAGCAAAAAATAGTTTTTTTAAAACCATTGTCATGTGATTGGCAGTTTTCTACTAGGGAATATCGAAAGATTGAGAAAGTGTCATACAGTTCTGAAACTTTCTTTGAAATCCTCTGATAGCAGGTATATTAATAATTATAGACACGAGTAGGTTTTCATTTCTATCAGTGTTTCTTTTCCATTCTTTCTATTAAACATAATTTGCATTAAAAAATTAACACAAAGAATTTTGTTATGAATTTGACTAAAATTCAGTATATTGTATGTTTTTCTTATATATATATTGTTGATTTTATACATTACAGAGGTGTCTATGTTAAATGCTTCGAATGTTTTTTGCAAAGCAATTGTGTGAAATTTGGCAAATTCCATCACTTTATAAATTCATATTATAACCTTTAAAGAGGTGTCTAATAAAATATGCTCTCCGATCGTTTTCAATAACAAATTAGAGTTTGAACAACTTCTATCGGGACTGAGAAAATGGACAATTTTTTGATTTTGGATGACAGCCAAAATGCTACAATTAGATGTGAACATTAAAAAACAGCCTTCCTTCACCCCTCCCAACTCGGCGTTTCGCGCCTCAGCAATCGACTTTCGGCCGCTCATCCGTCCCCCCCAAAGTTCGGACCAGGTTTCCGCCCCTGGCTAGAGTTCAAGAAACTGACAGCACAAGGTCAATGTGCAATGTAACTTTGCTATGAGCAAACTGGCCTACTTGACCTACTTGGGTACATGCCACAATGTGTTGAAACGATTTTTGCAGGGTGAGAATTGCCAAGGGGTTGAGGGGTTCAACCTCGTCTTCTTAGGACCCCATAGTAAGTCTTAATTGCATGCCCGAACTGCACATAAATCAACATCTGATCCCACTGGGCCACCGTTACTTTTCTACAATTCTCATACTGGATTTATTATAGAAACATCCTCAGTTTGCATCTATGACAATTCTAGCCTTGGGCGGAGACTTGGGGGTGGGGGACGAACGAGTGGCGCCGACGGAAGGACGCGAGATTTCGGGCTGACTAATCATTGAGTCGCTGATGAAATTTTCCACTTTTGGTGACCAAAATTTCTGAATCCTTTTTTTAGTCATCCGGCCGAAATTTCCTGGAAAAATGCCCACTTTTCCCATCAAAAAAGATTGATGACCTTTTTTTAAGTGATCCGGCCGAAATTTCCTGGAAAAATACCCATTTTTCCCGTTAAAAAAGTTGACCTTTTTTTCAACAATTGGGGGGGAAATACATGGTCCGTCCTCCCCAACACATTCATTGAGGGGACTGTCCCCACACCCCAAGTCTCCGCCCATGCTTCTAGCAGTCTAGCTGTCATGTGCAAATTTTCATGAACATAATTAGATACATACTTTCACGATCATGACAAAACCATAGTTGTTTAAAATGTTGTTTTCGCTTTTTATTCGCTCTAAAAAACCGTAGTTTTTTCGGTTTTTATTTTTCCCATCGTTTTATTTCGTTTTTTTATTTTTTATGTAATGCAATTTATTTTATTTTCTGTCTTTTATTATTTTCCTTAATTTTATTTTTCATTGATATTCCTTACGTTTTCAGCCCAATTTTAAGGCTTCAGATAACTCATGTCATTATTTAATTGTTTAAGGTAATTTTTTAAGAGATACATGTAGAAAGTAAACAAGGATTTGAAGTTTAAAATGCATTTTAAGATGTAAAAAGTCAAATTATTTCCATTTCCGTTTTTTGTCGTTTTCTTCCGTTTATTTTTTTCGAATAAAACGAGGTTTTTCCCCGTTTTTTTATTTCGTTTCCATCGTTTTTTACATCTATGGACAAAGCTATGAAATGATTAGTGAATGATTGAAATGTTTATTTCATTTGAATAATTTATGCAAACAGCAAGTGAATATCTAGCATTTGTAATAGCACTGACGACGACGAAAGCAGTGTAGGTAGAGAAGTTATGTTGATGGCAAATGACAGGATGATGATTATTGTACAATCATGCTACATCAACACGTTCATTAATCAAGATCTGCAAATATAATCTCAATAGTCCTAAGGCAAATATTGTGATCCTATCCAATGCTAAAAACGTTTTTCTGAGAAGGTGGCCGACTGATGTCCTTTCGTTTCGCCGGTAAACGGTGGCTGCCGCAAGCAGCTCGATTACTTCTTGTTGTAAATAGAATATTCTTAAAGAAAATAACAAAGGCAAGATACAAAATATTCTGTCTACTGTAACAAATGACAAGTTTAAAATATTAAGATCCAATGAATTTATTCTTTAAATAATAGTATGCACATTATTAAGTTAAAAAAATTAAACATTAGCGTTTGTTTGGGATATTCTAGACAATGTTAAGTTAGAAATGTAATTACAAAAATGATTTTAAAGAAAAGCAAGTTTCGCTTTGCCAGAAGCACAATAGCACATCTTAAAACCATTAAACCAACACCATCAAGATTTATAAATGTCTTGCGAGGAGATTCTTGCAAAAAAGACAATTTTAGTATATACACCGTGATTCAAAAAAAACTAAGCCAAATTGTTTTTCATATATCTATAATGCCTGATAACATATCACGCTAATATTTTCCAAATATTTAGAGAAGTGGACGAAGAATATGATTCCAAAATTTCAAGAGATAAAATTGAACGGATAAAAATATATGAATCTTTGAACTTCATATGCCGAAATTGCAGTTTACAAGCAATTTTCTGCCAGATTCAGTAAAAAGTAAGCTAAACTGTTTTTCTTATATCTCCAATGCCTGATAATTAATCATAACAAAATTTTCCAGATATTTAGAGGATTGAACCAAGAATAGGATTCCAAAAATATCATGTCGTAAATTTGAACGGATAGAAAGATATGAATATTTAAACAACATCTCCAGAAATGTCAGTTTTCAGCAAGTCTGTTGTGGTGTTCGTTCTGGTTTCGATGCTTGATAGTTCCCAATTTTGGACTTCAGGGGTCCTGGAGTAAAATTAACGGAGTATATTATCGCAATGTTCTGCTGTCACAACATCTTCCACCTGTTATAGAAATCTTTAGCCCCAGAAGGCTGTTTTCTTTTTCAAAACAGAACAGCGCCAGCCCACAGAGCCAAGGAAACCATCGAAATGCTGACAAGAGGGACGCCAGACTTCGTTTCTCCCACATTATGGCCTCCGAACAGCCCAGATTTGAATCCTGTCGACTATTAAGTGTGGAGCATGCATGGCACGAGACCGAGTCTAGCAGACAAAAATCCATGATATAAACGATCTGAAGCAACGCTTGTTGGAAGTGTGGGTAGGATGGCCTGGACCAGAGGATAATCGACGATGCCGTTTCTCAATGCATGGCGCCAGCGCCTCCATGTTTGCGTGCAAGTAGGAGGAGGACATTTTGAGCATCTTATTTAACTAAATAATGAAACCATACTGTTGGAATCATATTGTTAGTTCAATTCTCTACATATCTGGAAAATTTAGAATGATTAATCATCAGGCATTAGAGATAATAAGGAAAATTGTTGTTGAATCTGACAGAATATTGCTTGTAAACTGCATTTTAGGCACATGAAGTTTAAATATTCATATCTTTTTATCCGTTCAACTTTATCTCATAAAATTTTGGAATCATATTCTTGGTCCAATTCTCTAAATAATTGGAAAATTTTAGCGTGATATGTTATCAGGCATTAGAGATATATGAAAAACAGTTTGGCTTTGTTTTTTTTGAATCACGGTGTATATTCTTTACTATGTTGCTGCAGAGCCATTGTTTAATTACAACACTTGTTTGTGTTGGCCAAATGCATAGGCGGAGACCTGGTCTGAACTTTGGGGGGGACGGACGAGCGGCCGAAATATTTGTGTTGACTAAAAAAAGAAATTTTTTCGACTAAAGAAGGTGTCTTCAGAAATTTTAACAGAGCTAAGAAAGGTTTATTCAGAACTTTTTATGACTAAAAGGGTGTCTTTAGAAATGTTGATAGTGAAAATAGTCCAGAAATTTTGACGACTAAAACAACGTATAAAGAAATTTTTACGACTAAAAAAGGTGTCTTAAGAAAATTAATTTGGACGAATAAAACAAGGTGTATAGAAATGTGGACGACTAAGAGAAGGTGAAAAGGTGTCTCCAGAAATTGTGACAACTAAAAAAAAGGTGTTTTCAGTGATTTTGACAGACATACAAAAGGTTTATTCAAAAATATTGATATCTAAAAGGTTACTTTACAAATGCTTATTAGTTAAAGAAATGTTCAGAAATTTTGACGACTAAAACAAGGTGTATAGATATTTTTAAGACTAAAAAAGGTGTTTTCAGAACTTTGGACGATTGAAACAAGATGCATAGGAATTTTGACGACTAAAAAGGTGTTTTCAGAACTTTGGACGATTGAAACAAGATTTATAGGAATTTTGACGACTAAAAAAAGGTGTCTTCAGAAAAGGCGTCATTATAAATTGTGACAACTTAAAAAGGTGTTTTCAGAAATTTGGACGACTACAAAATGGTCGTCAGAAATTCTACGCCGAAGAAGCCCACCTCCCCAAATCGGTCTTGTGGTGGACGAATAAGATGGGAAGAATTTGATGGAAGTGGATGAATCCAAAATTAGTTGGTTTCAATGATTATAATATAATTGGTTGTGATTGAATTACAGATCTTAATTAAACCGATCTTATATTGTCGAATCTACAGTCTAGTTGAGTTGAAATTAATCTCGATTCATGATTAGATCGAGAAGATTTTTCGAAGATATGTTCAATTTTTTCTAATAATTATTTGAATACTGTAAGTTTACTACATTTATATAACTGCATAAAGAAAAAATATAAGGGTGTTCAAGTAATGTGTTTTCAAAAAGAGACGTTGATGCATCTCGGTTCTGTTGTGGCATCGCTCTAATTGTGTTGAATATGCTTTTTAGTTAATTGTTCTAAAATCTCCTTCTAACATTGTAGCGTCGTCAGTCGCCTGCAGTATGTTCATCAAGTGTCCATGTCCTGACACTTAAAGTTGGGGGGGACAAATACATGGACCGTCCCCCCCACCACAATCTTTGGGGGGGACCGTCCCCCCCTGTCCCCCCCTAGGTCTCCGCCCATGGCCAAATGAAAGTATGATCATAAAGGACAGAAACAGCTCATTCACACAAGGAAGCTCACAAACCTGAATCCTAGACCCAAAAAATCTCAACAACACAGCAGCAATGCAACAACTAAAAATGTGAGACCTAACAATTACCTGCTCATCAAGAAAATCTATTAGGAACTGTGAAGTAACTTTGATTTCATTTTCCTTCAACAGCTTCTTCAGATAATCAAGTTCTAAAGGCTACAATATGTCAACATGCATCATTTAGTAAAGTATACTAACACGGTACACCCATCATACATATACATCCGTATTGATCATACATCTTGTTAAGTAAACCAAAGCGCAGTATAAAGAAATACTTATAATTATTGGGTTTAAGAATATACATGTGTCTTATGTAACAACGTTTGACTTTTGATTTGCTCAATAGATGTATGTTTATCACCATGCCTATACACTAAAATGCAGATAGCAGTTATTCAATTCAAGAATATTCATCTTATCTTACCTGGCCATTACACTGCTGCAGTCTCTCAATTCCAATTGGACCCTCACAACCTTTATTTTCATCTCAAAGTATACAGCTGTACATGTCACTCATACATATTATCCTGATTTTGGTCCTCAAGTCTCAATTGGGTCTTGCTCCGAAATATCTGTGTGATCTTGTACTTTGCCCCGCCCCCTCTCTGCCACTTTGCTGCATCCTCTTAGGCCCTCTGATCAGCTTGACCTCTCTGTCCCCAGAGTCAGGACTGCCATGGCTCAATCCAGATCATTTGCCTGCATTGGTCCCTCCCTATGGAATGGACTTTCCCCACCCATCATCAGTTCGCTCGGTCATCCTCTCTTCTTGTAGTCTTTCCTCGTCTTTCTCTCGTCTAAAAACCTGCCTTTTCTCTCGGGGTTGAACGCACTGGGAGTGCTTCTGAAAGGCTGTTGAGAGAAGCGCTTTAAAAATGATCAGATACGATACACTATTGTACATATTGTATTCAAAGATTGTAATAGCAGGAATGGGTAAGGTTAGTTCTAGCAGGAGACGATCATGGAGAACATACCCAGGGTCACTGAGGATAGCAGTAAAGAGGGATTCATATGCCTTAGAAGACAAAACGTTAAAATGTAGGAGTATTCGTTGACCAACATCCCTAGCTGATTGGTTTTCTAATAATAGCAAACAGATAACAGATGACCCTTTGATCAACTTTCTAATAATAGCAAACAGATGACCCTTTGATCAACTTTCTAATAATAGCAAACAGATAACAGATGACCCTTTGATCAACTTTCTAATAATAGCAAACAGATGACCCTTTGATCAACTTTCTAATAATAGCAAACAGATGACCCTTTGATCTACTTTCTAATAATAGCAAACAGATGACCCTTTGATCAACTTTCTAATAATAGCAAACAGATGACCCTTTGATCTACTTTCTAATAATAGCAAACAGATGACCCTTTGATCTACTTTCTAATAATAGCAAACAGATGACCCTTTGATCAACTTTCTAATAATAGCAAACAGATGACCCTTTGATCTACTTTCTAATAATAGCAAACAGATGACCCTTTGATCAACTTTCTAATAATAGCAAACAGATGACCCTTTGATCTACTTTCTAATAATAGCAAACAGATGACCCTTTGATCTACTTTCTAATAATAGCAAACAGATGACCCTTTGATCTACTTTCTAATAATAGCAAACAGATGACCCTTTGATCTACTTTCTAATAATAGCAAACAGATGACCCTTTGATCTACTTTCTAATAATAGCAAACAGATGACCCTTTGATCAACTTTCTAATAATAGCAAACAGATGACCCTTTGATCAACTTTCTAATAATAGCAAACAGATTACACTTCTAGCCCTCGTTTGCAAGACCCAACACCATGCTGGTGATGCATACAGCATTGTTTCAGTTTTGTTTCTAGGCTTTTGTGTATATTATGGTCTCACTGTGACTTCTTTTCATGTAACTCTACCCTCATAGGGGTCACTGCATAATTATGTAACACTCAAGGGGTGGTGTAGTGGTAGTGTCGTTGCCTTGGAGTCGGAAGGTTCGAGGTTCAAATCCACCTCGCCGTGTAAGGACATTGGGCAAGTCATTCACTCACAATTGCTCAGCGCTTCGGCGTGAAACTCCGATGCAGTGTCCGCTCTGCATTCGGGAGCGCCTCTTAGTAGAGAGCTGGAAGGGGCGCTATAACAAGTGCACATACAAACAAACAATTGAAAATGATGCGAGACATTACATGAGTGGGTGGGTGAGGGGAGCTGAACCTCACATAACGCCTTTACCAAGGCTGTAGTGTATACGAGGGTATACGCGGGTATACAGCATGTACTCGCATCTGGGAAAAACAGCATCGTGTACCCCCTTCTGAAAACGAGGATATACGCGGTTATACAAGGTATACTCGCCTGACAAAGAATTCAATGGGGAAAATGGGGTAATAAATTAAGTTACGAGCAAAAAATAGTGGAAAGTTGGGATAAATAGTGGTTTTTGGACTGGCGTGGACGCGCAATGGAGAAAAGAAGAAAAGGTGATGACAAAAAAATGTTGTCAGAAACTAAAAAAAGGTTAGAAATTTTTCGGCCCGAAAAGTCATTTTTTCCTGTCGGCGTGTACTCACCTCAAAATTTACCAGTACAGCACTGGCCTTTACCAACAGAATTTCAAATTAACATCAAATGACACTTTAGGCATGATGTGTTTAAACTTTGTGACTGATTTAAAACTTAACCGAAATAGGCCTATTTATCAGAAGAAGATCCGACAGCAGACACCAGTAAAATTCCAGGTCAACATAATATTATCTATTCTATCGTTTCTGTTCTCCCGTTTATGTAAGCCAAAAACCGCTGTTTGAATTGTTTGGATCTTTGATAGTTACCCATGGAACAATGTGGTAATTCTTCTTGGATTCCTGACATCAAATAACCACTTTGACACATATTTAGGCCGACTTAGAGAACACATATTTCAAACATTTAAAATAGTGCTCAACAAAACTTTAGCAATATTTCTGTTGATAATTATCGAACTGCCCAGAATAAGCTAATATTTAGTTGTCTTAATTTTGCTTTATTATCAGTGTGCAAGTTATTCCGTGATACTTTTTAGCAGTTTGTAAAAATTTTACTCGATGCATTTAAAACAGACTGTCATTTTTTATATAAATAAAGCATTCTGTATATTTTAGGCCTAGTCTACTGTCAAATTTTATAGGCTAATTCACATACCAGGCTATATTAAATTCGATATGAAAATACGAATTATCTTAACTGATTTTTCATAACAATAATTACATAACGCTGGGAAAGGTGGGTCAAGGGAAACTTTACAAAGCATTTCAGGGTAAAAAACTCAAAAACTCAATTTCGGCGCTACATAATTATGCAGTGACCCCATATGTCGTTTCCGCTTGATTTTATTAATAAGCCCCGTCTTTGTATTATGTGGTCCTTAGAGAAATGGCAGGCTTCAAGCGATCCAATGTAAACACATGAAATTAAATGTCCATGTCTCAAAATCAAAACATAAATAGTTGCGCTGACCTAGAAATTTGCAGGAGAGTGTTAGGTAAAAATTTCATATCACTACAGCATTCCATATGAGAGTTATTAATGGCACAGACTAATAAACAGAAGAACAAACTTTGAGAATCACAGTACTTATAGATTAACTAATGAACATTCACTCACCTCGTAATTGAGAATTCTTTGGTAAAGATCAGTACTTTTTGAAAAGAAACTTGTAAGCTAAAACATATATTGCACTCATTCAATTAACATCTAGTTTGCAACAACTTTCACAAATTTTATTGTTTTTGCACAGAAAATACCATACTATACACTGATATCAAGTTTTGAAAGCACACATTTTTATCTGATGTACAGGGCAGTCATGCTACCGAAACGTTTAGAATTATCCAAAAGGCGCCGTGCAAATATCCAGAAATACGGAATGTTCTGCATAACAGATATATGCATATTTTTGCAGTGCAATTCGGCATGATCATTACATCTATCACAAGTCAAATAATAATCTTTTATTAGAAAATGAAACCAATCAGGGTGACACACCGCACCCAGTTACACGTCAAAGCACATTAAATATAAACAACAACAAAAATAATGTGAACATAGCAAAGTCATTAACGGGCAGCAAAAAGAACCCTCGGAATAAAGTTTCTGACATCCTTAAATGGTAGAACAAAAGGATGCGGTCTAGGGCGTAAGCTATAGGCGTTTTTGCTAGAGGTAGAAAAAGGTTCCTCAGGACGTGATTGGAATTTAGCATTACATTACGAAGCAGCCCAGCATCAGCTCCAGCAACTAATTTCTCCATGTTCGGAAACACCGTGGAAAAGAATTCAAATCAATCATTTTATTTTGTAACCAATCATTTTTTACAGTTAAAATTGCAATTCACATATTCAAATGGGACTGGCCACAAGGATGAGCCTTGAAGGGATCACTGACCCTGCTAATAGGGACACCTATTTAAGTACATGTGAAACAAAAAGATGAAACGGCTGACAATTGCTATTAATTAAGAAGTGAATGATTACAACTATTACAACTACTTCATATTATATATATATATTATATATATCTTAACTAAATCAGACAATGTAAACTTTTAACTAAATGAGAAAGAATATAAATTAATAAGTGCAAAACGGAGTATTATCAGTCTATGCAGTCTAGTAGTGTATGTGGATGCCCATGTTAGATTACAGTATGCTAAGTATGGATACACAAGCGAATAATATAGTTTTACACGGATAGAAGGAGGTACATGTAAGAGGTAAGCAGTACATGCTATTATCCCAGTATTTTTAGCAATTTTAGAGGAAATACATTTTATATGATCTATTCATGTTAAATGCTGATCCACATAAACTCCCAGCAAAACGAGTATGCACAAGCGGCTTAAATGGACCAACATTATGATACATCATAACACATTGTTGCTATTACCGACTAGGTGAGAGCATAACTTTTTCTTAAACAATGATAGTAATTGATATTGCCTGATTTCTAGTGGGATTTTATTCCAGATTGAAGTACCAGTGGCTCTAATAGAGAATAGACGGGAATTAGTGCGAGCAAATATGCATCTGTAGTTCGACGAGTTTCTTGTTGAATGAGAATGGATCTGTGAAGCAAGATTAAAGAATCCCTTTAAAAACAGGAGGGAGCAAACCGTGGTCAAAGCGGTATATAAATTCTCCTGATTGATAGAGATGAATCTGCTCAAATTTAATATGTTAAAATCACAAGATAATGGGGCAGTATGCGAAAAATATGCAGTACCAGCCACTATACGAATTACCCTTTTTTGGAGTATTATCAGTCTATGCAGTCTAGTAGTGTATGTGGATGCCCATGTTAGATTACAGTATGCTAAGTATGGATACACAAGCGAATAATATAGTTTTACACGGATAGAAGGAGGTACATGTAAGAGGTAAGCAGTACATGCTATTATCCCAGTATTTTTAGCAATTTTAGAGGAAATACATTTTATATGATCTATTCATGTTAAATGCTGATCCACATAAACTCCCAGTAATTTTGTGGACTCTACCCTAGAGAGATGAGATCCATTAATACTTAGTATGGGAAGCTGGGAGGAACAGGGTTTCCTATGAGACCTATATAGGATATAGTTCATTTTAGTCAGATTAGGTGTAAGTTTATTGGCACAAAACCAATCTGCTCCTAGTGTCAGCTCCGTATTTACTATTTGAAAGAGGGTTTCCAGATAACTATGAGAATAGAAGACATTCGTATCATCTGCAAACAATATGAAATATAATTTGGAAGAAACATTAGAGAGGTCATTTATATAAATTAGAAATAGTAGGGGGCCCAGGTTAGAGCCTTGTGGTATTCCATATTTAATTGCTTTTAGCGCAGAGAAGGAGCCATTGCAATAGGCACATTGCAAACGACTTTCTAAATAACTTTTAAACCATTGGAGTTGATCATCACATCCGGTTCAACATTCGTTCTAATTTAGTTCTATCATCGATAATGGTGAACCCCCACCAGGCTGGGGAAGCATAAAGGATTCTCGCGACAGATGTGGCTCGAGCTACCTCGAGGAGTGTCAGAGGGCAGTCCATGCGCTCTAAGCATTCTCAGTGCATAGAGTGATCTAGAACATCCCCTCAGCAGCTCAGAAACATGTTCTGTAGCTCGAAGATTGTTGTGGATGGTAACGCCCAGGATTCGTATTGATGTCACCCTGTCAACGTTGCTGATCCTTTTAGGTGGTGGCTTTATTTTCCTTCTACTTATCATGTTCATGTTCCGATTTAAATTTTAAATCAAACTGACACCATTGTTTTAAAAAATAAGATTTAATTGAAAACTGAGTGCTGGTTAGACCTGATATATTAATTAGAAAAAACTGATTTGCAGATCCCTATGATTTAATTATATATGAAAAGTGTACCTTTCACACTTGGAATCAGATACTTTGTTCATCAAAAGATTGAAAAATTACATGAAGACACAGCTGTCACAAAATGAACCAAGAAAGATTTCTTTATTCAATCATACTGCTTACAATTTGTTTCTTCTGAAAGTCATCTTGCTTTGATTGCAAAGCCGATTTCGTTTTCTTTTCATTCTGAACCAAAACACGTTCATCAGCATCATATTCAAGAAGGCTGTACTCTTCATCAACTTCATCATCATTGCCGAAATCTTGCCTTGGACATTCCAATCTGGAGAAAAGAATTGGCAGACATCCTCTCAAATGCTGACTTGGGCAAAAAAATTAAGGAATTGCTTGAAATGTAAAAATTCTCTTGAACCTATAAGTTGATTGATTGGTTGTAGAGTACATAATGTTAACAACTCTCTAGTTCTCCTCTACATCACTTACACCCACAGTGACCAACAGTTAACTTATTATGTCATTTTGAAGTTAAACAGGAAAAATCGATTTACCTCAACTAGCTCATTGCACGAGTGATTTAGTCAAATGCCATGTTCGAGAGTTACACTTCAAGAAGAGGGAGATTGTTTAAATTCGTTACAAATCAACAAAGCTCCTCCACTTTTAAAGACTTGCTGATAATGACTTACTCTATTAATGAACAACCATCCATGCTTGAACTGATGCTACCTTTAAGTCATTTGTCTGTGACAGCATTTAAGATAGGCCTAGATAAAAAAATGACTTGTTGACATAGCTATGACCATCTCTATATTCATAACCTGAAGAAACTGCATTCAGAAGTCTGCCCCTTGCTTTCAGGTCTTTGCTGATGCAATATTACGCTTAGGACTCTAACCATTCACTCACTGAAATCTTTCCATCAATATCATCCCATATTCCCTGCATTAGTCACTCCATGCATCGCATCAGTCCTTCTCTAAGCTAAAAATAGTACAGAAATACACAAGTTTTCATACCAATGCTTGTTCTGGAAATGATGGCCCAGCAAAACAATATCAACTAAAGTCAAGGAAATCGATCAAACTAAAAGCAAATATAAGCTTGCATCTGATTACGGCAAGACTACAACGATCCAAAATACAAACAAACGAGAAACGAAAGCTACCCAAGCATTTAGATTGCTAGGAAATTATAAAGTTGTGCACATTAAGCTTCATTATTCGTCATTTCAACCTAATTCAATTATTCACCAAGTGTAGTGTATCCTCGTCTTTCTCTCGTCTAAAAACCTGCCTGTTTTCTCGGGATTGAACGTAATGGGAGCGCTTCTGAAAGGCTCTTGCTGCGAGAAGCACTTTATAAATGGTCAGATACAATACAATGCAAGTTGCAGTGATGTAGGACTCGAGTCCGGCAAAAGACTCGAGTCCGACTCGAGACCGATTTTCTGCGGACTCGGACTCGGACTTGGACTCGGACTGTCAGGACTCGGACTCGGACTCGGACTCGAAGCCCTGGACTCGAAATTTGACTCGGTGACTCGGCTTCCGAGTCACGAATTCTCCCTGGAACAGGCCACAACCTGTTTTTCCACAACCAATTCAGACATTTCGTCTGCTTTCTTCGTCATTCAACTCAAACAAAGGGCTCCTTGTAGCCTACAACCTGCCATTGAAGTAATGTGACGGATGGCTGAGCACCGCTGACCACAGGCGAGCGAGGTTAATTACATGTGTAGGCCCTATTTGATGTATGGTCGGTGTGGGGTTACGGAAGGGGCGATTATAAGTATTTGAACTTTAGCCTATAGATACATAATTATACACAAACATAACCAGGCATTCGACATACATGGCATGCATGCGGTCGAAATCGAATTTGATATTTTGACACCTCAATAAACTTGGCATTATAATAATATGCTGATCATATATGACATAGACTTCTAATATAGGCCCTAATTATCTAGATGTTTATGGTTAAGACAAATAAAATGAGAAAAGGGTTGGATGTGTCCATTGACTATTTGCGGCTGGTGGCTATTAGAACTTCTCTTATCTTGGAACCGGGCTCAGAGGCTTATCTACATCTCCATTAATAGATCAGATAGGCCTATTACACAGGTATGTCGATTGCAACGTACAGGTAGTGTCGTAACACTTAGTTGGTCTGTGCTTGGGTATTGGAGAGCAGATGATATTGACACAGTGGATGGGCCCAATTTCCCCACACCACAAACTCCGAACACTTAGGCTAATTCTTTAAAAGCAAAGGCATTGCTGATTGGTGGCAGTTTTGGTCGCAAATCTCAACATAAGAGACTCCACTAGATGCGCCTGTTGATCTTGTGTAGGTCTATGGCAGTGGAAGAAATTGTATCCATTCCGCTTCGCCAGATTATCGAACAAAACTTTATCTATAATTCAGTGTTTTAAAAGTTCCATTTGGATAAATTACATTAATGTTTTGGGCTAGTATCGATACTTTTCTATGCAAAAATAGGCTTATTGAGTGTTTCAGTGGATATTGATGTTACTGGACTCGGACTCGGACTTGGACTCGACCCTTCGTGACTCGGACTCGGACTCGGACTCGAACCCCTTTGGACTCGGACTCGACTCGGACTCGGCTTAGCTGGACTCGGACTCGGACTCGGCTCAGGTGGACTCGACTACATCACTGGCAAGTTGTCAGAAAGAATACATGTAGCACAAGTTGTTTTTAGATGTAAAAAAATACAACTTCAGAGACTGCAGCTCAACAAGTAAATACATCTCAAGCAAAGAAAACAGTTTAATGATCTCATCTTACCCTAAAAAATTGTCTGATTCATTGTCGGTGCATTCTAAGATTTTAGCTGTTGTATGTTTCGCAACAAAAGACCTTTGTTGACAGAGTCCACTAGACATTGCTGCTGCTGAATGATCAATCATCGGAATGCTCCAGTCGTCCTGCTTCGGTGGAATATTTCCATCAACTCCTTTAATTGTCAGAAATGATGCAAGATTTCCTGTTTTTGTCACAGCCTTTGTCTTCTTGTTGGCATTCTGCTTCGGTTTGACTACGTCTGGTTTAGGAAAATCTGAATAGGAGACAACACAATGCAGCAAAGAACTTCCACAGGCAGGCAACAAGCAGACAAGCAACAAGTAGGCAGGCAACAATCAAACAGACAACAAGCAGACAGGCAACAGAAAACAAACAAAGAGACAACAAACAGACAGGTAACAGAAAACAGAAAGACATCAAGCAAACAGGCAACAAACAGACAAGCAACAGGTAACAAGCAGACAAATAACAGGCAACAAACAGACAGGCAACAAACAGACAGGCAACAGAAAATAAACCGACAGGTAACAGGCAACAAACAGACAAGCAACAGGCAGACCTGGCAACAAGACAGCAGCAGGCAGGTTGCTTCTGGTTTCTTTTATACAAGATGTAGGATTCTGAACTGGCTTCTTTAACAGATTCTGATGTTTTATTGGGTGTCACGACAACTCGTCCAACGACAACTCGTCCAAGGACAACTGGTCCACCGACAACTGGTCCACTGAAATAGAAGCCGGATTAAAGAGAAAGCGCTTGAGAAATGGAAGCTGGATGAAAGTTCTTTATTTACGAAATAGGAGCTGGGTTTAAGAAAAAAAAGTCTAATGGTTTTCTTTCTTAAATAGAAGCTGAATTGACGATTTTCATCATGTGTCTCAACATGCATCCAGCTTCTATTTCAGATAGAAAAAACTTGATCCATCTTCCATTTCTAAAGCGGTTATTCATCAATCCAGCTTCCATTTCACCTGTAAAAACCTTCATCCAGCTTCCATTTCTCAAGCGTTTTCTCATTAATCCGGCTTCTATTTCGGTGGACGAGTTGTCGGTGGACCAGTTGTCCGTGGACGAGTTGTCGTTAGACGAGTTGTCGGTGGACCAGTTGTTGTGGAACCGTTTTATTGTGACTTTAATCAACGCTAAGACATCATTAGACTCGATTAGATCAGAAGCACAGAAAGACAAGAACAGACAAGAAGAGCAGCTCAAGAAATCTCTCCACAGATTTCTACTTTCACAGGCGACAACAACCAACCGACGCATAACCAGATAAAAAAACAAATTGATCTCTTTCTCATGTATTGTTCATCACTAGCAAATGCAGAACACATTATTCGTTATAATAATAATAATAATAATAATAATAATAATTACGACAATTTACATGTATATGGCACAGTAACACAGCCATGCCGTTCCGTTACAAGGGCACCTTACAAAGCGGATAAGCCCTAGCAAAACTAGTATGCTTTTAGCATGGATTTAAAATAGTTCACTGAGCCGGCCGATTGAATAGCGGACCAGCGGCCGAGAAAGCATGGTCATGGTTTGAAGTATGCTGTCTGTAAAATTCAGGCTGATCATGTCGAAGATAATCCCATCGTAGTGAATACAATCATCAGTGTTTAAAACTATCCATCACGACAATTCATATATTCCATGGTAGGCATCTTACAAAAGCAAAGCTAAGTAAGTAAGGCAAGTAAGAATATTCTTTAACATACCAGTTGCTAACTGCACTCTGGTTTACATGCATATAAAAACAAGAATTCAACAAATTACCCGGATGCAGTTCAAAAAAGATGTTCTCTAAGACCCCGACCATCTGCTTCTTTGGCAGACAACGAACTCCATATCCATGACAACGTTGCTGAAGTAAATTAACAAAAGCAGCAGCATTCTACTAATGACATGTAGAAAAACATTATACCGTTAATACATGTATTAGCACCCCCTTCCAGATTTTGCATCCCAGACAACTACTTGATATGCCTTTGCCAAAAGTGCACCCAGTCACCCACCAAGCAAACATTTTAACTACTAACTATAGTATAATTGACTAGTTATTCCCTCTGTTCCCATTTGCTGACAACAGAATACCACCGTGCACGACGTTGCACGTGATTGTATTATGATCCGGGTTATTGTGCGATGACACGTGTGTAAAACATTTCTTTTCCCACGGAGTTTTTCGTGCTGAGACCGCCTCTGAATGGTCATTCTGTGAGAGGCGCTGTATAAATGTATAGATACAATACAATACTTCAGTGTTTGTGCAATACATGAGGACTTGTCAGTCTGCATTTAATTACTTGTGCCTTAACCCTAATAAGACTCAGCTTATCTGGCTTGAAATGCCCCAGCAGCATTCTAAAATTGATTTATCCCTATCCTTGAAATATCCACATTTCACTTTTTCCACTTCAGTCCGAGATTGGGCCAGGAACTCATATTTAGGCGGCACATTAAACTTCTAAGTCGCAGAGCTCTGTTACTACCAGCTTCAGCAGCTCAAGGTCATTTCCCGCTCTTTGTCTCCTAGCGCAGCCTCGACACTTGTTCATGCGTTTGTAGTTTCACGCTTGGACTACTGCAGCACCATATATGGTGGACTTCCAGCCTGTCGGGTGGGGCCCCTAAATAGGGTCTTGCGCACTGCTGCCCGCCTCATAGGCCGCATTCCCAAGTTTGGCCGAGTCTCTGAGTACATGCGGGATGTACTCCACCGGCTCCTCTACCCACAGCGCATTGCTTACAAAATTTATGTCTTGGTCTGGCGCTGCTTTGAGGGTTTGGCTCCTTTATACTTGCAGGAGCTCTGCTGCTCCACCACGCATGTTCAATGCCGCTGCTCTCTCCGCTCAGCTGCACAAGCGGAACTTATTGTTCCACGCTTACGGACTGCAATCAGGCAGCGCTGTGCTTTCTTCGTGGCTGACCCTGCGACCTGGAATGAGCTACCTGTTATCCTTCATCAAATACCCTTCTGCTTCATTTCTTTCTCTTCTTAAGACTGTCTTATTCGACCGGGGTTGGACTGGGAGCGTTCCTGAGTAGAAACCTTGAAGGAGCGCGATATAAAATTCTCAGTAAATAAATAAATAAATACTTTGATCATTTAGCATCATTAAGCTTTCTGATGCATTGAACAGTTCCACGTGAAGTAGTTCAGCCAAGTTCTCTAAAACTCACCTTTCTACACTGTGTCCGGATGAAGAGTAGTACACAACTAAAAGTGTCATAACCCGGTCAAAACTTTTAGGATTTGTCTGAAATTTTAAACACAGCAACAGTGACCATATTTACACGAGATTCTAAAACCGATTAGAAATATACGTGGGTTTGTCAAATTTATAAGCGTTTGCGTTGGAGCACCGACAAATTGAACTTTCCAACATGGAAAACTTGAAAAGAAGTGAAATTCAGCTAAATATGCTGTTCAAAATGTCCATCTTGTTCACGGACACACGACCGTAGATCAGACGCTACTGTTTGAAGGTCCTGTCAATGATCACCTGGTTAAACAACTGCCAATCTTCAAACAGACGCGCCCTACGCCCTACGGTTATCGATGTCATGAATACGCGTGAACAAAAAACGCGCTCCTCCAGTACATGTGCTCCGGATCAAAGTCTGGACTGCTGGACGGCCACAGCTGCAGGATATGAAGCCGAGTGTCTCCCGGGATAGCTATTAACCTACTACGTCTACGATCGTGTGTCCGAGAACAAGAAACACATTTTTTGGCACCATAATAGCTGAATTTCACTTCCTTTCAGGTTTTTCATGTTGGAAAGTTCAATTTGTCGGTGCTCCAACGCAAACGCTCATAAATTTGACAAACTCGCGAATATTTGCAAACGACTTTGGAATCTCGTGTAAATATGGTCACTGTTGCTGTGTTTAAAATTTCAGACAAATCCTAAAAGTTTTGACCGGGTTAAGACACTTTTAGTTGTGTACTACTTTTCATCCGGACACAGTGTACATCAGTCAGATGAATCATTCAAATATGCGTTAATAAAGACTTGAGAGACATTCACAACTGATGTCGCATAGTATTCAGAAGCACAAATACACGATTCTAGGGGGATTGACCACCGGACGATTGACCACCGGACGATTGACCACTGCGGACGTTTGACCATCGACCGGTTGATCACCGGACGATTGACCACCGGACGATTGATCATCGCTTGATTTATATAAAACTTTACGACACAGACTCAATGTACCACATACTCTATTTAATATGTAGCCTAATCGAATAATAATACGAAGTGAAATGCGAAAATATATATTTGATGGACTGTGCTGGCCTTTGGTGAAGAACAAAAGGAGGTTTATTTGGAATGCGTACATTGCGTAGGCTACTTAAATAATTGGGATATGCTATTTCATGTAGCCTAAGCCTACATGTATGCAGGTCTACATATAAGAATTAAAAGAAGCCGACGATGTTTATCTTTACTAGCGGTAAATACTACATTTTCTTTCATCATTAGTTAATAAATTTAAGTCACCACGAGACCGGTGATCACTTGTCTGGTGGTGAATCGTCCGGTGATCAATCGGTCGATGATCAAACGTCCGCAGTGGTCAATCGTCCGGTGGTCAACCGTCCGGTGGTCAACCGTCCGGTGGTCAATCGTCCGCGCACCCAAATACACAGAGAGACAGAGACTTTACCGTCGTTTTTTCTAAAAAATAAAAAAACCGACAAAACAAACGGAAAAAAACCGAAACGGAAAATAATTTGCCTTTGTTACATCTGAAACGTCATTTTAAGCTTAAAAACCTTGCTCATGTAATTTATTTTAATATGCAAATAACACAAACTTTATTATTAAGCCAAAATTAATTGGTATAAGTAACATTAGGCCTAATCTACCACAGTTATTTTTTCTTATAACTTTGGTTTAATAAGAAATTTAGAAAAATTAAAATTATTGAAATCTTTTCAAATTTAAATTGTGAACATAAGCTCACATAAGTTCATGCTGATCGACATAATGCAACTAAAATTTAATCAGAAGCAAAGACCAAAGATGTGTACTAAATTATACATTGTAAGCTACATTTGTACTTAAAATTGTTACTAATAAATATTAATTATCGGCACAAGAATTTAATGTAAAAATAACTCTTACAAAATTCAATTTTTTTGGGACCTACTATATGTATTTCTCAAATGATGACTTAAAGAATTACATAATGACACTACAGTTATCTGAATCCTTAAGAGTCCGGTGAAAACTTATGGAATATCAGACAAAAATAAAATTAAGGAAAATAATATTAGGCAGTAAATAAATAAATAAAGTTACATAAAAAATGATAAAAAAACGATGTGAAAAATAAGAAACGAAAAAATGACGTTTTTTGGAAGAATAAAAAACGGAAAAAGACGTTTTTTACAACTATGCCTGAAATACACTAAACAATTACACTAACTTACCTGTAGAGCCGGTGTGTTCATCTGCCTGTAACTGGGCAGTGGTGTAACTGGAGAGCCTGTGAATTCAGAGCAATTGATATGTTTGACCGTGTTGATGACTGGCAATCCAGCATCCATCAGTGTCCTTGCAGGACCCTGTAATTAGGAAGCAACACAAGACAATTAATTCGATACCTGAAGCAATGCTCACGCATGCCTCATCTCCTAAATATGGCTGCTTATACACGGTGATTCATAAAAAAATGTTATCCTACATAAGTCAGCATAACTCATGTCGATGACCATCAAATTTAATGAAATTTCAGAGTAATGAAGCTTGATGATCTAGCCAAGTGCTAAATAAATTATGTCACATTCAGAGCTATAATGACGTAACGCGGATGACAAAACTAATGAGTCAGTAATGACGTCACGATAATCTCGAGAAACAAGCGAGATTCCGATATTCCCGTCAGTCACTGAGGTTGTAGCATGCAAACCTGGTCATTTTTATCTGGTTAAGCCTCCTGGTGAGAAATGGTTTACTGTTGGATCACCCAGTAACAATCAGAATGTTCGCAATCACGTATATGCCGGTACACGGAAGAGGGACGTTCCAGCAAATCGTCTTTTGCGGAATCGACCAATTTTCAGCAAATCCCTTATGGCATCGGTCGGGTCTCTGCACTTGGTCGTACGAACATATCCATTTAATCGAACCAGATTTTGGGGTCAATGGACAATATTGCAGAGATGTTCCACTTTGCCAGGCATTCGTGACATTTACGGAGTATGCTTATTTCATCGTCCATCGTAATAGCGCTCGTGCGCACAGAGAAACCGTTGCGTAATGGAAACTGAAACTCCTGATTTCATCCAGCCTACTTTGTGGCCACCCAATAGTCTTGATTTAAATCCAGTAGACTAAAAGATATGTAGTGTCATGCAAAAGAATGTCTACATAATTTGAATATGAGATGTCAACGAGTTGTGTTGTAGAATTGTGGAGGCATCGGACACAATGGATCAGCGCATCATTGGTGAATCAGCCACGAAATGCGTATGCGTCTTCGCGCATGCGTATCTGCCAAATGGGGGTAATTTCGAAAATAAATTTTAATTCCATAATGTTCAGAAATGAATCCTCTATCTTCACCTAAAATTTCGTTAACATAACCCGATGTTTGGCGGAGTTAAAGTAAAATAATAGGGTAACGTTTTTTTATGAATCACCGTGTAAATACATGTATGTATTCATACAATTGCATGCCTCAGCTAAAAACATTTGCCACAAATTACAAAATTTCAGCAGTTGCAGAATATCACAGCCACACAATGAACTTCACAACAGCAAACTGAAACCAGACAACAAAATGTGTAACCTGTGTGCTATGAAAGAAGAAATGACAACTCTTCAGGCATAGGTGTAGGAGAGATTTCAGCAGTGGGGGGGGGGGGGGGGCCAAAAGTTTACTTCTGCCCGGAAAAAATCCGGAATAAATGACGTCACGCACTTATAGGCCTATGCAGTGACGCATCCAGAAAGTTTCGAAGAGGGCGGCAAATGGGAGGGGAATCAAGGTGTGGCTTTGACTGGACATTTTTTCTGATGACCCTTTTTAGTCTTTCTCCCACAATCTATGAAAAAACGTGCCAACCGCGTTGCTTTCAAATCTGATAACCTTTTAAAGTCACATTCAGTAATCGGGGGCCACGTTCTGTGTAAATGTCAAATGGGAACATGGCCGGATTGCCCACCATCAACCTGGATCCACCCTGGGCCTATGCCTGTAAGTATGCATGTATCACTGCACCCGAAAACATGCACCTAAAGGAATCTCATTGCTCTGTACATTATGCAGTTTGAACGTCAGGTTGCTGAATGCTGTTGAGTATAGCACATGTGACAAAGTAGCTAGGTCAGGCACACAATCACCTGGGTGCCGTCAGCTACTGGAGCTCTGGCGAAAGCCCTGGTGCATCTTCTCCAGTTGATCCTCTCCCTAGTCGCCTCTCTTAGTTCCTCCAGTCTCATGCCAGACTTTTCCTGTACTTCATCCAACCATTTCTTCCTTGGTCTTCCGCATCTTCTCCGTCCCTCACCGCATGCCGTCATCAGCTCCTTTTCCAAACCGTTAGATCTCATCACATGGCCGAAGTAGCTCAATTTCCTCCAAGTTGCTGTTTGCTGCAGTGTCTCCTCCCTCTCTATTCCGAGCTCCTCGCGCACCGATTCGTTAGTTCTCTTCTCCGTCCATGAAATCCTTAGCATCTTTCTCCAAATCCACATCTCACACGCGTTGATTTTCTTTTCCATATCCCGTGTCTTTGTCCATGTCTCGCATCCATATAGGACGACTGGGAAGATCAGTGCTCTTACCAGTCTTTTCTTTGTTTCCCTGCTCACGTATTTGTCCTTCCAAATCTTTTCCAGACCGTTCATTGCCGTTTTCCCCATTGTTACCCTCCTCCTTATTTCCATATTACTTCTTCCCTCCTTCTCTATCATAGATCCCAGGAATGTGAAGCTCGATACTACCTCTATCGTTTCTCCATCCACCTCAAAGTTTTTCCATGTTGCAGTTGTCATAACCTTTGTTTTCTTTACATTGAAGTATAGTCCCGCCTTTTCGCTTTCCTTCCTGACTCTTCTTATTAACTCGACTAGGTCGTCCCTCTTACCCGCCAATAATGTCGTATCATCGGCGTACCTCAGATTATTCAGTATTTTCCCCGCTATCCTTACCCCTTCTGTTGCCTCCTCCAATCCAGCCCTCCTCATAATTCTCTCGGCATACAGATTGAACAGGAAAGGGGACAAAATGCACCCCTGCCTCACTCCTTTCCTTATTTTAAATTTCCCTGTGTCACCATATTCAGTTCTTATTACCGCTTCTTGATCCACATAGAGGCCCTTTAGTAGTTTAACCAAATGCTTCGGAATTCCCATCTCAACTAGTGTCCGCCACAGTAGTGTATGGTCTATGCAATCAAACGCCTTGCTGTAGTCTATAAAACACATATGCACCTGTTGCCCGTATTCCCTCTGTCTCTCCATAATCCACCTTATATTGGCGATGTGATCGCGCGTTCCTCGCGCCTTCCTAAATCCCGCTTGATTGGTTGGTAATTCCCTTTCGATTGTCTTCTCCATTCTTTTGTGGATTATTTTGAGAAGTATTTTGCTCGTGTGCGATATCATCGCTATCGTTCGATAATTTCCACACTCTCTCGCGTCTCCTTTCTTGAATATTGGTATGAACACGGACCTTTTCCAGTCCTCCGGCCACTGCCCAGTTCTCCAGATTTGATTGCATAGTTTTGTAATAGTTCTCACCACTGCTTCATCTCCCGTCTTTACCAGTTCTATAGGTATTCCATCATGTCCTGGCGCTTTGTTGTCCTTGAGCTGTTTTATCGCCCACTCCACCACTACCGTAACAGGAACTGTACAAAACTGTTCATGGCAAATGTTACAACTTATATCGGCAGAGTGTATACTATAGGGCCTACTGTTATAAGACGGCGTGTTACGGTGTTGTACACTAAGTCTAAACAAGTATGGTAAGTAGGCACACAATACATTACTAAAACCTGCTTAAGACAGATCCAAAGTTGAGCAGAATACTAACGTTGCTCATCTCAAAGGAAACATCTGAGTTGAGAAGACTTGAGTTTGCAATGACGTCTTCCATCAGAGCACTTACATCTGTCTCCAGGTCTGTTGGAGGACTGTAATTAATTAATGCACGTGGAGAAGACTGTCCTTGCTGTCCTTTCACTGACTTAGGAGTAATTGAGGTCAACCGCATCTAGAGACAACAGATGCATGAGAAGCAAAGCAAAAGGATGATATCACACAAAATACAACAGAATTTTAAATCCTATCTGGCAGAGAATCGATTTAGTGCTTTATCTAATGAATCATTTCGTTCACAATGATCTCAGACTGTAAAATTATGCATGCATATTTCTGAAGTACTTCACACTTCCACTTACCATATATATATATATATATACCACTTATATACCATATATAATATACCATATATATATACCTATGCAACTCTAGAATTATTCTGATGCAATCTGCTGCAATGAACTGTCACACATAGACAATACTCAGCCTCAAAAGAAAATAATTTCTTAGAATTTCAACATTTCTACACATACTGAGGCAATATCCTCCAAAACAAAGAAAGTTCTACCCAAAAACTGATCCTGACTTAGCAAAGTGTGAGCCATGTGTATTGGTAATGCAAAAAATTCATAATACATACATGTGAAGTATTTGTCTCATTTTCGAAGGAAATGTGAGAAATAAATTCCTCCTCTTCGGGAAAATTTTTCCAAATGCTCTCCTCATCATAAATTCTTGCATCTGAATTGAGCACAGCAGCAGCAGCTGATACTTCATCATCATCATCATCACACTGAATTGAAATACGTTGAGTAGCATTCTTGTCATCACAATCATCAACATCATCAATTGCTGCACAGTCAGCAACATCACCAAGACTTCTACAACTACTCTTCTCATAATATTCCTCATCTCTCATCCCTACATTCTGAACTTCCTCAGAAGTCCTGTCACTTGACAATTGACAACCATTTCCTACTTTATCAGTCACAACAGGTGAATTTATTCCGCACGGTGATGATGACTTTGATGGCAAAGCCAAGTGATTTCGATGAAAGGATTCATTTATTTTGGTTGTCATTGTATCAATTTCAACATCTGATAACAAATTCAAAGTTCTCATGTCATGAGGAAACAACATTTCATTGCTGCACATTTTATTTTCAATTTCATTGCTGTTGTTTGTCATACGACTGTTTGTCACATGAGTTCCAGTGCAGTTAAAACCTGAAGTCAGACTCTGCACATCAGTTGTTTCACCTCGATTCTGCACCTTGCCATCATCATTATCATCACCATCATCATCATCATCATCATCATTATCATCATCATCATCATCATCATCATCAAGGTCAGGCAAAAAGTTTTCATCCATCAACTTCTCACCCATCTGTGAAAGAAACTGATGTTTTGCATCAAAACGCTTCTCTTTTCTAGAAGAATAGGAACGATCCTGCGAGTGACAATGCGTTTCCAAATTGCTTTTTTGATATATGGAACTGGCAGATATTTTTTTTAAAGACGAAACAGTATGTCGATACTGTTCACATTCAGCCTCATTTTGTTTTTCATTATGTCTCACTGAACTACGTCCTGTGGACAAGTTACTCCTATAATCAATCAGCGATTCACTTGTCTTCAGCATATCACTGAAAACTACATCTGCGTACAGAACATTTTTCAGCTTCTCAGCTGCCTGCAGCAAAACACATGGTTCCTGAACAGAAAGACGAGAAGATAGTGAGCGTGTTTCCAAACATGGTGAAGATGGGAAGAGATCAGGAGAGAGACTGTTGTCACTGGAGACGCTACATGTCGAAACAAGATCATCATCGACTGACGCTGATTTCAACGTAGACAACACCATTTGTTCTTTTTCTTTACGTTGACTGGTGTCAAAGCAATCGACCGCATAAACATCAGCTGAAGAATCTAATTGATGTTCATTTATAATAGGGTCTGTCCTGAGATTGTCAAATGAAACACAAGATCCACCGACTAGACAAGAAGCTTCTCTCGATTTGTCTTTACCACCATAGCACAACTTAACACCAGTCGTATAAACAGGAGAAAATTCTTCACTACGCTTCTGAGGAAGAACATTCTTTCTATCATCATCATCATCGTCGTCATCATCATCACCTTCAGACAAGACTTCATCTGCTTCATTTTCCATTGCAATTAAATCTATTGTTCTGTTAGAATATTTGCTCACAGAATCAATCAAAACTGAATCTGAATGCTGTTGAATCTTTCCATCAGATGACTCTACCACATGTACACTACTACTGCCACATTCTTTCGTCACACTAAGAATTTTCTCTGGAAACATCTTACCACCAAACGGTACACATTCTTCTGAGGTCTGTGCTGAGTCACATAACATACGACCGATGATGACCTCGCCTGATTTCCCTGATCTGAACAGTCTGTCACGAAAAGAGGAAGCAACACTCAATTCAAGCAATAGAACATCTGGGCTTCCTTCATCATCTGATCTACTACAAGACTGAGACCTGGTCTTTATTAGCGAATCATCTTCATCCTTTAAGCTCATCTTCGAAGAAGTGTCACTTTCATTATCCTTATCCTCTGTCAATCCTCCTCTCTTCATCTCCTTCCTCCTCTGGGTCAGCATGAAAGAATAAACCTCGTCCCAGTCTGCATCCTCCTCCTCCTCCTCCTCTTTTTCCATAACCTGTCCACTGAAAACACATGAATCGTTTAAGTTGTCTCTCTGCATCAGATTATTCGAGACATCAGATGAGTTGGATGAGACAAGCTCTTCTACAGACTTTGCAGCAGACGCTTCACGTGCCACTGTCGTCGTCGGCTCATCAATGAGATTGTAAGTCTTGACCACGTCTTCACAAATCTTACAGTAATCAGTGAGCTCTAAACTACAAATAGAATAAAACAAATACAAAACTAAAATTTCACTTCAATCAGTAGCAAGAAAAGAAATCAAAATAACGTTATATATCAAACGCCTCATTCTCAATTTATTTCGCAAGATGATGATGATGACTTTGAGGGCAAATTGAAATAACTTTTCCAAATGCTCTCCTCATCATAAATTCTCCCTTCTGAATAGAATAGTGAAAGTTAAAGAAGGACAATAAGTTTTTTAAGGACACAACAGATTTAACCTAAGAAAAAATCTTCCTGTCAAGTAACAGTGCCAGCACCTCAACTATAAGTTATAAATGTAACTATAAGATGGGTATAAATGTAAATAAAAATAAATACACTATTGGTGTCCGAGGACAAGGAAGGCCGGCCGAGAATGTCATAGATCGACAATGTCTTGAACTGGACTGGACTCATGGGTGCTTGCTTATAGCATGCGGTTTGCGACAGAAATCATTGGATCCATTGCTAGAAGAGGAGATACTGGCAGCCATCAGAGAAATGAAGAACAACAATGCTGAAGGAATTGATAATGTCCCAGTTGAAATGATTAAAAACTTCGGAGAAAAGGCAACGAAAGAACTAATACAGCTATGCAGACATATGTCATGTCAATGTCATGTCAATCACCGACGTCGCTGCGCGACGGTTGGTCGCATGCATGGACTACAGCTCTCCACTGCCTCCTATCGCGTGCAGCAGCGAGAAGATTGGATCCGGAAAGACGGGACCAAGCAAGAATGTTGTCAATCCAGCTAATACGCGGTCTACCCTTGCGTCGACAACCTTCCACGTGACCCAGCATAATGGCTTTTTCCACGCAATCCTGGGGAATCCTGATGATATGACCGAAATAGGAGAGTTTGCGAGCCTTGATGGAACCCAAGAGCTCTGGTGAAGTTCCGGCAAGCCGATAAACCTGCTCTGTGGTAAGTTTGAGCGTCCAAGAAATGCGCAAAAGCTTACGGGTACATTTGTTCTCGAAACTCTGTATCTGCTTTTCCTCCGCCTTTTTAAGCACCCATGATTCGCAACCATAGGTTGCAACTGACCAGACCAAGGATTTCATCAAACGAAGCTTGGTTTGAGTACTAATGGACTTATTTTTCCAGACCTTCGTAAGCTTCACCATGACCGCCATACCCATGGCCAGCCTGAACTTAATATCGACTGAGCACTTTGCATCGCTTGAGATTTTGCTGCCTAGATATGTGAAGTTATCCACTTGTTTTAGTTCACTGTCCGCGACAAAAATCCTGAGGATCCTATCGGTATTGGTCATAACCTTCGTCTTTGAAACATTTATCTTTAAACCGTACTCCTTGGCAGCGGATTCGACACGATTGACGAGCTCCTGGAGTTCCTCTGGTGATGTAGCGATCAAGAGTATGTCATCCGCGTATCTAAGATTACTGATGGTCCTACCTCCAATTCTGAAGCCCCCTCTGAACCCGTCAAGCGCCTTGCGCATTACATGTTCCGCCATGATGTTAAATAGGCAAGGCGAGATGTTACAACCTTGCCGAACGCCTTTCTTAACGCGGAACCAGTTAGAGGTGATATTATCTGTCCTAACAGCTGCTCGTTGCTGTTTGTATAGGTTCATCAATAGTTGGACAAGTTGTGGGGGAAACCCCATGTCCAGCATAGACAACCACAGATGACCGTGTTGCACCATGTCGAACGCTTTCGTAAAATCTATGAAGCAAAAGTAGAGATTCTGACTTCTCTCATTTGCCTTTTCTATGATGATCCGGAGGTTCGTAATCTGATCGCGAGTGCCTCGATTGGGTCTGAAACCGGCCTGCTCAGGAGCCAGTTCATTGTCAAGTTTAGTTTGAATGCGCTCCAGGATGACCCTTAGGAGAATTTTGCTGGCGTGCGAAACTAGCGCTATGGTCCTGTAGTTCTCGCAACAGAGCGGATCCCCCTTTTTCGGTAAAGGGATAAAAACTGATTGCGTCCAATCGTCGGGCCAGACTCCCGATATCCATACATCAGTACAAATCTTATGTAGCATGGTAAGAGTCATATCACCACCAAATCTGAGAAGCTCGGTGGCGACTCCGTCCGGTCCCGAGGCTTTGTGCAAAGAGGCTTTAAGCAAAGCGCGTTTGATTTCTTCTCGCAGTGGAGGCGGTTCTCTTTCCGTAATTTCGAACGTTATCTCGTCTTCATTGCCTGTGTAAAGTCCTTCACAATATTCCTTCCAACGTTCATTAACCTTCACCGGATCAACTAACTTCTTTCCAGAGACGTCCTTGATAGCTATTTTACGCGCCTGAAACGGTCTAGTGAGATTTTTGACTGTCTTGTAAACCGGTCTGCAGTTTCCACGCTTTGCATTTTCTTCCAGTTCGCAGCAGAGCGCATCAAGTTCGGCTTGTTTGTCTTCCCTCAGTCTTCTTTGCACTTCTCCTCTCAAAGTCTTATATTCCACCGGTGATTTCGTCTTGGCTTCGCGCTTCCTCTTGATAAGCGCGAAAGTGTCATCCGAGATCCAGTTTTTACGCTTCTCAGAGTCTTTGGGAACAATCTTTTGCGCCGATTCTATGATGATATTTTTGAGCTGAGACCACAAGTCAGTGGGAGGACTGGATTCTGTGACGCAGCTTAAAGCAGCGAAGCGGTTGGTAACTTCGACTGCATAGTCATGTTCTACCTGTGGGTCTCGCAGTTTGTCCAAGTCCAAAAAAGGGAGCTGACGAGGTTTAGTTTTTCTGAAACGGAGTTTGAATTTCAGAAAGACAAGATTGTGATCAGTGTCACAATCCGCGTCAAGTCGGGTTTTGCACTTATAAACCGATTCAGACATATACAACACAGAAGTATGGCCAGAGGATTTCTTACAGACCATTATGGTTCCGATCAAGAACAAACCAAATGCAATGGCATGTGAAGAACACAGAACTATCAGTCTAATCACAAATTATGCATCCAAAATTGCCCTAAGAGTCCTCACAAAGAGAATGCACTCTAGGGCGAAAACAGACGACTGTCTAGGAGAGGACCAACATGGTTTCAGAAAGGGAAGGGCATAAGAGATGCAATTGGAGCATTGAGGATACTGGCTGAAAGAAGCTTACAGCCAGAACATTTACGCTGTGTGGATTATGAAAAGGCTTTCGAAAGAGTGGATTAGAAGGAATTGATGTGTGTCTTGAGAAGAATGGGGTGGACTGGAAAGACAGAAGACTCAAAGAAAACCTAGACATGGGACAGCAAGTAAGAGTAAAAGTAGAAGAAGAATTTTATGAACCAGGAGTGATAGGAAGAGGAGTAAAAGGCAGGGTGTCCACTCTCACCAATACTGTTTAACCATTGAGGAAATAGTAAGAGAAGCAATAGAAAGAATGACGGAAGGTGTAAAAGTTGGAGGAAGATCGATGAAGGCACGAAGATTCACAGATGACCAGGTAATGCTGGCAGGTAGCCAGAAGGAGCTGCAGAAAATAATGGATAAGTTAAACAAGATCTCGAAGGAGTATGATATGAAAGTAAGCATCAAAAAGATGAAGATTATGAAGATAAGCAAGAGAAAGAAAAGATCAATCAGTATCAATGTACAGGGTGCGCCAAAAAAAGACCCCCTAAGATTTTTGCCAATATCTTGACCAAAAGTAAGAATTTCGGGATGAAATTTTACAGTCTTAAAGACAATTTATATTTACACCAGATGGCCAGATTTCATTAAAATATTTCAAGCAGAACAAAAGTTATACCACTTTTAGTGAAGCCACCCACCATTTTTTGACGTTTCAAAAACCCGACGCAACAAAAAGTAACAAAAAACCAATCCAATTATTCTGGTCAATATATTGGCCAAAAGTAAGAATATCGAAATAAAATTTTTCAGGCTTAAAGACAATTCATATCTGCACATGAATGTCAGATTTCATCGAAATATTTCATACAGAACAAAAGTTATATCACTTTTAGTGAGACCACCCCCCATTTTTTGACGATTCAAAGACGTAATGCAGGAAAAACACGATTTTATTAAGTCTCATCTCAAATAATTGTTATCAAATAGCCTTCATATTGCCAGATGATCATTATTATTACTATTTAAAAAAGAAACAGGGTACCAGCGTAGTTGCACGTCACTGAGAAGTCGCTTAGCAAGATGACAATCAAATTGGCAAAAAAAGGAATAATAAAGAATCTGTCAGATTAATCAACAGGTCCATCAAGAACTTTGCCAAGAGACTCAAAAGAAGTGTTGGCACTGGTGGTGGGCACATCGTACACAAGTTGTGAAGCACTACCAAGTTCATTTGACAACAGTTATTAGAGATTCACCTGGTCACCTGGTGCCGTCAGCTACTGGAGCTCTGGCGAAAGCCCTGGTGCATCTTCTCCAGTTGATCCTCTCCCTAGTCGCCTCTCTTAGTTCCTCCAGTCTCATGCCAGACTTTTCCTGTACTTCATCCAACCATTTCTTCCTTGGTCTTCCGCATCTTCTCCGTCCCTCACCGCATGCCGTCATCAGCTCCTTTTCCAAACCGTTAGATCTCATCACATGGCCGAAGTAGCTCAATTTCCTCCAAGTTGCTGTTTGCTGCAGTGTCTCCTCCCTCTCTATTCCGAGCTCCTCGCGCACCGATTCGTTAGTTCTCTTCTCCGTCCATGAAATCCTTAGCATCTTTCTCCAAATCCACATCTCACACGCGTTGATTTTCTTTTCCATATCCCGTGTCTTTGTCCATGTCTCGCATCCATATAGGACGACTGGGAAGATCAGTGCTCTTACCAGTCTTTTCTTTGTTTCCCTGCTCACGTATTTGTCCTTCCAAATCTTTTCCAGACCGTTCATTGCCGTTTTCCCCATTGTTACCCTCCTCCTTATTTCCATATCACTTCTTCCCTCCTTCTCTATCATAGATCCCAGGAATGTGAAGCTCGATACTACCTCTATCGTTTCTCCATCCACCTCAAAGTTTTTCCATGTTGCAGTTGTCATAACCTTTGTTTTCTTTACATTGAAGTATAGTCCCGCCTTTTCGCTTTCCTTCCTGACTCTTCTTATTAACTCGACTAGGTCGTCCCTCTTACCCGCCAATAATGTCGTATCATCGGCGTACCTCAGATTATTCAGTATTTTCCCCGCTATCCTTACCCCTTCTGTTGCCTCCTCCAATCCAGCCCTCCTCATAATTCTCTCGGCATACAGATTGAACAGGAAAGGGGACAAAATGCACCCCTGCCTCACTCCTTTCCTTATTTTAAATTTCCCTGTGTCACCATATTCAGTTCTTATTACCGCTTCTTGATCCACATAGAGGCCCTTTAGTAGTTTAACCAAATGCTTCGGAATTCCCATCTCAACTAGTGTCCGCCACAGTAGTGTATGGTCTATGCAATCAAACGCCTTGCTGTAGTCTATAAAAAAGTTAGAGTTGCTAAACCGTACGTGTCAAGATCTCAAACTGTCTTAGAGATTAGACTTCATAAAATCACGTTTTTGTGACTTTTTGTTGCGTTTCGTTTTTGAATCGTCAAAAACGGTGGGTGGCCTCACTAAAAGTGGTATAACTTGTGTCGTATTTGAAATATGTTGATGAAATTTGGCCATCAGGTGTGCATATGAATTGTCTTTAAGTCTGTAAAATTTCATTTTGATATTCTTGCTTTTGGCAAAAATATTGGCAAAAAAACTAATTTTTTCCGTTTCGTTTTTGAATCGTCAAAAAACGGTGGGTGGCCTCTCTAAATGTGGCATAACTTTTGTTCTGTTTGAAGTATGTTGATGAAATCCGGCCACCATGTGTAAATATGAATTGTCTTTAAGACAGTAAAATTTCATTTCGAAATTCTGACTTTTGGCAAAAATACTGGCAAAAAACCTAGGGGGGGACTTTTTTTGGCGCACCCTGTAGATCAAAAGAAACTGGAACAGGTAGAAAAATTCTGTTGTCTAAGAAGTATGATCACAAGTGATGCAAAGTAGTAATAGCTATGGGAAAGAATGTCTTTTATAAAAGAAAGGAATTACTGAGAGGAAAGTTAAACAAGAATTTTTAAAAGCGAATGATCAAGACAAAAGTATGGAGTGTGGTGGTCTACGGAGCTGAAACTTGGACCATGGGAAAAGAAGACACCAACAGACTGCAAGCGTTTGAGATGTGGATATGATGAAGGATGGAAAGAATCAGCTGGATGGAACACAGAACAAATAAAGAGATGCTGTAAATGGTCAACGAAAGAAGATCCCTGATAGGAATCATCAGAAGCAGGCAGAAAAACTGGTTGGGCAAGCACAGCAACCCTGAAAAAGATAAGGTCAGAAACAGGAAGCCAGTGCAAAACATCATACAGGCAAGCAGAAACAGAGGCATAATTAGGAAAGAAGAGCAGCTGAGCAGAGGACCCAACCAAGAAATCAGCCCAAGTGGGAGACCTACAAGAATCAAGCACGATTGAAACAATTCCTCTAGTGATGAAAGCATGAATGAGAACAACACTTAGCATGTTTTAAGATATGAAGCAAGACAGAACTCAGCTGGAAGTTATGTCAAATATAAATCACCATGCCAAGACGACGCTGCAAGAACTCTTAAAGTAAGGTCTCGAACAGTAAGTGAGAAAGAGACACCAGCAAAAGTCTCAGCTAACACACGTAGAACAATTATACAATATACACATAAGTTGTCTGCAGCTACCCACTTTGATAAACTGGGTTTTACATAGATGGATTCAAGGTCACAGGCTTAAAAGCCATGTGGAGAGTCCAGCCATGGTTCGGTACACCAACCAGAGGCCAATGCACCAGCGATAATCGGCATAGAGCTGATGTTATAACTCGCATAACACCAATGCCACTGCAGATATACATTGATCCAATCTCACCATGCCATCACATTCAGTGAGAATGATCTCGAAAAACACAGACAATGTCAAATCAATTTGTTACCTCTCTGCAAGTCGCTTTGCTTCAAATACAACAGCATGACCAACATCTGTGTCAGCAGAGTAAATAAAACGTACAATAGACAGAGCTGCCATCTTGCTGAATTGACTGAAGACTTTTGTTGAAGACTCAGAGTCAATAATCTAAAAATCAGAGCACTTTTACTTTAGAATAACTGCATAATTCTCAGAAGACAACTATAATTCATTTATTTATTAGGAGGATTTATGTAGCGCCTCTTCAAGCTACCTACCTCAAGCTATCTAATCTCATAAGAGTGTTGACAATATTTAAGAACCTCTTCTTATGCTTCTAAAGCACCAACATAAATTTTAAAAATGGTTGCATAACTAGGCCTAACAGTCAGTCACCAAAAATCATATAATATATAAATAAGAAGTGTACGATTATCTTGACACACCACAATGCAATCAGATAGAAACAAGCAACAGTGACGTTACTATAATCACTATCTAATCTAAGGCAAATCAACATGCACAACTCAGATACTAACAAAAGTTTTTGCCAAGTTCTGGACATCGTATACACCCTGTGCATTCATAGGCGCCGAGTTGACCCGAAGAGTGTGAGTGCCCAAAGGAATTTTTTTAACCTTTTTTGATAGGATCATAGGAGTTATTGAAATTAACTCTGTTCATATAGAGGTGGAGACTTGGTCCTGGTATGATAATTCGCGAGTTAACTCGAGGAAAATGCTGCAAGACCGAATTCTGTCGTCAAGTTATTTCGGGACAAATGCCTAAACACCAAGTGAAGTGGTTTTACTAGGTTTTATTTTGTGGGACACGGTGGTGTAGTGGTGGCGTCGTTGCCTTGGAGCCGGAAGGTTCGAGGTTCGAATCCACCCTCAAGCCACCGCGTAGGGACCTTGGGCAAGTCCTTCACTCGCAATTGCTCAGCGCTTCAGCGTGAAACTCCGATGCAGTGTCCGCTCTGCACTCGGGAGTGCCTCTGAGTAGAGAGAGAGAGAACTTGAAGGGGCGCTATAACAAGTGCACATAGAAACAAACAAACAATTGAAGGCAAAACAATACTCCACTTCTGAGCGACCAATCCCCAAATGCAGTGAAAGTCGCTACTCAGTCGATTTGCGCAGTAACTTGCCAAGCTTAGACATAAATATTATTCTAGTTGGTTGTATTTAGGATGACCTTCACTGCCTTCTTCTTTTCAAAAGAAAAGAGCAGAAAACGTGCTAATCCGGGCAATCAGTTTCAATCTGAGAATACCACTTGAGAAATATGTACAAATTGACACATTTTCACGGACATAACATTTATAACATGCAAACGAATATAACCCACTACTTTTAGTGATTTTAATTTCTTTAAACATTTATTTATTATGCACCAGATTACAACACACACACACATTTCATGCATTCATTAGATGAACGTGTGCGCTAATATTAATGTTATTTTAACTTATATAATTTCTTATTTGATCTATCTATATATGTGCAAATATAAATCGTATCTTTGATCGAAATTCTCTTTGTAAAGAAACTGAAACTTCTTGCAAAAAATGAACATCAGAAAAGTTTTCTATACACAATTTCACAACCTGATAGGATATCCCCATCTCAAGATTATAACATCTTAGAGCAGAGTGACTATGAAAGGCAGGCTTTGACATAAGCCAGTTCTATGTTTGAGTTTTGTATTTTCATTGATTGTAGCCAGGCCATTCAAACACGACCGTACAATGACTTCGATATAAGCAGGTTCGATCACACAAAGTATGTATGTATTTCTTCTGATTGTGACCAGGTAATTAATTATCGGTACCTACTGAATGCAACAGAAAAACCGAAGTTTGACGGACCATTTTAGTATAATTGTAGCTGACAAAAGTAATCATACACCGTGATTCAATAAAAACTAAGCCAAATTGTTTTTCATATATCTACAATGCCTGATGACATATCATGCTACATTTTCCAAATATTTAGAGAATTGGACCAAGAATATGATTCCAAAATTTCATGAGATAAAGTTGAAAGGATAAAAAGATATGAATATTTAAACTTCATATGCTGAAATTTCAGTTTACAAGCAATTTTCTGTCAGATTCAATCAAATGTTTCCTTATTATCTCCAATGCCTGATGATTAATCATTCTAACAATTTCCAGATATGTAGAGAATTGAACTGACAATACGACCCAACAGTATGGTTTGATTTTTTAAACAACATGCTCAAAATGTCCTCCTACTGCGTGCATGCAAACCTGGAGGCGCTGGCGCCATGCATTGAGCAACAGCATCGTCGAATATCCTTGTCCAGGCCATCTCACGCTTCCAACAAGCGTTGCTTCAGATCGTTTATATCATGGGTAGTTGACTGCTAGACTTGGCCTTGCATCATGCATGCTCCACACTTTATGTATGTATGTATGTATGTATGTATGTATGTGCACTTGTTATAGCGCCCCTTCAAGCTCTCTACTCAGAGGCGCTCCCGATGCAGAGCGGACACTGCATCGGAGTTTCACGCCGAAGCGCTGAGCAATTGTAAGTGAAGGACTTGCCCAAGGTCCTTACACGGGGAGGTGGATTCGAACCTCGGACCTTCCGGCTCCAAGGCAGCGACGCCACCACTAGACCACCGCGCCCCACGCGACATTATAGTCGACATGATTCAAATCTGGGTTGTTCGGAGGCCATAATGTGGGAGAAACGAAGTTTGGCGTCTCTCTTGTCAGCATTTCGATGGTTTCCTTGGCTCTGTGGGCTGGCGCTGTTCTGTTAAAAAATAAAACAGCCTTCTCCGGCTATAGATTTCTGATAACAGGTGGAGGATGTTGTGACAGCAGAACATTGCGATAATATACTCCGTTAATTTTACTCCAGGACCCCTGAAGTCCAAAATTGGGAACTATCAAGCATCGAAACCAGAACGAACACCATAACAGACTTGCTGAAAACTGACATTTCTGGAGATGTTGTTTAAATATTCATATCTTTCTATCCGTTCATAGTTATGACATGATATTTTGGAATCCTATTCGTGGTTCAATTGTGTAAATATCTGGAAAAATTTATTATGATTAATTATCAGACATTGGAGATATATGAAAAACAGTTTAGCTGACGTTTTTATTGAATCTCACAGAAAATTGCTTGTAAACTGCAATTTCGGCATATGAAGTTTGAATATTCATATCTTTTTATCCGTTCAACTTTATCTCATGAAATTCTGGAATCATATTCTTGGTCCAATTCTATAAATAATTGTAAAATTTTAGCGTGATATGTTATCAGGCATTAGAGATATATGAAAAACAATTTGGCTTAGTTTTTATTGAATCACAGTGTACTTTTGTTTGATTTCTTCTGCCCAAAAAATCTACACTGCTGACCATGATCAAACATATGTTATCTAATCCTAAAACAGAGCCAACTCCACTGAGACTCAATGCCAAAAAAAATCCAAAAGGAATGATATCATACTACATGTATTAAAGTGGCCATCATGCCTATTGCTTCATTCTGTATTTAGAAATGCCTAAACAAAAATCTTATACCTCACTACAATTATGCGATTAACCATGTCTGTGCACACTGCACATTCATTCAATGTTGCTAAATATGAAAAACAACATTTACAATTTATTTACGATAATATTTTACTCTTATGGTAAGGTCAAACCATGATTTTTGGAACATTCAATTACAACTTTCTGAGGCTTGTCATATTGATTGTGAAATTTTAATGACAATAATAATAATAATAATAATAATAATAATAATAATAAACAAATACTACTACTGATGTCGAACTTCATGTCTTATTGATTTAGTCAACATTCATGCCTCCATATTGTACTGCAACCTGAATATTGTACTATCAAAAAATAATCCCGTAAAAAATTTGGAATTTGGTTGTGAAAACTTTTTTTTATAAACATGCTCAGGAATGTACCAGCAGCCACAATGCATTGTTTGTAAAACTTTGTATAACTTGTGTGGATCATGTGCATGAAAATACAATAAAAGAAAAATAACAAACAAATTTTTTAGCAGAAATCACCAAATCAACATCCCATCAAGGAAATGATGCTGTAAATTACAACATTAACAAAAGAGACAAAAAGAAATTGTTAACTATGGAAAATGAACGAAGTTCAACCAACCTGAAGCAGGTTTGGATAACGAGCCATGATGACAAGTTTATGCAGGCGAATGACTTCACCATCACGACAGATAACTGTCAAATCACTCATACAACCATTGTCAACCATTTGACTCCAAGCATTGAGAAGATCAGTGCATGCCTTATCACAGACCTCAAACATCAGAAACACATAAAAGAAACTGCAATAGTAGCTGAGACAATAAAGATTAACTTTAAGGTCCTCATTTACTTAGATCTACATTAAATATGAATTTCCAAATTCTTCAGACACCAAGAAAGAAGGTCCACTGGCCAAATTCACAGCATAAAATACAAATAAAGCAACTTCTTATAAAAATAGAATACTACCATTATTAGGCTGTACTATAGTACACACTTACAGTTAAAAAAATTATTCTTAGAGGGCAATAAATGCATAATTAATTAATGCTAATTAAAAAATGCTGTGGGTCCTCAATGCAGAATGACCTTCCCCTGCAATTCGTAGCACGATTCTGGTGGGGAATTCACCTGCATCTCTTTGCAGCTTGAAGACCGTTCTCTTTTCATGGACCTGTCATGTTGAGATCGCTTCTGAATAGCTCTGCTGTTAGAAGCACTTTACAAAATGTTCCTATAAGATTAGATTACTGGGACCTAATTAACTTTAAAGCATAACATGTCAAGTTCAGCCTACTCTTACTCAGCAACATCAAAAGTCCTAATTATTTTTTTCAAAATTAATGGCATCAAGTTATATAATATATAACTTCACCATTTAAGAAAATCAAACAGAATATAAGGGCAAATCCATAGATGAGAGATGAAAAGTACGAAAAGAAAAACTAGATTGAGCGCCAATGACATCTGGGACCAAACGATAATGATACTGGCTAAGAATCCGTGAAAAGCAAGAGAAATAAAAGGAGAATAGAAGAGATGGAGGAATGCAGGAAACGGAAACACCAAAGTATGGAAAAGACCTGGCAGGGCAGAAAATAATAGAAGATAAAAGAACAAAATGAGGAGAAGACAGAAGATTCAAGGAAATTAAAAATGTCAAGAGTTAGAAGACTTGCATCAAAAGGAAAGATAATGACTTGGTGTACGAAAATGTGAAAGAGAGATAGCCAAGGAACTGAGGAAACAATGACTGGTTGAACAACAAAAACAACTGAGTTAACAATGAATGGAAATATTAGTCGCACTTCATCTAATCCCATCGAGCAAGGTGCTGTCCAAAGTATCGAGTAGATGAAACCCTTCAGGACAGCGTTGAAAATACTTCATGCGAGGTATCTGCAAGAGTTGCTTTCCTCAGAATCCTCACACAGGGTGCACAATATATTTTGTGATCGATGGATCAACACTGATTCTCACAAAGAATCCACTACTACTACAGCTATCTAATCTCAACAGGAGCTTACTTAATTTTACAATGTCATCCAACTTTTTTGCTCCTGAAAAACCTAGAGACTAAGTCAATTTCTTGCCATACCTTGTCAGTTGCCAAGTAGAAGCCCTTAGCAACAGCTGCACTTGGTGATGGCTGTTTCAGCATTTCCTGGTAGTTGCAAAGAGATTTCTGAGAGAAGTCATCAGCAAAGGACGTCTCTGTGCCTGCCTCAGCCGCCAGTTCTGCAAGAACGAGTGCTGTCTGAGTTGAGCCATAGATGACGCTTGTCATGGCTGGATCCAACAGTGACTGTCAAAGCACAGATAAGAAGCTTTGCACGTGTTATGGATAACTTCTCTATCTCATCAGGTGGGTCTTAAGGACATATTCAAAGTATACACGCATTCCTTAACAATACTAACCCAAATGACGGAGTCAATGCGCGCACTAAGGCAGAAAGTCAACCAGATCACTAAAAAAGTTATCTCACAGCGTAACCCCGCCTCATCCAGTGCAGATTAACTCTATAAATATTCTGCTGCTGCATCCAATGACACAGATTACAGAAAGCATGAAGAACACAGCTGAAGCCAAAGTTCTAGTCATTGCAACTGAACAAAGCATCTTCTACATACTCAACCATCTCCTCATACTTCGAAGAGGCGTGATGGCCTACTCGCCCTGTTTCTTAGATAAACTGCTCCAGGCCATGCTTAAATACTGCTTTCCCTCACTAATCAATCTCTTGCTGTCTCCTACACAACAAGGCAATGGAAAGAAGCCAAGACAACCAATACTGCTTTGCCATCTGACAAAAGATTATTATTATAAATTACACTCTCTGTAATTCAAGTGCAATCTCTGATTGTGCAGCATACATGTATAGTGGTCTCTGTCTACCTCTACTCTAGCTTTGTAGACATGCCTCAAACCATGTCCACTCCAATGCCTCCATGACCGATATGCCTTCACAGCCTACACCTGCCAAACTGTTAAAGTGAACAAGTCCAACAAACTTCATCCCCAAAAGTGTCTGTAGCATCAATGTAATGCAAGAACGATGGATAGGCCTATATTCTGTGAGAATTCACGACACACCAATTCTTCGCGACACACCAACGACACACCATTTTTACGCGACACACCGTCGGAGTGTGTCGCGACACACCGCATGAGAACCTCTGCATTTATATAACTTTCAGCAAAGGGCTCACAATTTCACCCTCTCGAATAAAGACTCAGCGAACTTCATCCCCAAAAGTGTCTGTAGCATCAAGTCACCACTTGAACACTCGTATGCATTATGCACCATATTTACGTCAAAGAACATTTTAGCATATGTATGTATCACTGGTCATGTACTGAGCTTTGCTCATTTCATTTGCTCTGTTTCCAGAACCAGGAGTTATTCCGACATTCTGAATGACTGGGACTTTGACCCGGGTGCTGTGCTATTCATATTGGAGTTTCATGATCAAATGGATTGAAGGGCGACTGATCACTGATCAGGTCTCTCCCTCTTCCTCAGTTCAGATTTAGCCAGGACTTGAGGACGTACTGAACCCCCCCCCCTACTGAACCACCCCCCCACCCATGCATGAAAAGCCATTAATTTACAATTTCATTGCAAACACTTCATCAATACTAAAAAAAAAAAATTAATAATTCAATACATCAAAATTTGGTTACATGTTACTGTTGTCATTGATAATCAAACTAAGTCAGTCAGTCAGTTTCATATGACCAACATATGACTGATCAAATCATTCAGACTTTCTTACTTGAATCCAACCTTCCATTTGGAGCATTCTCGATTCCTTTATCAATTTCTTGGCTACATTACTTGGAAACAGAAGCTTTTCAAACTCAAACACAATTGCTGTAAAGAAGCGATCACAAGACTTCCAAATACATAGGAATGCGGCAAATTGCAATCTATTTACGATACCTTTTCAGGCCTTTCATCGGACATCTGCCAATTGAAGCGTTTCTGCTGAAGCAATGAACATCCTGCATAATCTCTGGGGACAATTGGATGCACAAGTTCTTTAACATAGTAATCAAACAACTTCTCCGTGTTCTGTGTAGCCAAACACCAAAGAAAATCCTAGCATAAAGTAACACAAAAGACAGTCACAAAACTGCAGATGCTTTAAGTATAAATATCAGCCCAAGATCTCAAATATCAGCCCAAGACTTCTATTGCTAAGACCACTATTGCTACCTATTATTAGCATTCAATCAGCATGTACTTCACTGCATCCTCTAACACAGAGGTGTCAAAGAGCTGGCCCGCGGGCCATTTCTGGCCCGCCGACGATTTTTTTCTGGCCCGCGGAGCCTTCCCTAAAGATTAAAAAATTATTTAAAATGTTTTCAAAATTTAATAAGAAGCGAAAAGTGGAATTGAATCAAGAAAATCAAGATCTTTTCGCAATATTTGGACTTTTCTGGGAATTGGCTGACCAAGCCCGGACCTCCCTCTCAGATTACTACCCAATTTTGCTCAGGAGCTTCGACACCCTGGCCCGCCACTTACTAGAAAATGTTCACACTGGCCCGCCACTTGTTGGAAGATGTTCAAACTGGCCCGCCACTAAAAAAGGTTTGACACCTCTGCTCTAACACATTAGCCGCCAGCTAAGAGATAATCTCGCAGTTGAAATATATTGCGTTACATTCAAACACTGACAACAGCCAAATAATTTGCCGGGTGAACAAAAATATACCTGGGAAACTCTAGTTACTCCAGAGAGGCGGTGTAAGGTGGGGCTGGGTGGGAGCAGTGTGGGATCTGGGTAGTGGGTAGGGGTGGGGCATGGCGATGGGGGGGTGATGTGAGATTGAGCAAAATACTGAAATTTACCTGGCAATGCCGCCGACCCCAGATGGCTAGGTGCTGGGTCAGATAGCGGGGGAACTGACTGGGGCAGGCGGTGTGAGAATGGGATGAGGCGGGGACCAGGGTGAGGGTTGGGGCAGGGTGAAAACCAAAAGTTACCCCAGAGGGATTGGGGCTGGGTTGAGCAGGGTAGTGGCTGGGTAGGATGGAGTAGAGGCAGGGTGGGGGAAGGGTGGAGGCAAAGTGCAAAGGGAAGGGCCCAAAAAATTACTCCCAGGGGTGGGGCTGTGTGGGTCAGAGTCGGGTGGAGGATGAGGTGGTGTGGGGTAGGGCCGGGTGGGAGGACGGAGTAGGCAAAAGACAAAAATTTATCCCAGAGAGGTGATGTGTGGGGTGGAGTAGGGCTGGGTACGGTTTGGTGGGCCAGGTGGAGGCGAAGTGGAAGGGTGAAAACCAAAATTTACTTCAGAGAGGTGGGACTTTGTGGGAGTGAATTCATCAAGACAGTCAGATCTTCTAAAAACACATGAATTATCATAAATCCAGTCATAAACATCATCCTAATGATGAACGTTTCCTCATCATACCATCTGCCAGACGAACTGTGTGGTAATGGACTCATGGGTGCAGGTGGTAGAAGGTGGCACTGACCCGCGGGAGCAGGTCATGTGCCCTCTATGTCGGGCTTCCAGTGATTCGGATTGGGTGTCTTGACCAGGTTCTGCGCACAGCTGCACGTCTTATTGGTCGCATTCCTAAATTTGATAAAGTCACGAAATACATGCAAAATGTCTTCCACTGGCTTCCAAATACACAGCGGATCACTTATAGGGTTTCTGCACTAGTCTGGCGCTGCATGGAGGGTCTTGCTCTCATGTACCTACAAGAACTCTGCTGTCCCACCTCTGGTGTCCAGAGGGGATCTGACCTCCGATCAGCTGATCAAGCTGAACTCTTGAGCCCTCGTTCTTGAACTGCTATAATGCAGCGACGCTCTTTCTCAGTGGCTGGCCCTAGAACCTGGAAAGGGCTTCCTGTTGCTCTCCGCCTGGTGCCTAGAGGTCACACCACTATGTTTCTTTCTCACTTAAAAACTGCCTTATTTAGCCGTTGTTGAACTGGGAGCACTTCTGAGTAGATAACCTTGAAGATGCGCTATATAATAATAATAATAATAATAATAATAATAATAATAATGTGGTACAATCAACGTGTCAGATATGAAAAATGATATTGATCCAGAGATTCCAGACACTGAACATATATTTATGTTGATCAGCCGCAGGTCTTGATTAAAGTTTGCCAACAATAAAAGCAGAACTATTTAATATTTAATAATAACAAAATGACAATTTATATGGCACCGTGACGTGGCCATACCGCTACAAGGATGCCTCACAAAGAGCTAACAGTGGGATAAACCTTAGCAAACAAATAAGATCTAAAACAGTGGAAGCCCATTCCATGCCATGGGGCCAATAACAGAGAAAGATCTAAAACAGTGGAAGCCCATTCCATGCCATTGGCCAATAACAGAGAAAGCACAGTGCTTTCTAAGAGCAGTTTGTGCTCAAGAAATTAGGAGTTCACCGTGAGTATAGGAACGCAGAGCACAATGCCTCTGTACAATGTGTACAACCAGAGTAGAGTGACAGAGCATTGCAAATATGCCAGAGAAGCACCTAAGAGGCACCGTCAAAGCAGAGATCTGGAATATAATCAGCTCCAGGATAGAGAGCCAATGCAGGACATCCTGAATATAACCAATGGCATGACAAAATTTTGATTCATGAAAAAAGGTGTATGGCCGTGAGCAGGAGCTAAGGTATATCAACCAAAATTTATGTTTTGAAATCAGAAATACCATGTTACTGGCATTGCCCTTGCACATTGAACAGAGTCTAACGCTCTTTTTCATTAATTTTAGGAGCATGTTGTTGACTACATTGACAGACTATTGTAAATAAAATCAACATTTAAAAATATATTTTCGAACAACGTCTGGTGCTGAAAAATTAAATCTGACATTACGAGTTAAATGTCCTTCAGAAAATTTTGGAATTTTTTTCTAAAAGTACTTTTCCGCAAAACTCATCACTAAGAATAAATAAGCCGATAAGAAATAAATATCATCTTCACTTCTGAATACAGCAAATCCAGCTCACTTGATAATCTCACCTTGCTTCTCTTATGGCAATATTTAGCAGACATCTTGCTTTCTGGAAAGCAAGGTACATCTGCATCATAAAAAACACCAATATCCGGCTGCCCAAGAACAAGAGTCGTTGCTTTCTCTGCCAATCTCCGTTTTACATCATCTTGGTCAAGAGCCAACAATGCAGAAGACTGCTTTGCACTAAAATGGATCACCAAAAACATGCACAATTTGAAGGACCCGCGCGATGCACAAAAATGGTTACCTAATCAATCAAATCAGTTTATTCTGAGAATGAACAACAGACAAACAAACAAACATCTCATATATATCTTAAATTAGAAATCTTTTTTTAAATGAGATAACAACAAACTACTAATTTTCCAGATAGATAGGTAGACAGATGAATGGATAGATGGATGGCTAGATAGATAGACGGATGGATATATAGATAGATAGACAGACAGATAGATAAATGACTCAGTATGCACTACCACACATACCCTGTAGCTACTTTGCTCCAAAATAGGTCTAGAAACTGTGCAAATATCAACAAGGTGTTCAATGTCACGTTTGATATTTATGCACATAAAGAATGGTGCCGCTTAAACCTTAAATTTACCAACACATTGTTTTTCTTTCGACGTATTGTTGAAAGAGATGACTTCTTTGTCTTCTGTGGCATTAACAGCAAGAAAGCATCTTTTGACAAACGAGAGAGAGGGTTAATTGTAGCATCTGTAAGACGACTCTCTGCCACCCGCTCCTCCGCCTCCTCCTCCTCCTCCTCCTCATTTGACTGATTAACCAGAGGCAGAGTGTAGCTTACAAAATCTGACACACTTTTTCTTCTCTCTTCGATTGACGTTGACAGAGCGATCGCCAACTGAGTGTCTTCTTCCAGTTTACTGAAAACATTTCCAAATAACTATTAATCAGACTTAAATCATTTCAGTGTAACTACAATTTTATGAGCAGGATTCTATATTATGGGTCTTTTGATTAAGCCTCGTTGTAGCACTGTGTCAACAATCTCAACATGCATTCTGTGTTGCTGCCCGAAGGAATAGAATGTCCATTTAATGCTCACACTCTAACTCTTCCTTTAACAGACGCATCAAAAATCGCTATTTCTCATCAATTGGCTTCAAACATCTGAATATCTAAGTGCACTTCACCTGGTGACCGACTTACAGAATTGCATATCTGTAACTTTCTGCTAAACCTTTAACAGTAATAACAATAACAAATAACTTTCATTCATTCATTCATTTCGTGAATTTATATAGCGCTTCTTCAAGAAACCTACTCAGAGGCGCTCCCAGTCCAGCCACAGCTAAAATAATAGGTTTTGAGCAACTTACAAAAAGCAGGTGAATTTAGTCTAGGCATAAGTCGCAAGTTTAGTGGGAGGCCATTCCAGATAGCGGGACCCACAGTAGAAAAGGTTCGGCACTGTCTTGTAGAAGTGCGAGCTCGAGGAACCAAAAGCTCCCCCATTGTCGCGGAGCGAAGAGCTCAACGAGCTGCAAGGTCGGAGACAGGTCGACAAAGAATAGACAGGTATGATGGAGCACAATCAATTTGCTTGCATTCAAAGGCACCTTTCCTATCAACCCCGAAGACAAGGCATGATCCTCCAGACAAATCTCCTGCTACCAATAGCAACTTTTCTTAAAACACAAGGGATTCTTAATACCTCGGGTACAAAATTAACAATAGTAATAATTCTAAGACTGCCATATAAGTCAATCTGTGAAAGAAATGTCTGCCGATTCAGGCGGGAATGGGTCAAAGTAACATTTTAGAAATTTAGAGTTTATGATTACAATGCTAACAATAACAATAATCAGCATTGCTGATCAATCTCCTTCTCTGACAGATGGACCAAGTATGATGAACGATGATGAATCAGGATTTCTTTGCTGGTCAACTCCTAATACTAAGCCAATGCAAATTCTTATAAAAAAAATTAAATTCCATGTAAACTACAAAATATCACAAACATATTTTGCAATGCAAAATTCATCACACTTCATGTGGAACAGATTTTACTTAGAAATTGAAAAGTTTTAATAAACAGAAATTGTATCAAGGGCAGTAGAAGAAGAAGAATGTCCCTTTAACGCAAACAAAATAGGTCTAATAGATTGTAGTTGCACTGTGTGACACATTAGATAATGCGCACTCTGTACCACCACCCACCCACCCCTCACCCCCACGTCCACACTCCACAGCCTTTAACTCTTTGCACTTTCTCCCCTTCCTGCTACGCAGTGTTATTTTACTTCACAAAATAATTTCTATTTCAGTTTCAGTTCAGTTCGGCTGGAAGTAATTTCAGTTTCAGTTCAGTTTCAGTTCTCAAATAATTTCAGTTCAACTTCAACTTCGCGTTCTTAAATAATTTCAGTTCAACTTCAACTTCGAGTTCTTAAATAATTTCAGTTCAAGTTACAGTTCTTAAATAATTTCAGTTCAGGTTACCATTCTTAATTAATCTTACTTCGAGCCAATTTATGAAAGCGTGCTAAGTGGCTGATTAAGTTGCTCGAGTTCTTCCCTGCCAAAAATACGCCACACTCATTTCCCGTTTTCTCATCGATCACAACGCACTTCGATTTGCCAGACTCTTCACAATACTCAAAATATTCCCAAACTGGACTCTCCCTTTTCCTACCGGACAACAAACGAGCTAAACTTGACGACATTCTCGAAAAGAACCGCTGAACGACAACACTGTGAACGATAATACCGTTATATACCGAGAAATCTCGCGAGATTAACGACTTTCTCTTAACATAGTCCAACGAAAGACTGGTTCACCGCTAATTTAAGTCAGTAAGTAAATTACTTCATTTCTATAACATAGTCCAACGAAAGACTGGTTCACCGCTAATTTAAGTCAGTAAGTAAATTACTTCATTCCTATTTTTAGTCATAAATGTGTATAATTTCCGTTCGGATTTTAATTATCGTTACAGTTTTTATTCAGTTCGGCATCATTTATTTCCGTTTCCGTTCAGTTTTCGTTCTTAGAATATTTTCAGTTATCGTTATACTTATCGTTAACGGAATGGATTATTTTCAGTTCGACTTATCGTTTCCGTTAACGAATATAACACTGCTGCTATGGCAATCTCAACCTCCCTCATGATCCTCATCTCTTCTCTCTGTTTCTTACTTGTGAGGCTCTTCAAACCGAATTTTCACAGCTCGTTTCTTTTTCTTTTTTGCTTCAGCTGGCATTCCCTCTGTTTCAGCAAGTTCTTCAGTTCTCTCTTGAAACGAACTGCTAAAATACAAATAGACAACATCAATATATATATATATATATATAATTAAGAGTGGTCACCAAATTTTTTCCAAGCTATAGAAATGTCTGGCACATATCCAAATGTGTGTGTGTGTGTGTGAGTGCGTATGTATGTGGCCTGAAATTACTAATTCAGGAGACAGAAGCAGGAGCCCACACACTGATTGAAATTCATAGAAAAGTCTGAAAGAGGACGGAGAAAATTGTTGAGGGCTGAGGGGGTTCTTTCTTAGGACCCCATAGTAATGTCTTTATAGCACATCCCAACTCCACATAAATCAACGTCTAACCCCTTAATTATTTTTCTGCAATTCTCATACCGGACTTAAGTAGAACGTTCATTTTTAAGCCGTCATGACCTTCTTGTTTGTACCACGGTCTCAGAATGCCACAACACAGCAGTGCCTAAATAGTATATATAATGTATGTGACACCAGGGTTCAAAGCCCATCACATGTTGGTTTTTTACTTTTTTATTTAGTCATATTCTACAGATATTCTGTTTCAAAATGCTTTTTACAGAATGAAAATATCTTATTTTTAACTGAAGTTATATTCGTTTGAATCTGCAATTTGCTAAATCATAACAATTGAGAAAATTAAAACAAAAATTGTGACCGATAGCATGTTTGCGGTCGATGAGGTGTTTTTCCTATACGAGTAGGCCTATAACAGTCTGTACCTGAAAAAAATAATTACCGAGGAACTTAGAAAGAAGCATGAATAGGCCTATGAATCAATTGTGATAGATAACAGCCTGGATCTGGCCTGATGGGAGACTTTAAAAAAAAATTTTTAAGAATTTTAATTATCTTCCCACTATAGGCCTAATTGTTCCAATCGTCGGCGGTATCGAGATCACTTTCACTTAAGTTAGTATTCATTTGACAATACCTTGCCACTATTTGAGCAGTCTAACAACTCTGCAATTTCCCTTCCCATTATGTAAACTAATGTTTTATACAAATTCTTTCCGAAACTAACTCTAATGGTTTTAGCCAAGCATGGCCAAAAATTGGGCATATTCAACATCCAAGGGTTTTGTGCATGCGCTCAATCGAAGGTCAGTGTCGCGAAATGTCTTGTAAATCAATCAGACTCTCAGACAACTCAGTCATGGTTTGAATAATAATTAACGTTGTCAAGCAGGCAAAATGAAGGTTTATAACTTTGACCAAAACTTTGTCTAATTTAAACAAGTGACACCCTTTTCAAGTACCATCCAATGCTATATGTGACGGGGGGGGGATGATTTTCCGTCACATGACGGTATTTGACCTTTTTATTTATTCATATTCTACAGATATTTTTCTTCAAAATTCTTTTTACAGAATGAAAATATCTTATTTCTAACTGAAGTTATACTCATTTGAATCTGCAATTTGCTAAATCATTACAATTGAGAAAATCGAGCTTAAAGTTTCGGAACATTTGTGTCGGGTAAGTCCTTAGTCTGCGGTGGGCTTGCAACCCACCCAGGTAAAACACTTTGCGCAACAGAAACAACGCAGAAAATTCATTCAACTCATCAAGGACTGAGCAGAGATGAGGGAGTGGGGAAATCACATGGACATGCCCGGACCAGTGAGAAATCCTCAAACTTCGATATGAAGAGACCCAATGAAAGCCGAACCTCGGAAGTTGGGACTCGGAGAACTCATCTCTTCTCAGCCAAGCATGTGACCAGTATTGGCACATGGAACGTAAGATCGTTAAACATCACCGGGAGATTGGCGCAGACGATACGAGAAGCAAGAGCCTACAACATCCAGATACTGGGACTGTGCGAGGTGAGATGGACTGGAGAGGGGAAGCTGGAATCGGAGGGAGCAACGGTGTTATACTCGGGTGGACAGAGACACGAGAGAGGAGTCGGAATCATTCTGGACAAAGAAGCGGCTGGAGCACTGATGTGCTGGGAGGCAGTAAGTGACAGAATAATAACGGCAAGACTGCAGGCCAGATTCTTCAACACAACCATAATCCAGGTGTATGCTCCAACGAATGCATCGGATGACGACGAGAAAGACAAGTTCTACGAACAGTTGCAGGGAGTCCTGGACGAAGTACCAGGACATGACATGAAGATCCTGATGGGGGACTTTAATGCACAAGTGGGATCAGACAAGACAGGATGGGAGGAGGTTATAGGAGTGATGGCAGAGGGAGAAAGAACAGACAACGGAGAAAGATTAATGAGCTTGTGCAGCAGCTACAAACTCAGGATTGGAGGCAGCTTTTTCCAACATAAGAAGATACACAAACTCACTTGGACGTCGCCGGATGGCAGGACACGCAATCAGATAGACCATATATGCATGTCTGGAAGATGGATGTCGTCTCTGACAGATGTTAGGGTCTACAGAGGGGCGGATGTAGCATCAGATCATCACCTGCTGGTAGCAAAGATGACGATCAAACTGAAGGCATTGCAAAAACCAAGGAAAGCGAAGATTATAGCAGCGAATGAATTAAAGAAGGAAGTCAATCAACAGATATACCAACTGGAACTAACAAACAGATTTGCTGCATTAGAGAGCAGTGAAAGTGCGGATGATGATGATATGGAACAGAGGAGGATGGATGAAAGATGGGAAGGGTGGAAAGAAGCTGTAATAAAGGCAAGCGAAAAAGCAGTTGGGTACAGAAGAGGAGGAAGGAAGGAAGCGTGGATAACAACAGAAACATGGCAAACAATCGACAAGAGAAAGCAGATGAAGCAGAAAGTGGAACAAGCAAGAGAAAGGGGAGAGGGTTACCAAGAGGCCGCCAGTGAGTACAAGGAGCAGGATAGGGAGGTAAAGAGGAGATGCAGAAAAGACAAAAACAAGTACATCTTACAGAAGACGGAGGAAGCGGAGGAAGCAGGAAGAAGAGGAGACTCAAAAACTCTATACCGAATAGTGAAGGAGCTATCATCAGGAAAAACGGGAACACAAAAACTGCCGCTAAAAAAGAAGGATGGCCAGATGACGAGGACACACGAGGAGGAGATGGAGAGATGGAAGGAGCACTTCGAGAGTGTTCTGAATTGCCCAGAGCCAACAACATGCAATCGCAATTTAGAGTGGGATGATGGGATGGAGGAACTTGACATAGATCTGGAAGACATTTCGGAAGACGAGGTTCAAAAAGCGTTAAAACATCTAAAGAATGGAAAAGCTGCGGGACAGGATGGAATTCAACCGGAAATGCTCAAATACGGTGGAAAACCAATGGTGGAACAGCTGACCAAACTGTGCAACGAAGTGTGGAAAACAGGAGAAGTGCCGAGCGAATGGAGAGATGGAATCATCATACCAATCCCTAAGAAGGGCGATCAGAGGGAGTGTTCCAACTGGAGAGGCATCACACTACTGTCAACACCTGGAAAGATCATGGCTACAATAATGCTAAACCGCATGAGAAATGCTGTGGACGAAAGATTGAGGCAAGAACAGGCAGGGTTTAGGCCAGGGAGGTCATGTTGTGAACAAATCTTCACGCTCAGGCAGATCATCGAGAAGGCCTTGATGTGGCAGGTGCCTGTAGCAATCAATTTCATAGACTTCAGGAAGGCCTTCGACAGCGTCCACAGAGAGTCGTTGTGGAAAATCATGCAAAGCTATGGGATCCCGGAGAAAATCATAGGAATTGTGAAAAGTTTTTACAACAACAGCCGATGTGCGATCAGGTGCGGAGGAGAGGTGGGAGAGTGGTTTCGAATTGTTACAGGAGTGAGACAGGGATGTGTGCTGTCGCCAGTGATATTTGCACTGGTGGTGGACTGGGTGATGCAAAGGGCTACAGGACAAGGACAGACCGGATTGAAGTGGATAGATGGCGACAGACTCACCGATTTGGATTTTGCGGATGACATTGCTTTGCTGGACAACACATGGGAGGGAATAAAGGAACTAACATGCAGAGTAGAGGAGGAGGCAGCAAGAGTGGGATTGGCCATAAATCCAGAGAAAACGAAGATTATGAAGGTGGGAAAGTGGAGTGAGACAGATGAGATCAGGATTGCAGATAGAAGTGTGGACATAGTGGAAGACTTCTGTTATCTGGGCAGCACACTATCAGCCGACAGTAGATGCGATAAAGAAATAAAGATTCGTATTGGAAAGGCAAATGCGGCTTTTGGAAAACTAGAGAAGATATGGAAAAGCAATGGATGTAGCTTGAAGGTCAAGATCCGGTTATATGAAGCTATTGTGTTGAGCACACTTCTGTATGGAGCTGAGACGTGGCCAATGACGGTGGCAAATGGAAAGCGATTGGAGGCAGCACATCATAAATGGCTGAGACGAATTCTGCACATCTCATGGAGAGACAAGATAACAAATAAAAGCATCAGAGAAAGAACTGGACAGGAAAAAATGGAGATTATCATCAGAAAGAAGCGACTAAAGTGGATGGGGCATGTAACAAGAATGGAGCAAGAGAGGAGAGCAAAACAAGCAACAATCTGGACACCGGAGGGAAGACGTGGCAGAGGGAGGCCAAGGAAGAACTGGATGGGGACTATACGAGAGGATTTACAAGATCTTGAGATGACATGGAACGATGCTGTCGAGGTGGCGATGGACAGAGTGGAGTGGAGAAGCTGCGTTGCCCGATGTGCAGAGCTGCACGGGAAGGACTAAGGTTCTAAGGTAAGTCCTTAGTAACCATTAATTTATTCTTCTGCAAATTTGCTATATCCTGTATCGAATACATCAAACGGCATGAAAATCGAACTACTACTTTCAAAACTGTGATAGAAATACAATCTACTGCTGAATTGAATTAATGAAACTAATGCAAACAACGCATCTAACGCGCAGGCGTTTCATTTTGACCGACCGACGATGTATGAGTCTTAAATAGCCTAATGCAAACAAATAATTAACAAGGTCCTTCAAGGTAAGCTCGAATATCGTAGCCTACTATACCCCATTCTTGATTTGATTAAATTTATGCAAACATTGTGACTGATGATACAATTGTTCGCGATTTGTTGACTCGAGTAGGAGGCTTATCAGGCCGCTAGTCAAAGAAATAAGGCTTTGACATCGAAGCGTGTAGGGACCTACGATATAATTGTTCGCGATTTGTTGACTCACTAGCAGGCATGAATGGAATACGTTGCAATGGGTCCGATAAACAGAACTGACTTAAATACGAGACTCTTTCAAATCTTATAAAGAATTCTAATTAGGCTATGTACTCACTTAGACAATAGACCACATGTTTCCTATCGTCGGCGGAATCTTTATCGCTTCGCTGAATAAGACCCGTGTTCATCGGACAGTCTTATGAATTCATTTTCTATGGTAACTCGACCTGGACCACCTTTGGACTACTCTTACGGACAACCCTTTTGACTTGACGCAGCGCTCGTGAATAAGCTGGTGCTCCACACTTGGCTTTCGAATGGCACTTTAGAAGCTTGGAGATAAGGCTAGGATTACGATTAGGGCCTGCCTAGGCTATCACTATTTGAACAGTTTAACAGCTTCAAAATTTCACTTTCCATTAGGCTAATGTAAATTAAGCTTAGTGTGAATAATTTTCATACGAATTCTTTCCGAAACAAACGCAAAAATAACGTTTCTCTCCGAAAGTAACTAAAGAAAATGAGCAACATCAACAAGTTGAGAGACCAAGAATTGCTAGCTCGCATGCGCACGATTGAAGGTCAGTGTCGCGATATGTCTCGTAAGCCAATTAGACTCTAAGAAAACTGGGTCGGAGGCGTGGCTTGAATAATAATCATCCTTGTTGTCAGGCAAGCAATAATGAATGCTTAAAACTTTGACCAAAACCTGCTCATTTAAACGGGTGAAACAGCTTTTATGGACCATTCAGTACCATATTGAAGAGAAAATTTATTATGTGATAGACACGACTACAAGAAATAGTCCATATGGCGTATAATAGCTCTGTCGTTCGTAGCGAATTTTAACTTTGAAAATAGCTCATGGAGCGATTGATTCAAAGCAAATTTTGACACCACATGCGGTAAAAGTCATTTTTTCAACACTAAGCATTTGAATTCAAAATTTTTAATTGCAGATATTGAAAGTAGACATATTTTTAAATAATAATACACCATAAAACCATTTTTCGTATTTTTGAGGGTTCTCGCCTTTACTCGCCTATATCTCTGTATCTGTGTAGCGACAAGCGACGGCTTTCGATCGCGCTTGACACATATTGGAGGTAAAATTTATTACGTGGTACACACAGCTACAAGAAATAGTCCATCAGGCATATGAAAACTCGGTTATTCATGTCGAATTTTAACTTTGAAAACATGCTCATTGAGCTACTGATTCAAAGCAAATCTTGACACCACATGCGTCAAAAGTCATTTTTTGACCACTTAATATTTGAATTAAACATTCCTAATTGTAGAAATTGAAAGTACCGTAGACATATTTTAAAATAATAATTCACCATAAAACAATGTTACATTTTTATACCGCCTATTTTACCCTTTTGTACTGTATTTAGAATTCGAAAAGTGACGGGTTTTGAGCCTCGGCATCACATATAAATGCTTCTGTTGACCCTTTGCTTTGGAATGTGATTCCTGTTATAACTTGTGCTCAGATTTCATATGAGGGCACTACTGTTTCTGCCTATTGTCTTAAGACTTTTTTGGAGGGGATCTTAACACTAGGAGCACCTCTGCTTAGGTTGTACTGTGAGAGGCGCTTTATAAATCTGTAAATAGTATATAGCATAGTATAAGTAGACTCCACAATTAAGTCTCAGAAATTTCATGAGAGTCTGACTCACAACATCTGCATGTTACCAAACTTTGTACAGCCAAACAGAATAAGCATGGCTTTGAACTGATTTTAATGTTCATCAACATAAACTGCAAAGTTGGTAACAAACATTTATGCTGAATCCCACAAAACCTTTATATTAAAAGTTGCCCAAATACAATGATCTCATACTTACCTCAGCACCTGCATTTTATGATTTTGCTCTTGCTCCTTAATTAACTCAATAAGATCCATTGCTGAGATAGAGAATCGAGCAGCACATTTCTTCAGGTGAAGATGCCGAGCCTCAGCAAACACAAATCAGTCAACACAACTCACAAAACAATACAAAAACAATACAATATTTTTTCTATCAAGGAAACTGAAAGTTATTGCAAAATCTGCTTACCTAACCCAACTGTCTGCCTTTGAAGGTGCTCAGCAAATCTGCATATTTATTTATTTATTCTGAAAATTTATAGCGCCTCTTCAAGATTTATACTCAGAGGCGCTGCAAATGTCCATCTTCTGAGAGCAAATCAATGCGGATCACCATTTTCATCAATTCCGGAAGCAGAACTCCAAAATTTATTAAAGCATTCAAACAATTAAATGCATTAAATTAGTATTTAGTTGCCAAGTCCTTCTCACACTAAATCTCGAGGTTGTAAAGACAGTCTATAAATCATACAAAACTTGGCACCAAGATTCCCGATTTCAAGTTAAGAAGCTGAAATGCTAATATGTAAAGGTATACCAGTTAACTTCAGAGTAAGTTAAACTACGTTTTAAAGTTCAGAGTAAATGTGGTAGCCATACGTTTAGAGTTCTTAACTTTTTCAAACAAATAGGACAATCCAGAACTTGTTGGATACAAAGGATCTTTGCTGCCCCTTCAAGAAGTGCCTTCTCTTGTTCAGCATTCTCCAGCTGCAGTCAAACATACAACGATGAACAGATCTAAAAAATGTGACAGTCTGCCAGAACAATTGCTTAGCTCCTTAAAGAACTTAGAAATTATTTAGGCAAAATGTTGATATCACAAGGTTACCTGCCTTTGCTTAAATGTTGCAAAATTTAGAAACTTCTCAGACTCTCGACTGAAGTACAAACATGAGAACAGAAACTCACACTTTTATGCTAATTTACAACATTTTAATACTTAGTAGAACCATTACTTGAGTTAGATGAGATTATTCTTCTTTCTAAATGAAACACAGACCGGTAACTGCAAACATAGGTGCTAACTCTTAAATTTTTTTTGATGTCTGGATGAAAAGCAATGGCTGAGATTCGCCTACAGGTGTACAACTGTACAAGGATCCATCAGTACAGAATTCTAGTCATCTGAGCACCATTTGGTAACAAATGAATTGTCTTAATTAGAAGAATACCAATTTAGACAAGTATGCACATCGAGCCCTTGAGATTAAATTATGCTAAATTTAAGTACAAATGTGTTGCAAAGACTATCCGACCAGATACTGAAGAGAAGCAAGACACACGATGCAGCAGGGAAATACAGTTTAAAAGGGTGTCTAGTTAGCCATAGGTTAGTCAATCCTGTTTTAGTCAAGATGCCTGAATAGTTAGTTGTTCAAGGAAACAATGTTCTTAGAATTATAAGAGAGAAATAAATCTTGGGGCAGAAGACTGAGATAGTTTGAAAACTAAAGAGGTTTTTGTTTAAGTTTAAAAGCTGTTGACTGTTGACAAATATTATAGGATCATCTTGGTCAAATAGTTGTTGATTATAAGTACTTTACAGAGCGTATATGTGACAATGTGAACTATGCAACATGTGAACAAAGACGTTTATTAAAGACTGCTTGTTCCAAAGTTGAGTAGAGAACAAGCAATGAGGTCACGGCAAGGACTTATTGCTGGTCTTCCCAAATTTTCTCACATATCTGACTTCAATCGAGACACTCTCCACTGGCTTCCTATACCTCAGCGCATTGAGTTCAAGATTCTGACACTTATGCGCAATTCTCTTCTTAGGGTAGCCCCCTCATATCTTCGGGCGCTGTGTAGCCTGGTTTCTACTCTCCCTGGTCGCTCTGCCCTCCGTTCGGCTGCCAATGGCCTTCTTGTCATTCCCCGCATGCGAGGAGCTACTGCCCAATCTAGAAGCTTTGCTTATGTTGGCCCTTCTTGCTGAAACCGCCTCCCCCCATAAGTTACGTTTTGAGCTCCTTGGTCTCTCTCTTCCCGTTCCGTAAACGCCTGAAGACTGTACTATTTGTTAGAGGGAGCGCTGACTTGGATCGGGAGCACTACTGAATCTGTGAACGGCGCTTTATAAATATTCAATTACAATTACAATTACAAGGAATTAAACATGCAACAATTGAAACACTATCATGAATTGTCTTTATTAGTAAATATTATTACTATGACATTCTCACACCGTATTACAAATATGAATATCACTTATTATGGAGCATTTTATAGAGCTCATCATACATAATTTGCAAAACTTAAAATGAATATTATACATCTATGTCAGTCATAGCGGTAAAATCCCAGACTGGCTGCCCGTACTCCAAACAATATGGCCGTTAACGAATGCAATAAAATTAGAGCGCGACCTATAGACGTTATCGCAACGTGAGGGTCGGTTAGGGCTCAGGTTAGGCATCGTGAGGGTCGGTTAGGGCTCAGGTTGGGCGTCGTGAGGGTCGGTTAGGGCTCAGGTTAGGCGTCGTGAGAGTCGGTTAGGGTTAGTTTTAGGGTTAGTGCAGTCATTCTGCTGAAATTGAAGCTGAATTGACGAACAATGTCGTCGATGGTCGCGCTCTAATTTTATTGCATTCGTTGGCAGCCATATTGTTTGGAGTACGGGCAGCCAGTCTGGGATTTTACCGTCATAGCACAGGATCTATGTTATGAATGCATTAATAAAATTACATTGGATACCACCACACAAATGTTGTCTGACCTCATCAATGCACTGGTTTGTGTGCTGCTGGCGTTGCTGTTCATTACAACAAGAAATGTCTTTCTTGCAAATCTGACAGAATTCATCAACTGTACACCCATCATATGTTCGCTGTTGTTCCGTCACCAGTGGAACTGCTAGTAGCTCAGAGATATCCAAATCCAAATTAATCGGAGATAACTGTCTAGTTCCATTCTGTAAAGCATTTGTATCGTCTTGTTCACCAGGTTTTTGCAACTGAAGTGAACTTTTTAAGTCATGTCGTAGCTTTCTGCTTGACTGCAGAGGACTTCCGCAAGTCTTGGTGTTCGCATCTGCAGCAGTATCACTTTTTACATGGGGTGCAAAGCTAGTAGCAACACTATTTTCCTGTACCAAATATCTCTCATACTCGTCAGCTGCTAACATGTATACTTTATCCGTGATTACGTCATGGTCTGTAATTTGAATTCCCGTCAAATGACGGAATTTCTTATCCTCGACACCACCTTCAAAGTCGTCTTCCTTGCCAAGACTTTTACAAGGACTAATACGGCGTTTCAAATGCTTTCTGTTCATCTTAATGACCCAATGTTTAATCAAGAAAATATCAAGAATCAAAATCAAGCACATAACAAACACACTTTCTATCTAGTACCATGCCAGTCATTATTATTTTACTTTATTTATTCACTTGAATATTTTAAAACTTTAACTTTTGCAACCGGAAGTTAAAACAGTTTAGTCAGACTTTAGTTACATAGAGCCGTATAAATTCGTTTCCTCAAGACGTCACTTGGCATTGACATGATTGTCCATCGAAAATGCCTTGTAGGCCTAATAGGCCCAGAGCCGTATATTTTAAAATATACGGCTCTGAGTAGGCCTATTCTAAAACATTTGCTTTATTTAACAATCCGGTTGACATACCGCAACCGGTTACAGTGTACAACAATCCGGTTGACAGACCGCAACCGGTTACAGCATCGACCTAGGCCTATATTGTCGATGGGTTACAGCGTACAGCTAGGCTATGCAAATGAAACAATTCACAAGAACGCAAATTACAGCCATATCTTTGTTACAGCTAGAACAGTGGTGGCCAACCTGCGGCACGCGTGCCACTTGTGGCACGCCAGACTCAGATGAGTGGCACGGTGGAGATCTTCCGAATTTTATTTAAAAGACACCAACATTTCCCCCAAATATCTTAGCTTAGAGTTTTATCAATAAAGAAATCTAATGAGGCTCCTCCGGAGCTCGAGTAGGCCTACGTAGCCTAACTGCAGGGACCTTGTCGGTGGTTGTGTTATCTTCAGCCCAAGCGCTGCAGACAGACACAGCACACAAGTTCGAAGAGGTCATCGGCATGCAGGGTCATCTGCGAAGAGGTCAGCGCCAGGGTCATCTGCCGGCAGTCAGTCGATCAAAGTCCACTTTCTCCGCAGTAGCCTACGTACATTTCTCCTAAACACAGACATATGCAGAGATACGAAGTCGAGCTTCTTCCACTGTAAAGTGCTATAGGGACAAACAAAGAACTAGAGTAGGGCTATACTAGACTGTCTTCAATGTAGGCCTACCCTTTTAATAGGATACCGGTAGCCTATGTCTTTAGGATGGCAAATAGTACTTCAAAAAGAAAGTACGAAGATGACATTGCTTTGCGAGAATTTAGCATAACCTGGGAAGAACGTATAGAAGAGTTGGCTGCTTTTCACCTTCATTGAGTAGGCCTAGTTTCGTCAATTTTTTATTATTCTCGCAATTCATGAAAAGAAGTTAGGCCTAGGCTAAAATAAGAAAGCATTGAACCAAATTCACTATCAGGTCGTGAATAGCGCTAGGCTATATGATGTACAATTTCTGACCAATGGCTTCCTCGAGAACATCGTCCATTAAAAAATCAAATTTTTACACAAACAAATTAAAATTATTATTTGCTAGGCCTAGCTATTATACTGCCGCAATATCTGACTTGGCGATACTTTTAAAACTTGCGTTTAACGATGCTCTGGCTAGTTTCGACGATATAACGATAACAATGATGACTGCAGCGTCTCTGTTCAAACTTAGGCCTAATCCTAAAGCTCTGACCTATATAGGCCTATAGTATAGGCCTACGTTACGATCAGCAGTGATCATGTGATGGCTAAGCTTGTTCGTTCAATAGACATAGTAGGCAGGCCCGGATCTACAGTTTTGGGGGCCCTGTGCTGATCGACTGACGGGGCCCCTTGCAATTTTAAGAAGCAAGGCAGACATATACAATAACCCGAAACATATATAATTTGTTATACTTTACAGCACATCAGAAGTAGATAGGACAATTGTCACGAGAGCTCACGACTCACGAACTGACATCATGGGCGGAGTTTGGTCTCCGTTCTTGGGAGGGGGTGGCTAAAAACTTGGGCTTAGGTTGGGGCGGAAACTTAGTCCAGAGCGAACGGCGCCGAAATTTTTCCTGTCTTCGGCAAAAAATTTGATAACCTTAATTTTTTTAGTCATCAGGTCGAAATCTCATAAAACTATGCTATTTTCTCCGTCCAAAAGTTGATGACCTTTTTTAGTCATGAGGTCGAAATCTCATAAAAACCATACTATTTTCTCCGCCAAAAATTGACCTTTTTAGTCATGAGATTGAAGTTTCGGCTCGTGAAAAAAAAACATTTTCCCGCACATATTTTCGAGTCTGGGCCTTCTGGGGGGAGCTAAGTCCGGGAAAAGATACCGTTTTGATGGTAAAAAATATGACTCTGGACCCTCTTGGGGGCTTAGCCCCTCCGTCTTAGCCCCTGATAAGCTCCGCCCACCGCCCATGGTTCGGCTTCCCGCTTCCTTATCTTGGTGAATGGTGATTATCCACGTAACCATGAGACTTCTTCTCTATATAATCGAGAGTCCCTCGCAATTCCGCCACAAAAAGTTATCAGTGACTCGTACAGTTTGAGAAGGATACATCAAAGTGACGTCAACATATAGGCCTATTGACATTATTTGGTTATATATTTAGTCATAGCTATGATTGCAAATTTGATATGCATAATGCATTGCAATTTGTACTGTTTCTTTCCTGAATCCTCACTTTATTTTGGTTTTTACTTGTACAATTTGGGGGCCCCACCGAAACTGGGGGCCCTGTGCTGCAGCACAATCAGCACCGTGGTTAATCCGGGCCTGATAGTAGGCCTAATCAGATTGCTAATAATCACTGAAAGATCAGGTGCATGAAGACAAAACACAAAAGATGACTGACGTTAGTTTCAAACTTCCAGTGCATTTTCAAAAGCTGTTTGAAATGTTGCATAGCAGTAAAATTTCTCACAAAATTTCTTATTTTTTTCAACTTCTCGCGGAACCCTTGTGCTTTGGGAAACGCTGTGATAAAGTATTGTTGTGGAATATAATAATTAATTAAGCCTATAAGTAGGAAATTATGTATAATTAAAATTAGTTTTCACCTTATACTAGGCTATAGGCCTACACATTTGGCACTAAATACAGAAACGGGGGTAGCACGACATTCAATCCCGCGACACTTAGCCTAATACCGCGACAGTTAACAGGCCCGGATTAACCACGGTGCTGATTGTGCTGCAGCACAGGGCCCGCAGTTTCGGTGGGGCCCCCAAATTGTACAAGTAAAAACCAAAATAAAGTGAGGATTCAGGAAAGAAACAGTACAAATTGCAATGCATTATGCATAGCAAATTTGCAATCATAGCTATGACTAAATATATAACCAAATAATGTCAATAGGCCTATATGTTGACGTCACTTTGATGTATCCTTCTCAAACTGTACGAGTCACTGATAACTTTTTGTGGCGGAATTGCGAGGGACTCTCGATTATATAGAGAAGAAGTCTCATGGTTACGTGGATAATCACCATTCACCAAGATAAGGAAGCGGGAAGCCGAACCATGGGCGGTGGGCGGAGTTTATCAGGGGCTAAGACGGAGGGGCTAAGCCCCCAAGAGGGTCCAGAGTCATATTTTTTACCATCAAAACGGTATCTTTTCCCGGACTTAGCTCCCCGCAGAAGGCCCAGACTCGAAAATATGTGCGGGAAAATGTTTTTTTTTCACGAGCCGAAACTTCAATCTCATGACTAAAAAGGTCAATTTTTGGCGGAGAAAATAGTATGGTTTTTATGAGATTTCGACCTCATGACTAAAAAAGGTCATCAACTTTTGGACGGAGAAAATAGCATAGTTTTATGAGATTTCGACCTGATGACTAAAAAAATTAAGGTTATCAAATTTTTTGCCGAAGACAGGAAAAATTTCGGCGCCGTTCGCTCTGGACTAAGTTTCCGCCCCAACCTAAGCCCAAGTTTTTAGCCACCCCCTCCCAAGAACGGAGACCAAACTCCGCCCATGATGTCAGTTCGTGAGTCGTGAGCTCTCGTGACAATTGTCCTATCTACTTCTGATGTGCTGTAAAGTATAACAAATTATATATGTTTCGGGTTATTGTATATGTCTGCCTTGCTTCTTAAAATTGCAAGGGGCCCCGTCAGTCGATCAGCACAGGGCCCCCAAAACTGTAGATCCGGGCCTGACAGTTAATTAATCCCGGACACTAAGTCCCGGCGACATTTAATCCCGCGTCAATTAATCCCGCGACAGTTAATCCCGGCGACATTTAATCCCGACGACAGTTAATCCCGCGACATTTTATACCGCGACACTTAATTAATACCTGTAGGCCTACACACGTAGGCCTACATGAGTAGGCCTACGAATATTTGTACGACTATTAGGCCTAATTGTTGTCCGCATAGCCGGCCAATTAGGTAGGCCTACATCTCTGTTCAGGTTTTCTGAAGTAGGCCTACATCTTACATAAAACGATCATTATAAAGGATTTTAAACAGGATTTGCGAAGTTCAGTAGCTACTATAAGGCAGTGACATGGAGGCGAATTTCGGCTGCAGTATTGTAGCAAAGGCAAATAAACTGTGATAGGCTACATGGAAATTACGAATACATTAAACATCGCGAGTTCGCGACAATGCCAACGGAGCTCTTTTATGAAAAAACAGGCAGTAAATACTGCTGTAAATATTGCTTTTATCGAATTTTTCTGGTTTTATAATATTTAACTGCAAAGGCTTAACTCTTTGAACAATAGTGAATTGCCTTTTTGAATTTAACTGTTTTAAAATGTTATTTTACTTTCCCGGTAATTACCCCTTTAATGCCGGAGGGTATAGGATTTCCCATACATTTTACTACACTCTCGGCATTAAAGGGGTGTCGCGGGATTAAATGGTCGCGGGATTAAGTGTCGCGGGATTAAGACTGTCCGGTACGCTTATTTCCAAAATGTACATGGCAGCTGCAACCGCAAGGTTTTCAGCCAATATTATTACGTGTCATGATAGGGGAATACAATCTGGAAGAGGCGAATACCATAAGGGGGAGAAGGCAGTGGTGGCGCCAGGAATTCACGTTTGGGGGGGCTGAAGCCCTAATGCCAACTATAAATTTTTTACGAAGCGCCGAAGGCGCGAAGCTGCGAGTGCCGAAGGCACCAAGCCCATACCGACTAGGGGGTCTGGGGGAGCGTCGTGAGTTCCCCCAGCGGGGGTCTGGGGCGGAGCCCCAGCCGCCAACGCATTTTTAGCTCTGTTGACCTCAACTTGAGCCCTTTTTAGGCTCTTTTTGTCAGCTTTTTATGAACGGTAAAAATCATGAAAACTTAAATTAAGAAGTCGTTTTGCAGAGTCGCCGACTACTAGTATTAGAATGCACGGCTTTTCAAAGGAATTTTTAGAACTTCACAACTTCCCCAAGCCTACAAGGCCGTGGCCAAGATTTGATTTCGGTAAAGTTTCTTCGGCGGAAAATTTCTGACGACTTTTTAAGTAGTCAAAAAGTCTGAAAACACCTTTTTTAGTGGTAAAATGTCTGAAGACATCTTTGTTTAGTCACCAAAATTTCTGAAAACACCATTGTTTAGGTGTCAAAATGTCTGAAGACTTTTTAATTTGTCAAAATTTCTGATGGCACCTTACTTTAGTTTTCAACATTTTTGAAGACATTTTTGTAGTTACCAAAAATTATGCAGACACGTTTTTTTAGTAGTCAAAATTTCTGAAGACACCTTTTTTAGTCTTCAAATTTTGTTTAAAACATCTTTTCGAGCGTCTAAAGACATTACTTTGACTACATTGTTATTAACGATTTTCGGGTGTCTAAGGATAACATTTTGATTCTAGTGTTACCAACGATTTTCGGGTGTCTAAGGACATCATTTTGAATATAGTGTTATCAACATTTTTCGGGTGTCTAAAACCATAGTTTTGATTCCTGTGTTATCAACGATTTTCGGGTGTCTAAGGATAACATTTTGATTCCAGTGTTTCCTACGATTTTTGGGTGTCTAAGAATATCAGTTTTATTCTAGAGTTACCAACGATTTTCGGGTGTCTAAGCACATAATTTTGATTCCAGTGATATCAACGATTTTGGGGTGTCTAAAAATATAATTTTGATTATAGTGTTATCAACGATTTTCGGGTGTCTAAAAACATCGTTTTGATTCCAGTATTATAAACAACTTTCGGGTGTCTAAGTCTCTAAGAATATCAGTTTGATTCTAGAGTTTCCAACGATTTTCGGGTGTCTGAGCACACTATTTTTGATTCCAGTGTTATCAACGATTTTGAGGTGTTTAAGGATATAATTTCGATTCCAGTGTTTCCAACGATTTTCGGGTGTCTACGGACATCATTTTGATTCTAGTGTTATCAACGATTTCTAAGTGTCTAAGAACATAATTTTGATTCTAGTGTTTTCAACGATTGTTGGGTGGTTTGAGATATTATTTTGATTTAGTGTTACCAAGAATTTTCGGGTGTCCAAGGCCATCATTTTGAATATAGTGTTATCAACAATTTTCGGGTGTCTAAAAACATAGTTTTGATTCTAGTGTTATCAACAATTTTCGGGTGTCTAAGGATATCATTTTGATTCCAGTGTTACCTACGATTTTTGGGTGTCTAAAGACATTATTTTGATTCCAGTGTTATTATCGATTTTCGGGTGTTTAAGGATATCATTTTGATTCCAGTGCTATCATCGATTTTCAGGTGTTTAAGGGTATCATTTTGATTCTAGTGTTTTCAACGATTTTCAGGTGTCTAAGGATATTATTTTGATTTAGAGTTACCAACGATTTTCGGGTGTCTAAGGTTATAAATTTTTAATCATAGTGTTATCAACGACCTGCTGTTTTGAAGTTGATATGACTATTGTCGAGATCCGCGGAACACTGATTTAGCCCGCATCCCCCCCCCCACCAGAGCTGAGACCAAACTCCGCCCATTAGTCTGCAAATAAAGTGAGTCACAACTACAGTGTACATGCAGGCTGTAGGCCAGAGCTGAAAGTGTGCCGGGTCTGTCAGGGTTTGCGACCCGGCATTGATTTTCGTGACCTTCTGATGCCGAGTATCAGCCGGGAAGCAAGTCTTAACAGTTTGTGGGCAAACAACTAAAAAAAAACAAAAGAAATAGGTAAAAATGGTATGATTATAAAATTTTATGGGCAATCGGGCTTGACTACAAACTGCTAATTGAAAACCCCATTTCGTATGTGATTGTATAGTAAGTATGTAACAGGTGTAGCCCTCAGCCGGCCGGCGGGTTACATATGGTATACATAACCTCATGACGGGTCTGGGGTTGGGGATTAGCAAAATATTATATGCGGTGGATTCTATTAAGATAAGCACTCTACACTATGATTACATAGCTGATTTAATTGACGTTGGTCACTGTCTAGCCTTTTTAATCGAAGTTAGCAGTTGTAGAGATTTTCCTCGTTTTGTTTGGGGGGGGCTGAGCCGCCGATAGGGGGGGGGCTTAGCCCCCCTAGCCCCCCCTGGCGCCGCCACTGGGAGAAGGTAGTTGATGTTAGCAGTTATTGGTGAAGCTCTAGGCTATTCTATAGCTTTGGTGAAGCTGTAGGGCGTAGGCTATTAGCTTCACCAACAACTGCTAAAGAACCAACGCAAAAATGTTAAGAATCTAATGACGACACTAACCCTAACACTAACCCTAACCGACCCTCACGACGCAAAAATCTCGATTTTATATATTATATAGGCCTACACTCATTGCTAAAATATCTCCTTGCTGCGACTGCTACTTTTTTTATTTTATAAATTTAATGATTCACAATCCTTAATTTCTTTTAAAAATTTCGTGCTGCGTAACTGAATGACATGCATAAACTTGCTTTTATGTTATGCGGTCATATACATGTAGACCTATCTTGTGGGGCTACATTGTTGGGAGCAATAAACTTGATTTGATATATTTTAAATTTGAATTAGATTTAAATCTCGCCTAATCAGCCATCTGTTTACTTTAAAAAAATTTATTATCCAAACATCGTGTGCATCCACAGTGGCGGATCCAGAACTGTTTTTTTGGGGGGGCCAAAATCTTAGATCTCGGATGGGAAAAGGAAAATAATTTCGATAAAAAAATTTTTTAGTCATCCGCCAAAATTTTCGGGAAAATCTTAACATATCATCCGCCAAAAAAGTTGATGATCTTTTTTTTTTTTTAGTCATCCGCCAAAATTTTTGGGAAAATCTTAACATTTCATCCGCCAAAAAAGTTGATGACCTTTTTTTTTTTTTTAGTCCTCGCCTTGGGAACCAAACGGGGGGGCACGTCCCGTGCAATTTTCCGAATAGGGGGGGGCCAATTTCCATTGCACCCATATTCCTATTGCTAACTTCAGACCACTTCAGACCAAATGGGGGGGGCCACGTCCTATGGCAGTTTTCGATGGGGGGGGGCTATGGCCGGATTGGCCCCCCTGGATCCGCCACTGTGTATCCATGCGCATAAAACGCAATGCCTGTAAGACAGAACTCATCTGGTTCAAACGTCACTCAACATGCCTACTATACCCCGCAGTCGATCGCGTCGATCGATCGAGTCGATCGTAACTCGGCCAAGTCGAGTCGATCGAAAAATTGTCGACTCGATCGACTTGCAAGTCGAGTCGATCGTGAGTTTTTTTCGATCGACTCGATCGACTTGCGAGTCGAGTCGATCGTGAGACATGCCAAGTCGAGTCGATCGAAAAATCGTCGACTTGCAAGTCGAGTCGATCATTGCTCCGTCGACTGGACTCCACTTAAATAATATTTATCTTAGGCCTACTATTTCTTGAAGTCTGAAAGTGAACTACATGATATAATGACGTAATTCAGTTTTTTCACACGAGTGCAGCTAATGAACCTTTTGGCAGCTGACGATTTCGTGTTTGTGGAACTGTGAAAGTTGATAGACGTAGCCTACGTTTTCGATTTGAGTTCAACCAGTAGAGGCGGATACAGAAATTTTTGACGGGGGGGGGGTCAAATTTTTTGGTCTTGGGCCAACAAAATTTTTTGTTGGTCTTCCGTGGAAAAATCCTTCTTTTAGTCTTTCGCCCAAAAAACTTCTAAAAACTCGTGGCAACTCCGGTTACTTAAAATCTGATGACTTTTTTAGTCATGTGCTAGTTTCTCTCTCACCTTCCTGTTCCCGTTGCGTTGATTTACAGCTTCTTGAAAACTGATGTGAGGAGGGTCCGAATGGAGTGGGGGCATGGCCGGATTGCCCTCTTGGATCCGCTCCTGAATGAGCAGGATACATTTAGGCCTGTATAAATTATTATATGTAGATGGTAATCTTGAGAGTATAAAACGGGGCCTTTTATGACGTCACTTCGACCAGGATACAGATCTACTATCATATAATTTCATTAATTTTGAGAATACAAAACTAGACCCATGCTTATTGTGACGTCACTCTGATTATGATGCAATTTTTACTATTATAGGCCTATTACAGGTTCACCTCAAGAATTAAAACAACCAGGCCTATTGTGACGTCACTTCGTTTATGATACAAAATGTAATATTATAGAAGTGCATTTTGATAATATAAACAAGGCCTACTGTGACGTCACTTTAATTATTATACATAATTATCTACTATTAAAGAAGAGCATTTTGAGAGTATAAACTAGACGAATTGTGACGTCACTTCGATTATTACGCAGATCAACCGTAATAATTTTTGAAACTCATTAATTTTACAGAATCTAAACGAGGCCTATTGTGACGTCACTACAATTACAGTGCACATCTATTATAAATTCACTGAGAATACGAAATTAGGCTTAGTGTGACGTCACGCAGATTTCATTTTGAAATCATATAACTGCAGGGGTGAGCAAGAGACAAAACTAGGTCAAGTCGACTCGAAGTCGATCGAGTCGTGAAAAGGTCGGCGAGTCGACAAAGTCGACAAAGTCGACCGAGTCGATCGTCGGCCGAGCCAAGTCGATCGTAGCCCACGACTCGATCGACTGCGGGGTATAATGCCTACCACTTATCGATATAGGCGTATACTCTGCACTGCAGTCCAGCGTGCTCTATTAACAGACAGCTTGCTTGTATTCGGGCTTAACGACACTGTTTCATATCGAAGATGATTACATTGATTAGTGTCGGAGGCAGAGTACAACCTCACACTCCACGTTTATATTGCGTCGTTGCGACCGAGCCACCCGCAGTAGGCCTAAAGATCCGAGAAATTAATCTCTGACCGGGAATCGAACCCGGGCCGCCGGTGTCACGAAATAGAGTACCCCCCCCCCCCCCCCCCCCGTATTAAAAGTATCCCCAAAATGAGGAAAAGTCGAAAAAACACTTCCGCGTGCTTTTATTTTTGCAAATTAATTTTCATCTGCTTTGTTTTGAACAATGACATTAACAGTTATGTTTATTCCTACTAGATAATTTGTTTTGCTTTGTTTTTATGTTTTTATAGCTCTTAAAACGTTTAAAACACTTAAAAACACTCGGAGACACTAAATAAATTCGAGTTGCCTTTCCCTTGGCATTGCTTAGGTCACTTAAAACAATTAGAGTCACTTTAAATTTTGATTAGAGTATAATTGTTTTAATTATACACATTTTTCAATAAATGGGATAGAATGGTTTATCCCCCCCCCCCCCCCCCCGATAGTCTAGACCGGTTAATTCCATCCGGGGGGATAGATTAATTCATCCCCCCAGATAGCTTTTGGGGGGATAATCCTTTTCGGGTCACCGGCGCCGCGAGCGGGCTACAACCCACTCGGCCACGCAGGATCTCTATTAACCCTTTAATGCCGGAGGGTATAGTATTTCCCATACCATTTACTACCATCTCGGTATTAAAGGGTTAACAGGCAGCCTATGTATACCGGCTTATCACAGATAAAGGCAGAAAAACTGTCTAAAAGAACTGGAATCCGTCTATAGGCCCTACAATAGATGGGTGCGACAGATAGACAGGTTATTGTCTATTGTATACATGTAGGCCTATAACGTACGACAATCACGCATGACAATCTGCATGATGCAAACCTAAGCCTGCTGTTCTTGTAACCAGTAACAAATCATTGAGTGAATTCTAAACATGAGCAATGTTGCAACTGCAACCGGTGTCGCGTGACAGAGCATCCCCCTAAAAGTCTCCCCCCCCCCCCGGAGACTTTTTTCGAAACAGATTCTGCCCCGGCGGATCTGTTCCAGAATAAATTTGCCCCCATCCGGAGACTATATTCTGATGTCAAGTCTTCTAGGGAGAAGAGAATATTTCCTCCGCCAATGAAACAAAGTATCCCCCGTTGAGCGTAAAATTGGCTACAGTCGCGTAAAATTTATGGATGAGCATACAATTTATAGATGAGCATAAAATTTATAGATGAGCATAGGCTACTAAACCGTTAGTTTATGTTGCTAAATTATTTAACACGAACATATAATATATGTAAAAGTAGGCCTATATATTATATATTGCCAAAGATGGACCACTTAAGGATGACTGTCCGTTTTCGCCACAAATTATGAGAAAATGATTATGCAGCACGGTCGTTATATAGATTAGGTATTGATACACCAGTGGATGCAATACAATTTTCATTTAAATAATCTGAATGAAAAAAATATTAAAAATTTAAAAAGTAGCATGGGCGACAAAGATGGACCATGGACGCCAAAGATGGACCATGCAAAAATGTATTGTTAAAAAGCGGACAAACAGCTTTAATTCATCAACCATATCTTCTAAAATCAACTTAATTAAACAGTGCATGTTGTGCAATTTTTAAATAAATAATGTTAAGATTAAGAAGAAAAAATTATTTTTGTAAATTAATTTTTTTAAATAAATAAAAATTTAAAAATAATAAAAAATATTCTTTTTTCAGTTCAACACTGCCCATATAACTGTCTTTAATAAATTATAGATGCTAGCTCCTATATAGTAGGATATAATAGCAGTTAATTGCATTAGTAATAATGAGCATCAATGATGAATGGACGGTTTTCATGCATATTTTTCTAGTCGCCTAACATGGACCACACGTGTTTCATCTTAGGTAACTTGCACACAAACACGTTCAACTCATGATACCTTTAAAACAGTTGTGATATCGGATTTTCTGGTAGGTAGGTTATCCTGTAAAGAATTGAAAACTTTATTTTATAAACCAATTCCAAACTTTCCAGCAGGTCAAGCCCCGATTTTATATTAATTTTACCCCCAAGCTATTATTAGATCAAGCAGTGTCAATTAACGTTTTGTCTGTTTTTTCGATGTTTTTTTCTGTGTAGCGGATGCCTAGGCCTAATTATTTAATTCAAGCTATGTGTCCTGCTAGATACGACAACATCACACGACAATCCAGTTTCATTCCTTCTGGCCAATCACAGGGTGGTCCATCTTTGGCGCTGGTCCATCTTTGGCAACCTTCCCCTACTTTTACACCAGGAAAATGTCTTCCGATACAGATTTTCAGCCAGGGGAGACTCTGTTTCGGGGAGACTTTGTATCGAGTAGACTTTATTTTGTGGCACCGGTCTCCCTCTAGACTTGAGGGCTCAAGTCCAAAGACCTTTGTGAGACCATTTGGATGAGAACAAGGTCAGGTCGATCGACTGCATGGCTTGACGACTTTTCGGAAGACGTGTCATCAAACCATGAATCCCGAATCGTTTCCAAAGCAAAATTTGTGAATGCATTGATTCAATTCTTCCTCTAATAATTATTATCAGAGCGTGACTAAAGAACTTAATAGAATTTAATGGCAGCATGGGCGGAGACCTAGGGGGGGACAGGGGGGACGGTCCCCCCCAAAGATTGTGGTGGGGGGGACGGTCCATGTATTTGTCCCCCCAACTTTAAGTGTCAGGACATGGACACTTGATGAACATACTGCAGGCGACTGACGACGCTACAATGTTAGAAGGAGATTTTAGAACAATTAACTAAAAAGCATATTCAACACAATTAGAGCGATGCCACAACAGAACCGAGATGCATCAACGTCTCTTTTTGAAAACACATTACTTGAACACCCTTATATTTTTTCTTTATGCAGTTATATAAATGTAGTAAACTTACAGTATTCAAATAATTATTAGAAAAAATTGAACATATCTTCGAAAAATCTTCTCGATCTAATCATGAATCGAGATTAATTTCAACTCAACTAGACTGTAGATTCGACAATATAAGATCGGTTTAATTAAGATCTGTAATTCAATCACAACCAATTATATTATAATCATTGAAACCAACTAATTTTGGATTCATCCACTTCCATCAAATTCTTCCCATCTTATTCGTCCACCACAAGACCGATTTGGGGAGGTGGGCTTCTTCGGCGTAGAATTTCTGACGACCATTTTGTAGTCGTCCAAATTTCTGAAAACACCTTTTTAAGTTGTCACAATTTATAATGACGCCTTTTCTGAAGACACCTTTTTTTAGTCGTCAAAATTCCTATAAATCTTGTTTCAATCGTCCAAAGTTCTGAAAACACCTTTTTAGTCGTCAAAATTCCTATGCATCTTGTTTCAATCGTCCAAAGTTCTGAAAACACCTTTTTTAGTCTTAAAAATATCTATACACCTTGTTTTAGTCGTCAAAATTTCTGAACATTTCTTTAACTAATAAGCATTTGTAAAGTCACCTTTTAGATATCAATATTTTTGAATAAACCTTTTGTATGTCTGTCAAAATCACTGAAAACACCTTTTTTTTAGTTGTCACAATTTCTGGAGACACCTTTTCACCTTCTCTTAGTCGTCCACATTTCTATACACCTTGTTTTATTCGTCCAAATTAATTTTCTTAAGACACCTTTTTTAGTCGTAAAAATTTCTTTATACGTTGTTTTAGTCGTCAAAATTTCTGGACTATTTTCACTATCAACATTTCTAAAGACACCCTTTTAGTCATAAAAAGTTCTGAATAAACCTTTCTTAGCTCTGTTAAAATTTCTGAAGACACCTTCTTTAGTCGAAAAAATTTCTTTTTTTAGTCAACACAAATATTTCGGCCGCTCGTCCGTCCCCCCCAAAGTTCAGACCAGGTCTCCGCCTATGAATGGCAGCCACCATCTTTCATATTGCTGTGCTGAGTAGGCTACTATAAACCTTCGCTGGGTGCATTTAGGCAATTGGCAAATAAGGTCCGTTCTTTTATCCACCAAATAGGCCTACCACAATGGTAGGCCTATTCTGCCTATTCTGGCTGAGAGCATAGAGTCAATAGACGCGTATTTACGCCCCGCGTATATAGGCTAATATTATACGGTAGCCTATATATTATTATATATTAGATGGTCTTAATAGTATAATTATAATGTATAGTGTGTGTGTGCGTGCGTGCGTGTGTGTGTGTGTGTGTGTGTGTGTGTGTGTGTGTGTGTGTGTGTGTGTGTGTGTGTGTGTGTGTGTGTGTGTGTGTGTGTGTGTGTGTGTGTGTGTGTGTGTGTGTGTGTGTGTGTGTGTGTGTGTGTGTGTGTGTGTTTGTGTGTGTGTGTGTGTGTGTGTGTGTGTGTGTGTGTGTGTGTGTGTGAGTGTGTGTGTGTTTGACAGCGTTCGTTGCCCTGACAACAATCGTCTGACATCGTGTTGTCACCGTCTATACGCTCTCGGTGTCGTCTGATGAAAGGCTCTGAGTTAAGCTAATCAGATGTCAGATGAGTAACGACTTTTAAGTTAATTAAGCAATTAAGACATTTCAAATACGATTGAGTAACTACGTTGTTTGCGGCTGCAAGCCGACGGGCTGGAAATATTGAAGGTAGGCCTACTATAGAACTGTTGCAAAAGCGATTCCCGTAGGCTAATCAATTAAGTCCATATCAAAATCGAATAGGCTATAACGGATTAGTCTTATAAATATTGAAATTATATTTCATACAGGCAGTTGTAGACTGTCACTATGGAATGAGAATCCACCCCAATTTGACAAAGTGATTTGTTTTAGTTGCTCTTTACATTCTTGTAGGCCTATTGCATCAACCGTTACAATATACTGTGATATTATTATGAATGTGGTGCTATTATTTACTATTATAATAATGGAGCGATTTGAAGCGAGTGAAGTTGGCGAATGGCGATGTATTATGTAGTCATGTAGACCTGCTACGTTGGATGGTATTCTATTCTAGTGGTGGTGAGTCTAGGATGTATGTATTGTCGTCATTATTATTATGGGAACTGCACAAGCAACATTTTCGCGTCAAACGAGGTGGATGGGTGCATGGAGTTGAAATAGTTCCGAACAGTATCCGAACAGTATCGTAAGACTGGCATATATATATATATATATATATATATATATATATATATATATATATATATATATATATAGCGCATTAATTAATTCTCTGCAGTGCTATAAATAATTATCCAGCAAAACCAATGAACGAAGAAGTAGTCTTGAAGTGTTTCAAACATTATGTAGTATTGTAGTATTGTAGTATTGTAGTATTGTAGTTGGCCAAAATTAAGAATTTTCGAATGAAATTTTACAAGCTTATAGACAATTCATATTTACATATGATGGCCAGATTTCATCAAAATATTTCAAACAGAACAAAAGTTATGCCACTTTTAGGGAGGTCACCCCCCGTTTTTTGACGTTTCAAAAAGGAAACGCAATGTTTTAGGTTTTTTGCAAATATCTTGGCCAAAAACAAAAGTATCGAAATGAAATTTTAAAGTCTTATAGACAATTCATATCTACACATGGTGACCGGATTTAATCACAATATTTAATACTGAACAAAAGTTATGCCACTTTTAGTGAGACCACCCACCGTTTTTTGACATTTCAAAAACGAAACTCAACAAAAAGTGACAAAAACACGATTTTTTAAGTCTCATCACAAATAACTGTTGTCAAATGAACTTGGTAGTGCTTCACAACTTGTGTTCAATGTGCCAACCACCAGTTCCAAAACTTCTTTTGAGTCTCTTTGCAAAGTTCTTGATGGACCTGTTGATTAAGCTGATAGATTCCTTAGCCTATTTACCAATTTGATTGTCATCTTGCTAAGTGACTTCTCGGTGACGTGCAGCTACGCTGCACCCTGTTTCTTTTTTAAATAGTAATAACAATGATCATCGGACAATGTTAAGGCCAGGGCTTTTTTAAGGAATTTTTAGAACTGCACAACTTCCCCAGCCTTCGGAACTGCACAAATCCATTTAGAACCGCACATTTTTGTCAAAATTTCTGAAGATAGCCAGGATTTGATTTCTGGAGTGTTTCTTCGGCGGAGAATTTCTGACGACTTTTCTTAGATGTAAAAATTTATGAAAAAAACCTTTTTAGTCGTAAAAATGTCTTAAGACACCTTTTTTTAGTTGTCAGAATTTCTAAATACACCTTTTTAGTTGTAAATTTTTTAAAGACACCCTATTTTAGTCGTCGAAATTTTTGAAGATACCTTTTATCTGTTGCTTAGATTACTAAAGACACCTTTTTTAGTCGTCAAGATTTCCGGTGTCAAAATTTCAAGAAGACATCTTTTTTATTAAAATTTTGTCAAAATTTCTAAAGACACCTTTTTTAATTGTCAGAATTTCTGAAAACATCTTTTTTAGTTGTCAAAATTTCTGAAGACACCTTTTTTAGTTCTCAAAATTTCTGATGACTTTTTTTGTGTCAAAATTTCTAAAGACACCCTTTTTTAGTTGTCAACATTTTTGAACACACCTTTTTTTGTTGTCAAAATTTCTGAAGACACCTTATTTTAGTCGTCAAAATTTCTGAAGATACCTGTTTTTAGTCGTCAAAATTTCTATACACCTTATTTTAGTCGTAGAAATTTCTGAAGACTTTTTTAGTTGTCAGAATTTATGAAGACACCTTTTTTAGTCTTCTGCGCCTCTAGTGTAGTTTCTACAACGTATAATCCACAATTAAAACCGTAGGGTGTAGTGAATAGTTACATTTATCACTAGTCTTGCGACAGACGTTGACGAAATACTAGAAAAGGACAGTAAAGACTGTTTCAGTTTCTTTATCGGTGGTCCGCTTACTCTGCTATAGACATAGGCCTAATTATTGACAAGTCTTTAACAAATAATATTTGTCATATTATGTCATCTGAAACTTTATATTAGTTTTCAAAGTTTATAGCTGCACACTTCAATGATCAATCACAAAACTTGCAATAGGCCTGCAATAAGCTTCTCTAAATGTCTTTTTAATATAGCGTACTATTCCAAATCGGAAGACATGGAACTTTGAAAAATATTTTTTAACTGCACAAAATTGCTTTTACAACTGCACAAATCCATTTAGAACTGCACATTTTGTGTAGAACTGCACGTTAAAAAAGCCCTGGTTAAGGCTATTTGATAACAATTATTATTTGAGATGAGAAAAAATCGTGTTTTTATACCTTTTTGTTGCGTTTCGCCTTTGAATCGTCAAAAAACCGTTAGTGGCCTCCCTAAAAGTGGTATAACTTTTGTTCTGTTAAAAATAGTTTGATAAAATTTGACCGTTATGACATTGTGCAGATATGAATTGTCTTTACGCCTGTGAAATTTCATTTCAATATTCTTACTTTTGGCTAAGATATTGGCCAAAATAGTGAGATTGTTTTTTGTGACTTTTTGCTGCGTCGCGTTTTTGAATCGTCAAAAAACGGTGGGTGACCTCCCTTAAAGCGACATAACTTTTGTTGTGCTTGAAATATTTTGATGAAATTTGGCCATCATGTGTAAATGTGAATTGTCTATATGCCTGTAAAATTTCATTTGGAAATTCTTACTTTTGGTCAAGATATTGGCAAAAATCTAAGGGGGGGTCTTTTTTTGGCGCACCCTGTATGTATTAGGCTATTAGGCCTATAATAAAAAAATAAAATGCAGAGAAAAATACACGCATAAAGGTGTGGGCAAAATGTCATTTAAATCTCAAGTGCTCATACTGTGTTAGGCGTGTAAATTAGCATGCCATGATATATTATCATATTAGAAAATTGCATAATTATAATTATTGAATAATTTCATTTCAGACATAATCGAAATGTATCGCACTGCAGAAAAGAGTCGACAATGTATTAAAAACGAAGATGGCGATGGGAAGATGGATGTGAGAGAGGAGGAGGGGAGGAGAGGGAGGAGGAGGAGGATGGTGGGAAAGGCATCATCAGTTCGACTACCAGAGATTCAGTCGACCGAGTCAGCCGTGGAAAAGAGGTTGCGCAGACTCGGTATCAACACCATGGACGACCAGGAGGATCCGCCGTCAACGACTACAGCAGCAGCAGCTGCAGCTGCAGCAGCTGCAGCAGCTGTAGACGATTGTATATGTCAGACTGTGATAGATTCAAAAGAGAAAGACGAACGAAACAGCGATAAGCAGGCAACAATAGACGATTCAAAATTGAATAATAATACTAATAATGACAATAAGTCAACAACTAGCAGCACACGTCGTCTGCGCAGCCGACAGCTGAACGGTGACGACGGTGACGGTGCAGAGAGAACGAATCTCAGCAGCAGCAGCAGCAGCAGCAGCACAACAGATACAGGTAGTTCTGAGGAGAGAGAAAGCCAATCAATTCCTACTACTGGTCAGATCGACAAGGACGACCTGTCAGACTCCAGCTTAGAAGAACTGACTGACTCGGACGAGGTATCCTCTAGTCCTCCTCCTCCTCCTCCTCCTCCTCCTCCTCCTCCTCCTTCTATCGTTGAAGACCATCGTCGTCGTCGTCGTCGTCGTCATCGTCCAAGGGAAGATGACGTTCAGTCGACGTCATCAGACACAATGTCATACAGAATAAGACATCGTCGAGAATCAGATGATGGAGAGCGCGGATACTTTGAGATCCACCTGGAAGAAATGGTTGGAAATATCAGAGGAGGAGGAGGAGGAGGAGAAGGAGAAGGAGGAGGAGGAGGAGGAGGAGGAGGAAGGCAGAATAAGACGAACGTCGACAGACACCGAAGACGAAGACAGAAGCAGCAGCAGCAGCAGCAGCTGCAGCATTCTGTCTCTCAGCCAAACCATAGAGACGACGACGACGACGACGACGATGGCGAGGGAACTGTCGTTGAACTCTTCCGACCAAGATCACATCGTCACAACAACAACAACAACAAAGTCGAGATCGACAGAAGACATCGACGACAGATCTCCAGCAAGTCATACGACGACGATCTGCAGGCCCACAACATCCATGCCCACAACATGCATGCCCATAACACGCATGCCCACAACATGCATGCCCACACCAGCAGCCGCAGCCGCAGCCGCTGTAGGTGCTCTGCTTCGCATTCGACCGCTGCAGCAGCAGCAGCAGCAGCAGCAGTGTTGTCCGATTCGGGACGAAAAGAAAATTTGACGTCTGCAGAGGAGAGCAGCTGCAGTTCACTCACAATAACTGCAGACAACAACAACTGCTGCTGCTGCAGTACTGTACGTCCGACGTTGCACGCGGGAAAAATAGTGCGCTTCTCTGATCATGATCATCATGCAAAAGATGTTCATGAGAGATTCTGGGAGGACAGGGCTGAGGCTCTAGAGCAGATGACCAGTCATAAGATGCATGCCAAGTATCGCCACCAGAGCAAAGTCAATCAGAGCATCGCCACTACTCACAACAAGAAGCATCTGACTTCTTCGCTCAATGGGTCGAAGAGTAGGTCTACAACAACTGATCTAAACCGGAAGAAGATGAAAGAACTGGAGGAAGACTGCAGCAGCTATAGAAGAAGGAGGATAGCAGCAGAAAGAAACAAGTTGGAAGACGGCGACGACTACAGCGATCACGAAGGTCACAGTCACTGGCCTGCAGTCTTCGCTGCAGCGATGAAGGCCTACCCCTCCTCAGACGAAGGGCCAGGCCGAATGCATGGTGGAATGTATGCTGCCAGGCAACGGGGGGGACTGATGGTGGAACGCAAGAAAAGACCGATCCCGATGAAACTGCATGCAAGACTCGTCGGCGGATACGACAAGAAAGACGTCGACACGTTATTGCCAAACAAGGTTCGATCTTGATACACGTGCTTTCTTCAAGGTTCGATCTTGATACACGTGCTTTCTTCAAGGTTCGATCTTGATACACGTGCTTTCTTCAAGGTTCGATCTTGATACACGTGCTTTCTTCAAGGTTCGATCTTGATACACGTGCTTTCTTCAAGGTTCGATCTTGATACACGTGCTTTCGTCAAGGTTCGAACTTGATACACGTGCTTTCTTCAAGGTTCGATCTTGATTCACGTGCTTTCTTCAAGGTTCGATCTTGATACACGTGCTTTCTTCAAGGTTCGATCTTGATACACGTGCTTTCTTAATCTCTACAGCACGGATGAACTTGTACAAACTGCTCGCGGAGGGTATTAAAAGTTCAACCCCTATATCGCCAAAGTCAGGTAGGCGTAAACGTCCGAGAATTTCTCAGCGCCAACAAAAGCCATAAGCCATATTTATTCACCGGCACTACAGTAGGCCTACATGTACGTACGTCACCGAAAAATCAGTCTAGACCTATGTCATGGAATTCGTTACGTTTCCTCAATGACCTTCAATGACCTTCACATCCACGCTGCATAATGAGCAATTAAAACGGTCAAGCGGTCTTTCGCTTAACTTGCCTATACTTGAATGGCACTTTAGCCTTTTAGTTGCGTTTGCTTTGCTGAGCATATTACGTATTATATCAGATACTGCAATGCTAATGTCAGGGGAGGGGTGTAGGGTAATGGTAAACACTCTGGCACGAAGAGCGCACGGATGCGGGATCGATTCCCGCTACCCTCCCAATGGTCCACTCAACCTTCCGTTCGGCAGATGGCTTAGGTACATTGAGCAGTAGGACGTGCCTTGCAAGGCTGTCGACAACTGAATTCAACTCCTCTAATTACATGTACTTGTCATCATCCATTCGTTACTGACTGGCTGCAGTGTATCCGGCGTTGCTCGGGAGATTTAGGATTCGCCCCACTCCAGACTAATTCCTTACTTCCCC
>OX243816.1:24030198-24125198 GCA_945859605.1 Lumbricus rubellus
CGTCCATGGGCGCCCGCACCATAGGTCAAGGGGGTCGCGTGACCCCCCCTGGAAATCATGACAAAATATTGATAATCACTCTTTCTGTAAAAAAATGATAGTGGTAAAACGGGACAGAATGCCCACGAGTCATTGTGTTCTTTTACTTCACCAACTTTTGTTGTGTATCTTCTGGTTAGCTTTACGTACTGAGCAACACTAGATGGAGCCTATGTGTATGTAACTGGAGACGAAGAGACGAACAAAGAGCCAACCCTTCAGCCACCGTCAAGGCCCAAGTGTTAGATTGATGGCATCTGATAACCTTTATGTGATGTAGGTCAACGATCAAGCTTTCTGTTTCAGTCTAATAATTATAGCCCCCACCCATCCGCACATCATACACACCCTGTGCCTCATGATTCCCTTTCCAAGGTATACAGCCAGCCATAGGCCTATAGAGCACGAGGACGATGCATGGTCTCATCAAACGAGTCTCCCGCACACATTCTTGTACTCATGGATGACATCAGCGTTTGCAGTTGTGATTTTCACTTCCCTCTGCCTCCCACGCCGTTTCAACTCAAAACATCATCCACCATAGCTCTCTGTTTAACTCCTCGCTTGACACTCCGTAGCCTATAGGTGGACTTGGCATTAATGGTCGTCTGGTGTGCATCAGTTTCTATTCCTCCTATTTACATTATGCCGATCAAAGACTCAAAGCTGGTCCTGACCTTAATTAAGGAAGGGTCAGTAGGCTCGAAGACATGATGTATGATAATATATTGTACGAATCGTGGAGATTGGAGACCTGGCAGGCTGGCACTCTGAGCCCGAATCTTTCGAATCTTTCGAAGACTAGCCTATGCAGCATGTGCAAAATTAATCTGGTCGTTGACAGATTTTCTCCAAATCGGGGAATGGGGAGGTGCAATAGGTTATAATTATCATTCCACAAGGCCGGTGTCACGAAATAGAGTATCCCCCGTATTAATCGTATCCCCCCAAAAGAGGAAAAGTCAAAAAGCCACTTCCGCGTGACTTTATTTTTTGCAAATTAATTTTCGTCTGCTTTGTTTTGACCAATGACACCAACGGGTATGTTTATTTTTTTATTTTGGTATTTTTTGCTTTGGTTTTAGAGCACTTAAAACTTTTGAAACACTTAAAAACACTTAGAGTCACTAAATAATTTCGAGTTGCCTTTCTCTGAACATTGCTTAGGACACTTAAAACAATTAGAGTCACTTTAAATTTTGATTAGAGAATAAATATTTCAATTATACGCATTTTTTTAAAAATGGGATAGAATGGTTTATCCCCCCGGATAGTCTAGACCGGTTAATTCCATCCGAAGGGATAGACTAATTCACCCCCCCCCCCGGATAGCTTTCTGGGGGGATAATCCTTTTCGCGACACCGGCAGAGTTGACATAGAGACAAAAGACTGCTTATTAAGACGACTATGTATAAATGTATATATGCGTGTGTATATATAAAAATATATATAGGCCCTACACGTGTATATGTATATTCTTGTGGACTTGCCAAAGAAAACACAGACTATGTAGATCAGTTCACCTCGAGATCCGTTGCACATGTGGCATCACATACATGTACATCACATACATCACATATGCACATGCGAGTGGCGCTCAGTGGAGGATTATAAATAAATGTAAGATAGCCTGAAATTGAGAAATAAATGTTGTGCTGCAGTGTGTAGCGTAGCCTCTTTGAAATTCTAAAGGCAAGTTTATCCGTTGTTTGGAAGTCATCAGCTGGAAGGTGTCACGGTAAGTACTACCAAATGAACAGTGCAAGTGTACTGTGTTAAACACTGCTTTAACTGTTGAGACTGCATTTTGTGGGGCACAGTGGTGTTTGGGTATGATCGGTGTCTTGGAAAAAAGACTGAATTTATGGAGAAAGTAACCGACATCTTTGGTAGGGATGAACGCCGATTACAGACACACTGCAGCACAACATTACAGAGACTGATGCTCAAGAACATTAGGGCAGATTAATTGTCGATAGGGGATTTAGTCGTTAACTATAGGTATGGGCCAATTGGATATCATAATTATTACTGGCCGACCACGACTAAAGTCGGATACTTATGAATTATGCAAACTTAAGTCTCACGGTCTTGACTGACCCCCCCTGCAAAAAATTCTGCGGGCGCCCATGTCGTCGTCGTCGTCGTCATCATCGTCGTCGTCGTCGTCGTCGTCATCATCATCGTCGTCGTCGTCGTCAGTCAGATGAAGGAGCGGGGTCGTCAGGTTTCCAGTTGTGCAGCCGCAGCCACATAATATATTATTATTATATCGTCGTCGTCGTCGTCGTCGTCGTCGTCGTCGTCTGGTCATTGATCGCCTGTCTACTCTCGGTCCAGGCGTGCATACGCGGGGCCGTCGCTATGGCAACCCCGCTCATGCCTGTAGTATCTGGTATGGGTTCAAGTGTTCACCACTCATCGGCGCGCAAAGGTGCAACACTGATCGGACATAATTTCTATTCGCTTACGTTTAGAACTGGGTCGTGTCGTGAGTGTCGTGACATGACCTATATCCACGCAGACCGATTATCATGCTCATAAATACTGTTGAAGAAAAGCGACGTTGAACGTGGCTTGTGTTTTCTGATTAGAAAGAAGTCTTCAGTTAGGCTACAGTGTAGTCGTTCACTGTCGTCGTCGTCGTCATCATCATCGTCGTGTGATGGCTGCAACGACGAGACTGGAGAAGGAGTCGATGAAAAAGTTTGAGCAGTTGAAACGCTCGACGCACGACCCGATCGAACTACTACGCGCCCACTGCCTGGCCAGAGGCGCCGCTGGCATCAAGGGACTCGGCAGGCAAGTACATAATATTATGTACATGTAGAATGTGCACGTGTGCACATGCACATGTCCTCTTGCAGCGGTCTACCTTTCTGTCGTGTTCTCGATTGTACTGTATTTTAATTTAAACACCTGTTCGTTCGAGTTGGATGTCCGACTAACGGGAATGTCATAAAGCATTTGACCTAACATGCATCATGCCGCCAATGCTAACTTTGTTTCGTCGTAGACAACGCAGATAGTTTTCGCCATTGACAAGAAGTGAACGACGCATTGATTTACTTCCTGCATGAAGTCTTGAGTCACTTGACGACTCTGTTGAGATAAGACTTCGATTCGTTGTTCCGTGGTTCTAAGGTGAATAGTGAATAGTGTACCGCGAAACACATAGTGAAATAAATGTCTTCTTTCGATGGTTAGGTCTACCATTTTTTAACTTTGTGTCTTTGAATTAAAAATCGTCATTTTGTCAACCACCACCACCACCACCACCACCACCACCACCACCACCACCACCACCACCACCATAAAATAGAGGCACGATGGGGTGAACGAAACGCCTATCATTAGGCCGATCAGAAAATAATTTAAGTCTCACTGCAGCAGCCTCTATAGTTACTCAAAACAGTATTACCATGCACACAGGCGCTACCACCCTATGGATGCCGTGGTATACGGTGGTGCGCATCCCTCCCAACTTCCGAACGGGCTGGGACGGTTCCCCAAAAACGTTTTACAGCCGACTGTTACTAAACTTTTCATTAGATATTAAAATATTGCCTAAATGGTTATTTAAGTACTTATCACAATCCTAATTAGCCTACTCAATTCTCAAAACTGTCTCAATCACATTAATTATCTAATTAAGATTGAAATTACCCATCTGAATAGGCTACGCATAGACCTATAGGGCTACTATAGTTATAGCTACTACACTACGTTGAGGAGGTGGGTCCATAGCTCAGTTGAGAGAGTGCTGGTAGTTAAACTGAGAGTCATCCTCGCGACCCGGGTTCGAGCTTCACACAGGGCATTAATTTATTAAAGTTTCTGTTAGCTGCCATTGGCGCTTTCTGTTGTGTTTTTTCCTCGGGTTCTGCTGAAAATAAGATAGCCCCTCCCACTTCTGGCTTGGCCGAACGAAAAGTGATCCAATACTTAAGCCATTAGTGTTAAGTTACCGAACCCACTGCTGTAAAGCCGACCTGCGTGTCGTGCTATAGTGGGCCGTATTTCGTATAACCTGTAATCAGTCTGCGGTTTGTCAGATTGAATCATTAAAGAATAATAATATTCTGTAGCGGCCTACTATGCTATAGAGCTGGGTTACTAACCGATTAGTTCGCTGCAGCACAGCCATGTTGGTGCTGCAAATGATTTGACTCTTTTCAAGTGCGCAGCTGGATATCAATGTTCAAAGGTCGCGTGATTACTTGCACACTCTTCCACTTTTTCTCGAGTCATCGTGTCCTGTTTCGATCCACGTTTTTAACGTTTTTAGGCCCTACTTTTTATTTTCAAATCACCGTTCAAAAACTTGAGGCTAACAAGAGCTTGCGGATAATGGGCAAAGAAGGAGGTTCATATACGTAGATCGTTGGGTAAAATATTCCAGAACGTTAAAAGACCGACGACCACAGCGAATTAAGCTACAACACTCTGGCCGAATAATAATTATTATCTACCTTCCATCCACAGCCGAAAACTAGGAACTTGGGCTGTGGGCCAAAAAACGACACGCACTGTCGCACGTATACATGTAGGCTGGGCTACTCCTTCGTCTGACTGGCATTTGAGACACTGCCAATAAAGTGTGCAGCGAGTGTAGCAGCAGGGTCTCCTCTCGTTTATGACAAATTACTTTTATCAGCGACTCATGCCATTCTCCATTGGTTAATGATGGCTGGCACAGATGAAATTGAGTATGACTGAACTAAGGCACGAGACAAAGCATCATATAAATAATATTGGAGTGAGCATGGCGAAAGAAAGAAAGAAGAAAGGGTTAGAGAGGAAGGAAGGAAGGAAGGAAGGAAGGAAGGAAGGAAGGAAGGAAGGAAGGAAGGAAGGAAGGAAGGAAGGAAGGAAGGAAGGAAGGAAGGAAGGAAGGAAGGAAGGAAGGAAGGAAGGAAGGAAGGAAGGAAGGAAGGAAGGAAGGAAGGAAGGAAGGAAGGAAGGAAGGAAGGAAGGACATGGAAAGAAGAAAGGAAGGAAGGAAGGAAAGACATGGAAAGAAGGAAGGAAGGAAGGAAGGAAGGAAGGAAGGAAGGAAGGAAGGAAATTAGGAAGGAAGAAAGGAAGGAAGGAAAAGGTTATTGTAAGGTTGTTCTCTCTATCCGTTTCTTTGTCTGGTTGGTCGTTTCTTCTAATTCAGAGCGTTTCGTGTGATGGATGACGATGGAAATCGGAGACTGGACAAAAAGGAATTCAAGAAAGGACTTCACGACTTCGGTCTTGACATTGCGAACGACGTTGCCGAACAGATGTTTGGAACAATAGACAGCGACAACAATGGATCCGTCGACTTCGATGAATTCCTCAGCGCACTGCGGGTCAGTAATTCCAATCCAAGATCCACTCGTCAGTCCTTCCCTCCTTCCCCCAGTCCTTCTCTCTTCCCTCTCATCTCCTGTGCCCCCAAAATGTCTGTCTAGATACGGTAGCCAAATGATGAAGATTATGAGAAGGAGGAGGAGGAGGAGGAGGAGGAGGAGTAGGAGGCAGGGCTGTTTTTAAGGAATTTTTAGAACTGCACAACTCCTTCTTTCCTTTCCCATCATCCATGGTAAATTACTTCCAATCAGAGGGCATTGAATTTTTTCCTAGTTTTAACTGTACATAAGTGTTTCTACAACTGAACATTTTGTGTACAACTGCTCGTTATAAAAAACCATGGGAGGGGGAGGAGGAGGAGGAGGAGATGTAATCGCGTAAAGTATATGATGCTTTGTCTCGTGCCTATCGTATACTGTAATATGACAACCAATCAATCAGAGTATAGTACGATAGGCAAACCACAGACGATCTTTACGGCTTTACATAAGGCTGGATTTGTAGACAACCATTGGCAGAAAAGTTACAGAAACACTGCACGACTTTTTCGCTGTACCACATAAGCATGCAGCCTAATTGTAGGCCTAATTGTAATTGTAATTGAATATTTATAAAGCGCCGCTCACAGATTCAGTAGCGCTCCCGATCCAAGTCAGCGCTCCCTCTAACAAATAGTACAGTCTTCAGGCGTTTACGGAACAGGGGAAGAGAGAGACCAAGGAGCTCAAGACGTAACTTATGGGGGAGGCGGTTCCAGCAAGAAGGGCCAACATAAGCAAAGCTTCTAGATTGGGCAGTAGCTCCTCGCATGCGGGGAACGACAAGAAGGTCATTGGCAGCCGAACGGAGGGCAGAGCGACCAGGGAGAGTAGAAACCAGGCTACACAGCGCCCGAAGATATGAGGGGCTACCCCAAGAAGAGAATTGCGCATAAGTGTCAGAATCTTGAACTCAATGCGCTGAGGTATAGGAAGCCAGTGGAGAGTGTCTCGAATCAAGTCAGATATGTGAGAAAATTTGGGAAGACCAGCAATAAGGCGTGCAGCAGCATTAAGTAGGCCTACCGACTGAAGCTTAGAGAGGTTAAGAGAGGAGAGGCCGGCATATGCAGAGTTCCCAAAGTCAACCCTATAGAGCAAATCAATGCATGGACAAGCGCCTTGACAGCTTGAAGTGAGAGTGAGTGGCGGATAGAACGCAGTTGGCGCAGGTGATAGAGACATGTTCGAGAGACGCGGTTAACATGGTCAGAGAAAGATAGGACCGGATCCAGAGTAAATCCCAAGTCACGAACAGTTGGAGAGAAATGGATATCAGAGTATATGGTGCAGAGGAGATCCATGTCAATCTTAGCAAGCTGGGCTCTACCACCAAGCCAGATGAATTGGGTTTTATCAGAATTAAGGCGGAGACGGTTAGAAGACATCCACTGCTCCAGCACCATGGTTTACAATTACAACAGTACTGTAATCAATAACTTAGGCTATAGCACTTGGTCTGTGTCTAATGCATCTATGAAAGAGGCTATGAAGCATCAATACCAGGCCGTAATTGTTAGGCTAAAATCCATAAGATCTGTCAGCCCAAGTAGAGGTTGACAACTTGACATTATACGGTATATGCCAGCCTATGATGGATAATTAATTCATCTGGAAAAGTCGAGTCTTAAGTCTGAAACGACGAGCGCAATGACGACATATTAATTAAGAGACACAGCGCATGTTATTGGGAATCCTATCAGAATAATAGACGAGAGTAATCGACGACTCCACAACCAGAACATTTCTGGAGTCACACAATATTGTATACACAGAGAGACATCAGACATACATGTAGTAATTAAAGAAAGAATTATTTTCGACGGCAATTCAAGAAAACCAAGAGAAAGAGTTCAGTCTAATCGTGCAGTTTCTGGAGAGGGATTAGCGGTAATGGTAGCACTCCGCCACGAAGAGCGCATGGCCGCAGGATCGATTCCCGCTGCCCTCCCTAAAGGTCGACTCAGCCTCAGCCAGACACTTTTTTGTAGCCAGGGTATTGCCATGGCAGTCATACAAGTAGCCAGGGCAGAGGGCAAGTCGCGTGCTCGATAGTACGGACAACAGGCCAATTAATTAATTCATTCATTTCAAGAATTTATATAGCGCCTCTTCAAGAAATCCACTCAGAAGCGCTCCCAGTCCAACCACGGTGAAACAAAAAAGTTTTAAGGAGCTTGTAGAACACTGACGAGTCGACCTTAGGCAGCAAGCGCATCTGCAACGGGAGACTATTCCAGACAGAAGGACCTACAACTGAGAAAGCACGACGCTGACAGGTTGATGTTTCAACACGCGGGACCAAAAGCTTACCGCTAGAGGCAGAGCGAAGGGCTCTGCGAGAAAGGACAACAGATATTGGACAGCAGAGTTCACACAGATAAGTCGGGGCACAGCCAAGGAGACAACGCCAAACCAGTGAAGCAATTTTGTATTCGATGCGCTGTGAGATAGGGAGCCAGCGTAGAGTATCACGAATGTAAGATGAAACGGAGGCATACATGTATTTGGGGATTCGACCAATTAGCCGGGCTGCAGACCGGAGAACACGGTCAAGTCGGGATATCAATAATAGAGGCAAACCAACCAGAATAGAGCAACAGTAGTCCAAGCGGCTGGTAACAAAAGCATGAACAAGGGTAGCAGCAGAGTCCTCTGATAAGGAGCGAGAGATGACCCGTAGCTGACGAATTTGGTAGTAACAGCCACGAGTCAGCTGGTTGACATGTTTTGAGAAACTAAGTTCTTCATCAAGCATAACACCCAAGTCCCGGACAGAATCAAAAAAGGTAACATGGGGAAATGTTTTAGCCACGGCACAACGATCAACATTTGCCAGTCGTCTACGTCCACCCAACCAGATGAATTGAGTTTTGGAAGCATTAAGTTGGAGGCGGTTAGAGGCTAACCAGCTAGCCAGCTTATCCATAGCATGACACATTTGCTGAACTACTTCCAGACTATTGTCAGGGTGGCAGTGGGTGTACGCTTGAACATCATCAGCATAAAGCTGGTGAAAAAGACCACAAGTTGTCAGCAGTGATCCTATGCCAGACGTATAAATAATATGGTCCCAAAACAGAACCCTGAGGGACTCCAAAAGGGGCAGGAACCCAGACAGATCTGGATGTACCAAAGACAACAGAATTGATACGTTCCGATAAAAAAGAATGAAGCCACTTAACTTAACCCATTAGTGCCCAAAGTGGTAAAACCCAACAAATTAAGTTGTGGTTTCAGTAATCTCAACAACCTGGTGCAGTAACATGGCCGATAACTTATTTATTGATTCGTGCTACATTATCAGTACTTTCCATACTGTCCGTTTTAACGGACGTCGGGCACTAGCCCAGTGCTTAGGTTGCCATTGAGAATTAAGCCTTCTTCTTATTTCATACAATGCTTGGTGAATGTTTTTGATGATTTGCAACATCTATTTACTTCATTAGCTAATTATCTTCATTTACCTAATGTCAAGTGCAGGGCACCAGCTTATTCACGAGCGTTTCATGTATTGTGATAGTACTTGTGGCTTTAAGGATAAAGGTTTCCATCACATTTCTAAAGCCTTGCAATGGCAGTTTGTGTTTCCTAGTACAATCCAATGATTGTTACCATCGCATTGTACATCAGGCTTACAGGACTGCAGCAGCAGCACGTTGACCTTGGGTGGATGTTACGCCAAGCACTTGAGTACTGTCGGCCGTTTCAGCAATTGTCGGCCGTTTCATCTTTCCGTTTCACATGTACGTAGGTGTCCCTATTAGCGGGGTCAGTGATCCCTTCAGGGCCCATCCTTGTGGCCATTCTCATTTGATGTGATTTGTAACTGCATAATTGTAAAAAAAATGATTGTTTGGTTACAAAATAAAATAAAATGATTGAATATATCAAAATTATTTATATTATTTTTGATGCAGAAGATCCGGGGAACTATCGCCCAATCGCCAATGTAACATTTTTATCTAAAATTCCTGAGCGTATCATTGCTAATCAATTAATTGCTTACTTGGATGTAAATGATTTGCTCCCTTCCCATCAATCTGGGTTCCGTAAGAATCATTCGACTGAGACTCTTTTACTCCGCCTTTTATCTGATCTCTATGGTGCTATGGATACAGGACGCGTCTCTCTTCTGGCTTTATTTGATGTTAGCTCGGCTTTTGACTGCGTCGACCATAACATACTCCTCCAACGCCTTTCTACCTCTTTTGGCGTTGTGGATCAGCCTCTTAACCCATTAGTGCCCGACGTCCGTTATAACGGACGCTCAGAAAACACGTTGCCAAAATTAGAGCTAACTGTATAATATAGTCATCACTATTTTTTTTAATTGGTGGGTCAATTGGCTACAGATTCCACTATTTTGATTGCCGGATTATGTGGATTATAAATATTTTATTGCTTGTGCTAATGTGTCTATTGCAGCATGTCTAAAATCCTCGCTACCCTTAGCTATTATATTTATGTTTGGAATTGAACGAGGAGGAATTTAGAGAAAGTGTAAATGTTGTTTGTAGTAGCCATATTGGTCAATATCCTGACAAAATATTATCCCAATTGCCGCAGGTTTTTCAAAGGAAATTTCGATTGCAATGTAAGCGTCCGTTATAACGGACGTCGGGCACTAGCCCAGAGATGACGTTTCCTACAGTAAGTCTCTATGCGCCATTGTTCCAGCAATTACCACCGTCGTTGCATTACTTGTAATATGAAATAAGCATCAGCCTGCAGTTTATTCAGACTGGCGACTCACTATTTTGACATGAATATTGTAGACTTTTGCACTTCTGACATAAGTTTGGGTACGGTGGGGCATGTAATGAAGGAGCCTGTACTTGAGGAACATGTACACAGGTCAATTTTCCTTGAAACCCAGCCAGGCATGGGCGGAGTTTGGTTTCCGTTCTTGGAGGGGCTAACCCCAAGTTTGGGCCTTCTTAGGGGGGCTAACCCCGAAAAGGGATACCATTTTCATGGTAAAAAAGTTGAATCTGGGCCTTCTTGGGGGGGCTTAGCCCCCCCCCAGCCCCTGATAAACTCCGCCCATGCAGCCAGGTGCAAAGAACTAGTATCACGCCGAACTATACTGATTATTTGCTGGCGTGATCGCTGTGTTGTAAGAAACTTTACCCCCCCCCCAGAGGAGACCGGGCTCAATCCCTGTCCGTCCTCTCCCCGGCCGACCATCCCCTCCCGACGTAGGCTTTGGCTCATTTCTGATTTTCCCTGCTTTGCACTTGGTTCAAGATGCGCCCACCCTGTATAGAACATAATCCTAGTAGACCTATTATAGTTAGTCCTCAGTGCATGAACTTTTAAGATGGCGGACGAGGGTCGTGTGCAGGGATAGTCACACAGCCAGAGGAAAGCCATGTCTGCTTTTCAAACTTCCATGTCCCTGCTCTACGATCAAGGCATGGACGATGTGTTGATATGTAAGATAGACGCGATGCTAACATGATATGAAACAGGCAAGGGAAATTGTGATGTCCAATCAGTCTACCTGTGTGACATAGCTTGGTATCTCTTACAAAGTTTACTAAGGCAGCAGAAGTTTGACTCAAGGCAACAGATGTAAGTGTACACAAGGGTCATCTTAACTAAATCAGACAATGTAAACTCTTAACTACGTAAGAAGAAGAAAAAAATAAAAATAAAAAATTCAACAAGTGCAAGACATGTGTGTGTGTGTGTGTGTGTGTGTGTGTGTGTGTGTGAGTGGCTTACATGGACCAACAATATGTTACATCATAACACAATGTTGCTTTTATTGACAAGGTGAGAGCAAAACTTTTTCTTAAACAATGATAATGATGGAGATTGCCTAACTTCTTGAGGGATTTTATTCCAGATTGAAGGACCAGTGGCTCTAATACAGAAAAGACGGGTATTTGTGCGAGCAAAGATGCATCTGTAATTTGACGAGTTTCTTGTTGAATGAGAATGGATCTGAGAAGCAAGATTAAAGAATCCCTTGAAAACAGGAGGGAGCAAACCGTGGTCAAAGCGGTACATAAATTCTCCTGATTGATAGAGTTGAATCTGCTCAAATTTTAATATGTTAAAATCACAAAATAATGGGTTGGTATGCGATAAATATGTAGTACCAGCCACTTTTCGAATGACCCTTTTTTGGAGTATTATCAGTCTATGCAGTCTAGTAGTGTAGTTAGATGCCCATATTAGATTACAGTATGCTAAGTATGGATACACAAGCGAATAATATAGTTTTACACGGATAGAGGAAGGTAGTAGGTATGCAGTACGTGCTATTATCCCAGTATTTTTAGCAATTTTTGAGGAACTACATTTTATATGATCTATCCATGTTAGATGTTGATCCACATAGACTCCCAGAAATTTCGTGGACTCTACCCTAGAGAGATTGGATCCATTAATACATACATGTAGTATAGGAAGCTGGGAGGGACAGGTTTTCCTATGAGACCTAAATAAGATATAGTTAGTTTTAGTAAGAATAAGTGTAAGTTTATTGGCACAAAACCAATCTGCTGCTAGTGTCAGCTCTGTATTTACTATATCAAAGAGGGTTTCCAGAGAACTATGAGAATAGAAGACATTCGTATCATCTGCAAATAATATGAAATATAATTTAGAAGAAACATTAGGGAGGTCATTTATATAAATTAGAAATAGTAGGGGGCCCAAGTTAGAACCTTGTGGTACTCCATATTTAATTGCTTTTAGCGCAGAGAAGGAGCCATTGCAATAGACACATTGCGAACGACTTTCCAAATAACTTTTAAACCACAGAAGTTGATTGCCTCGTACACCATATCTTTCCAGTTTGGTTAATAAAATCTCATGGTCGACCGTATCGAAGGCCTTGGCCAAGTCGAAAAAAACACCTAGTGAGTACTCATTTTGTTCAATGGCAGCAGAAATTCTATCTTACATACTTAACAAAGACATAGATGGAGAATGCCCAGCTTGAAAACCGTGTTGGGATGAAAATATAATTTCGTTCTTTGCAAGAAACTTATTAATGCGTTCATACATAATTTTCTCAAAGAATTTAGAAAAATAGGGGAGTACGGAGATGGGTCTGTAATTAGTAAAATTGTCTCTGGCACCCTGTTTAAAGATTGGCACAATTGTAGCTGTTTTTAGAGCTTGGGGGAAAATGCCATAAGTGAAAGAACAATTTATGATTTCAGCCAATGGTTGAGCAACCATAGCTAAATACTTGCTAGCTATGCAGGGGTCAATATCATCTATCCCCTTACTATGCGTGAGACGGATTGAATGAGATAGATTCATAATTTCCTCTGGGGAGGTTGGAAGAAGGCCAAAAGATTCCAAAAGTGGGTTATTCAAAAATTTAGAAAAGGAGTTAGAAGAATTAGCTATTTCATCAGCAAGGGATTTAGCAATGCTGGCAAAATAATCATTAAATTTATTTGCCATTACATCAGCTTTGGCGCTATCATGCTCGCCAGAATTCAGTGAAATCACCCACCCTATGGCTGGCTGGTCAGAAGATCAGAATCTGATGGGCGAAGCCATAAAACCGAACAATTTTTGATATTTCGAAAGCAAATCTTATCAATATTAATTTTATAGACTAATCTCAGTGACTTAGTGAATCATTGTAAATCGTCTTTCGAGTACCGTATTAGGCTATTTCGAAAGCACAAAGTTAAGCAAATAAAGTAACTGAGTCAGGTATATACATAATCGACAATGTAAGGTTTATTGCTCATGCAAATGCTTACGCTTCATTCGAAAACATTAAAGCGACAGTTAGGCATACGCTGTTAGTTGTAGTCCATACGGCAATGTGGATAAACACTGCAGGATAGGTGGTGAGAAATAAGGAAATTTCAAACTTTCTCTTATTTATAATATATATATATATATATATATATATATATAGAGAGAGAGAGAGAGAGAGAGAGAGAGAGAGAGAGAGAGAGAGACAGACAGACAGACAGACAGACAGACAGGCAGACAGACAGACAGACAGAGAGAGAGAGAGAGAGAGAGAGAGAGAGAGAGAGAGAGAGAGAGAGAGAGAGAGAGAGAGAGAGAGAGAATTATTATGACAATGAGAGAGGATGATAGATATCAAAGATCAGCATGAATTGCTGCATGATTATGTTTATCATTCTGTTTTCTGCTGATAGCCTCCGATGACACAGACTCGGCGATCGTTGGTTATTCGAGCTTTCAAAAAGTTGGATAAGACAGGCGATGGAGTTGTAACAGTTGAAGACCTGAAAGGTGTCTACAATGTCACCAAACATCCCAAGTACATAAGCGGTCAATGGAGCGAAGATCAATGCCTCGGAGAGTTTCTCTCAAGCTTCGATTCGACGAAAAACAAAGACGGAATTGTGAGTGTCGATATGTAGAGTTTGACAATTTTTTTGCAGACTAATCCCTGATATTAATTTTATCGATGCCTGATAAACATGAATAAGCAAAATAGATTCGTTTCTGCAAGAGCCTCGGATTTTAGAGATCAATTAATCGATAAATCGTTATAAATTATAATTGATAACTTTGTCAACTTGTTCGATTAGTTCTCGATTAGGCCTAATACTTTTTTCATGACGTCAATCATGGTGATTTCCGGAGTAGCCTAAAAGTTCCCTAAACAGCAATGTCAGCATAATTTTGGCGAACAGTGATGATTAGACCTACGTGGATCCTTTGAGTGGAAAATTAACTGATTAGTTTTGCATTTTGTTGTAGGCCTAAATGTTGACGTAAATATTCAATACAAAGACAAAATTAATTGTCCAAGTTTTCTACTGCTATAAAACAATTCTATTGACAGTTTTGTACAAAGAAAAACATGACAACTTTCATGTAGGTCTATCAGTGACTGCATTTGTAACTGTTCTTCAGACTCACGTGGCGTAGACCAAATTGATCGAATTTAATCAATTAATCGCAAGTAAATGTAGAGATTAATCGGTTAAAATTATGTTAATAAATTCCATTTCTAGTTTTTGTCAATTTTCAGCCATGCAATCATTAATACTTTCAGATCTCTTTCGACAATTTATCTTTTAACTGTCATTATTGCCTTTCGCTGCATGGCTTTCTGTCTTTGGCAGATCTTTAGCAGACTGTCCACTTCCATAACATTCTGAGTATGCTTCCTTACATTTTATTTGCCACTACAAGCCATCCACCCTATTCGCTGCATGGGTTTGTTGATGCTTCGAACTGCGGTAACTTTCCTTTGGTTACCAATAATTGTAGCTTTAGAGAAAACCCAAATAGAAATTCGCATTGTTCAATAATAAGCAAGGGACCACGTAGCCTATAGGCCTAATTGAAGAACGGATTGTCAAAGAAGACTTTTGAAAGATGACTAAGCAGTAGTCTACATGTAGGCTATGGCTATGCAAGCTCTTTAACCTTCATTACGGAGTTTTGGGTCTATCGCTGGGATAGCGTTTTTGCTTCTTGGATGAGCGAACAATGATGGCAACAATGGCTTCACCTTGTGCCATCGATTCTTTAAACCCTATAGCGACCGCCACGATCAACCTTCTCCACGTATTGCGATCTTCCGTCGCGTCTCTCAGTTCCTCCAAGTTCATATTCTCTCGTGTATTTCCTCCATCCACCTCCTTCTTGTGCGTCCTCTTCTCCTTTTTCCCTCTCCGCAGGCCAGCACCATCTCCTTTTCCAAGCCGTTTGCTCGCATCACATGTCCAAAGAACGCCATCTTCTGCCTTGCCGCTCTCTGTCCCAATGACATATTCCCTCTTGCTTGTCCTATCTCTTATAATATGGATTCATTTGTTCTTTTCTCGATCCATGGGGTTTTCAATACCTTCCTCCATATCCACATTCATCGTTGCTACGTAGTTTGTGTTTTTCATAGCGGTTTTCTTGGCACAGTTAACAGAGGTGGTTTGCCATTGCCTTCCTCCGGTTTTGCCTGCCGTGCCCGTTCGTTCGCCACCCTGGGGAGGGTACTAACAGTTCGCACCACGTGAAGGTGGGCACGGAGGACTTTGGTCGGACCGCCCAGGCCGAGTCCGAGTGTATACGCTTATACAGTCGTCGGTCAGATCACCTTCCTGTTTACCCCTTAAGGAAGAACCCCTATCGGGGTGGCAGGTCGAACCAATGGCTTCAACCTGCTTGAACTGAGTATAGCTAGGCGCCTGTTCCATTCGATGTCCATCGGGGTTCCGCCCTTTGGCTGCCAATCTACTCCATGTAGGCAACACAGCTGCTGCAGCTGTTCTCTTACCCGAATGTGAACAGCTCTTTAGCCTCGTTTCCACCAATACGATGATGATGATGATGATGATGATGATGATGATGATGATGATGATGATGATGATGATGATGATGATGATGATGATGATGATGATGATGATGATGATGATGACGTCACTCCTGCTGTCAGCCATCCTATTCGCTCTTCGTGTCTTACGACAGAATTATACATAAACTCAATGATCATCTTTAGATACAGACTACATCCGCTCCAGTCTGCCAGGCTGGTGCATGGTCACACTATAATTCAGTCTACCAACAGTCTCTCATATCGCATGCAGTAGATATAGGCTACACTGTGTCCGGGTGAAAAGTAGAATACAAAACAAAGTGTCATAACTTTAGGATTTGTCTGAAATTTTAAACACAACAATAGTGGCCATATTTACACGAGATCCTAAAGCCGATTAGAAATATTCTTGCGTTTTTCACATTTATGAGCGTTTGAGATGCGATACCGACAAATTGAACTTTCCAACATGGAAAACCTGAAAGAAAGCGAAATTTAGCTGCAGCCTATATGGTGCTCAAAATGTTCTCCCTGTTCACGAACACACGACCGTAGACGTAGTAGATTAACAGCTGTCCCATGAGACACTCGGCTTCATATCCCGCAGCTGTTGCCGTCCAGCAGTCCAGACCTTGATCCGGAGAACATGTAGCCTACCGGAGGAGCGCGTTTTTCTTTCACGCGTATTCATGACATCGATAACCGTAGGGACGTAGAGCGTAGGGCGCGTCTGTTTGAAGAACGGCAGCTGTTTGACCAGGTGATCATCGACCGGACATCAAACAGTAGCTTCTACGTCTACGGTCGTGTGTCCGTGAGCAAGAAGTAGCCTATATTTTGAACACCATATATAGCTAAATTTCACTTCCATTCAGCTTTTGCATGTTTAAAGTTCAATTTTTTGGTGCTGCGTCTTAAACGATCATAAATTCGAAAAACTCTCGAATACTTATAATCGGCTTTAGGACCTCGTGTAAATATGGCCACTGTTGTTGTGTTTAAAATTTCAGACAAATCCTAAAAGGTTTCACCGAGTTATGTTTTGTGTGCTACTTTGCATCCGGACACAGTGTATGCTATATAAGTCGACTATGGCCGCGCGTCTGCACTGTACTTTGTGAAAGAGAGCGTGCGGGCCGCGGTTCGATTCCCGAAGGTGGCTATTTCAGATAGTCAAAATCTCGGGCTAGGACGTGGAAATGTTCTGGTCCCAGCAGCCGGATTCATTACACGAATGACGCCAAGTGTTCGTGGGATTGACCAAAAGATGATCTATAGTCGGCAGAGATAGCTCAATCAATGTTTTGTCTTTATAGGACCCTAATGTGTTTTTGTATAAGATTTTAGATTCTGACCCGTCACTGCCCATCAGCAGTTGCGGACCATACTGGTATAGGCCCTATATAGACCTAGGCTCATGGGCGGAGACCTGTGGGGGACGGGGACGGTCCCCCCAACGGAGGTGTTGCGGGGACGGCCAATGCATTCGTCCCCCCACCAATCGTTGAGCGTCAGGACTTTAAAAAAGTCATCAACTTTCTTGGGCGGTGAAAACAGAAAAATTTCTTGACTTTTCGGCCGGATGTGGTGAAAAAATTTATTTCCTTCGGCCACTCCTTTGTCCCCCCCCCCCAGTTCTCCGGCCAGGTCTCCGCCCATGCCTAGGCTTACGTTGTAATTCTCATTCGAGTGTGTGTACAGTCATATTATCTTATATAGATATATATCTTTGTCTTTCTTCATTGTTGTTGTTGGTGTAGGTGACGCAAGAGGAGTTCATCAATTACTATTCTGGCTTAAGCGCCTCGATTGACAGTGACGTCTATTTTGATCTGATGATGAGAAATGCCTGGAAACTGACATAGCCCCCCCCCCCACCCCCACTCACCCACCCACCCACCCACGCAGGAGCGAGTATATATACAGTCAAGACTCCACTCATAGCCTCGTCAATGCGGAAAAGTTGTCACATGTACAATCATGTATGTATGTGATGCGATCATGCGAGCGTTGAATGTGGAGACGACTGAATGATCGAAGGACATCTCATCTCATCTCCAGCGAACAACATTATTTCGATAATAATTCTTACTATCGATTTGAGTTCTACTTAATGCGGAATGCATTGAACCATTACGGACCTGATTGCACACTTTCTATAATCTGATTGACAGTGCCTTTGCAGTGTTTGCACGCGAGGCTTTTCTGAAGATCTATAGGACAGTAGGTTACCATTTGTGCTCGTATAATTAATTACAGTTAACATTAATAACCATTGTTTGATTACCTTTCAGCTAAAGCTTGTAGCACGTAGGCTAGTGCGATGATAGCGCCACCTCGTATTTAAATGAAGTGAGTCAATATCCGCGGGAAGTAGGCCTATATATTGGACAGCACGGCAAAAAGCTTAGATCTATGTATGCCAATAACATTGACAGGGTTGCAGGTTCGAATCCACCTCAAGTCGCCGCGTAAGAACCTTGGGCAAATCCTTCACTTTCACTCGCAATTGTTCAGCGCTTTGGCGTGAAACTCGGATGCAGTGTCCGCTCTGTAGTTGGGAGCGCCTCTGAGTAGAACTTGAAGGGGCGCTATAACAAGTGCACATACAAATATTGATTACGTAAAATTAATTAGGCTATGTAACAGCTTATCTTGTGAGCAACTACATAGACAGGCAGACATATCAAAAATAATGTGATTTTATTGAAAATCGTGCGTGATAGGAAACTTTTAAGACCTTCGTGATCAAAATCTGAATATCCCGGATGCAGCGGATATATTGTTCATCAAGCAGGCAATCGTTGTAGGATATGCAGCAATAATCATCATTAGAGCTATTGATGTAATTTTCACTTTTCGGTCGTTTTATGAATTCCATCATTGTTCGCCAGGTCCTGGCCACATTCGCAGCTCGCGATTTGTCCAAAAAGCAGGCACGCAGAAGTTTCTTGCTTGAATTATCCTTAACACTGGATGTAGGCTACAACATAATAATATATCGTACATCCATGACATCGTGCAGCTGTAGAATTTATCCGCCAAAATGCAATCAGCGAATTGTGATTGCAAAGCGAAAACTATTTGGTAAGGAAGATTCTATATTTTTAGTTAGCCTACTCGACTGGCTCGATTGGATCATTGGGACATAGGCCTACAGCAGAAAAGCATTGTTATAGGGACTAATAGCCTATATCGAAACAATAATTAGTATTTGAAGACGTGTATCAAGAGAGAAATTGAGATAAATGAAATAATATTATTAGTGTCAAACAAGTCATCCATATAGCCTACAATCATTATATTGACAAAACTGTTGGCAGCCAACGAATCATAGCATGATAGGCTAGCTCTCGATTATAAGATATACGTGAGCGACCCCACAGCATGTAGGACCTAAAGAAACATCCAGTTACACGTCGTTCTGGCAGCAGCTGTGGATGATCATAGAAGACATGCTTTATACTCGTGGACAGAATAGAATACTCGGAACCAGCTTAGTTCGTTTACGACGCTAATTTGTATCTTCGCGAGTATAGAGCCTAACAGAAATCGAACGACGATCAGCAGCAGTGCAGCACTGGATGTAAAACTATCCAACCTAGCCTATTATGCTGAAACTAACTAAGCGTGTGCTTACAATGTGGATCCTATCGATATGCCATCACTGCAGGTTCAATCTCTAAAAGATAGTATCTCACAAATCATCAAAGCAGAGGGTAGCCGGATGTGCATCGGGTATTGAATGCTGCCGGGTGCATGAAATCATGAATGAATCATGCAGACGAATTTGAATCATTGCAACCGTGGCAATCTGCATGAGAGACAGAAGACCTGTCATCGACTAGACAATTATAGTAGACATGTCTCGTGTCTGAGTGTAACAAGTAGGTTCTCTTGTGCAGTGATAGCCTACACCGCTGTGTGGCAGTAGGACGTTAGCAAAATCGGAGCACACTTTAAATGATTTAATTATTTAAATAAACTCGGAAATAATCGCTTGAATAGCGATGTCTCATGTCGGCCTAACAGTTAACGACGCAAGCACACTGTGGTCCCAGCATCAGGTCAGAAGGCCCATTGAAACTCAGCATGCGTCCGAAGTCAAAAATGTTTTAACCAGAAGGGGTCCAGACCGAGGTGAAAACCAGTAATAGCCATAATAGCCATTGCGGCACGGTGTCCGGGAAATTCTATAGATATATAACCCAGGCAATTCGGACCCGGACATTTCGGAGCGCATATAAATATCTTGGACTCCTAAGGGATGCTTACGGCGGTCAAAGTTTTACTTATCATTGGTATAAAATATTTATATGGCTCCAAACAAATGTTGTCTGATCTTCTCAAATTAATCCAATAACTGAAAATAAGAAACTGAAATTACCGGTATAGGCCTAGTAGTTAAGTGCAGTAAATTATCAACATAATAGGCATCTCTTTAGATCAGGGCTGTACACGAGGGTATATATACGCGGGTATACAGCGTGTACTCATCTCTGGGGGAAAACGGCGTCGTATACTCACCTCCCGAAAACCAGGGCATACGCAGGTGAAGCAGGGTAGGCCTATACGCTTTTATTTAGGTGTATTGTGCCATACATTGTGAGCGAATGACTAAAAAAAGGTCGTCAGCTTTTTCGGAAGGAAAATTGGCGAACATTTTCTAAAGATTTCGGCCCCGGATGACTAAAAAAGGACTCAAGGAGGGAAAGAAAGAAAAAGGTCGTCAAAATTTTCTGCACAAAAAAGAGTCGACTCTTCACCAGGTCAGCGTGTAGGCCTAGCCTACTCACCTCAAAATTTACCAGTACAACCCTCATTTAGATCAATGTAATTTTCATACATATATATATATATATATATATATATATATATACATGCACAGGTCGGTCAGGACAGACTGGTGGAGAGAGTCGGGGGAGAGAGCGTGGGACACAACGGGCATTGACCCACGTTGTCCTTCATGCCTCTTTTTCACGATTCTCTTCAATCGGACAATGTGGTCTAGATGCTCCAAGATGTTAATGGTATGGAGCAGACCTGCTGACCGGACAAGTTGAGGCTGGGCAGCATGACGCGAGACAGACTCAGACAGAGAGTGGCGTCGGACTCTAACGGGCATTGAGCCCTATGATATTGATGATGATATATATATATATATATATACATGTAAGCCCATAGTTTTTATGCCTGCTAGTCAGGTATCAGATTATCATGAGTTTGCACAGTAACACATTTTGGGTGATTGCAGTGGGTAGGCTAGAAAATTTTGGCTGCTAAGAATTGTCCGTCTCCGAATTGGCCGGTCCGAATTGTCCGGGAACCGTACGAGAATGGTAAGTTACTAATATCGTGCGACTGTTATAGGGCTAATAGGCCTACTTGGAGCGCCTTTGCACCGCAGCGCCAGTATACGGGACCGGAAGCATTGTGTTGTATTTGTATCTGTATAGAGCGCTTCTCTGAGCAAGAGCCTTCAGTAGCGCTTCCAGACGTTCCATTGCGAGCGACCCCGAGAGAAGGAGCAGGTGAGAGAACGATGAGGAAAGACTAGCAGGTGACAGAGGTTGTCGGAGCGAACTCCTGGAGAAAGTTTTTTGTTCACATAGCAAATGCATTGCAGATTCAAGACAATTACTCTATTAGCAACTATACAATTATATACAATTACTATATAATCAATAAAACTATTATGGGCGCCCGCACAGCGCACATGGTCCACTCAGCTTAACTCAATTTCAAACGATTAGCCTACTTTCTTATTTTTCAACAAATTTCTTCACACTTGAGGAGACTTACTAGTGATGCAAATGATAAAGTGAAACTGAGAAATTCATGCGTAGAAACCTCTGTTAAAAATGACATGTTCTTAACTTTTTGCTTTGCACTTTTCATAGCTCTTGGCTAATAAATTTAATCGTGACCATTTTGTGCTTTGCCCCTTCTGCCAAAACATAGCCTATCTGCTGGCGACCATTGAAACTATAAACAGTTATAACGAATAAACATAATAATTATTATTGTTCAGGTCCAAGGATTAATAGGCTATTAGACGAGAGTGCTAGCCTAACTTCTTCTTGCAGGCCTATAAAATTGGCCCAATTTTAACAAATTGCCATCCATTCACACAAGCGCGCGGCAACGCGCACGCGCGCACACCCAAATTATTGAGGTAAAATTGAAGAGAGGAATTACATTTCGCAGCCAGCACAATCGAATATTGTGAATTACGAGAGGATTAGATGAAACACTGACACTAGTGTGTCAACACACCTGCTATAGCCTAATAAAACATTCGGTCCGTGTTATGTCACAAACTGCGTTGGCTTAAGAGTTTGTGGCGCATGCAGTTGAAGGAAGGCCAGACCTATTAAGGCTATTATCATCTTGTATATAATTATTGCGGGGGGGGGGGGGTATTTGCAATGCTTCATTTTTAGTTCGTTTGATCCATCTTGATGATCGTGACTTTGTGAGTCCTGCAAGACAGAAGAGGGTCTTAATTAATAGTACACAGTTTCTGTTGTGTCGCGTTCGCGTGAAGCATGACGTCGTGTGACGTCATTTATAGCCGGACGATGGTTGAAGTGCGTGTCTCGATCGTTGTCCGTTGCTTTCTGATCGACATAGTCCTGTTTTGACAGAACAATCATAAGACCCGTCATAGGCTGCAAATCAATTAGGCCTAAATACCGTGTAGGCCTAGTAGACTTACACAATGCCAATGACTAAGCTGTGCAATGCGCGCATGTAGGCTCTATTTTTAAAATTGACTAGGCCTATTAAAGTATTATCTTTTATGAAGGAGGCTACAGAATTGTACATCGGAGTAAGTAAGTGAGCTAGGAAGTAAGTAAGTGAACGAGTAAATAAGTATGTTCTTTACTAAGACCAACTGCTGATACCGCATTATGGTCTGCATGACATTCAAACTAGATAAAAGATCCTTGTCGCTTTCCTCGTTTTAGATTCAGTGATCAGATGCTCGACCTTTCTAAAGTTTCAGACCGGCGGTAAGTAAGCAAGTAAAAATATTCTTTATTAGACCACCAGCAAACGCACAGTAGTTTAGGCTACAGAAGAAATGAATAGAAAATATTTAGATCTAGCCTATGCAAAGTTATACAACATTCGCATAATATGCTAATGCTTCTTCTGGAAAAGAATCAACTCTAGGAATGGTTAGATTATGTGGCCTATATATGGAGTAAACTTGTGGAGAGGGAGGAGGTCGTGAAGAATGTGACAAAGAATTTAAGAAGATAGAGCGGAAAAGAGCAGAATCAGCTCTGGAACACAGTGCGTCAACACTGAAAAACTCAGTAAGAAGGAAGCTTGAACGAGTCAATTTTCTTAACAGACGGGGCTGGGTAGATAGGCGTTGACTCCGTCGTAGTCCACTAGTTTCTGAATACCAGGGAACCAGGCTATGGCTTGAGTGAAAAGGCACGGTCGACGATTTGTCGACAACAGTACAGATCTACTGTATAGTCAGGGTCCGTGTTGGACTCTACCACGAGTTGAGAAGTCGGGAAAATTTCTAGCCTATCGAGGCGACTCATGACTTCCCCTACGTGAAACTTCATCTCTCCGACTTGAAAGTTTACTTCTTCTACTTGTGACCTCATTTCCCCTACTTCGGAGCGCACGTCCCATTGAAGGGTGCCTACTTGGGATTTCACGTCACCTACTTGTGATGTCACCTCCCTCTGTAGGGCACCTACTCGTGAATTGAACTCCCCGACCTGGGATTCAACTTCACCTGAGCAGTGTAGCATGTATGGTTTACATAATGGAGCTAACCCGAGAACGGTTAGACACTCGTGACCTCCTATCGTCTTCTTACTTAGGGCGCTCTATCAAGTTCGATGAAACAGGACGACTAATATTCATGATGAAGAATGAAGCAACTCTATTTCTTAATTATGCAAGTTTATTTCTTACGTAAAAATAAAAGAGAACTCTAAAGATACCGGTAGCCTAGAATACTATCGAACAAAATTCAAAATAATGGACATTAATGGTCCTCAGTTGACAGATTTCTGTGAAGAAATTTCTGACAAACCTGAGTTAATTAGAGTCTTCTAAATACCTCCGGCTTATTATCATAATTTAATAAGGGTACCTGATTTTTAAAATCTCTTGTGGCACGTTACCTGTTCTTGATGAACGAGCGCCTTCTGTTCTTAGATTTTGGAATCTGTCTCTGTGTCTGTCTGCTCCAACTAATTCTCATTCACGATATTATATTACCTGTCTGAAAGTTTCTGTCTTCTAAGATAAATAATCTTCTGGACATTGGCCTCTGATCTACGGCTTGGATTTGGTGCGCCATCGACCAAAGCCTTGTGTGCGAGAGCAGCGAGAGAAGAAGAAGAAGAAGAAGAAGAAGAAGAAGAAGAAGAAGAAGAAGAAGAAGATGAAGCGACTAATAAAATAATAGAATAATAATACCTGTATCGTCCAATGCCAAGGAGCCCAATACCAGGGAGTTTTAACCGTCTGCAACAGAAATTGCAAGACAAAGATGCACTTCACAACGAACTACTTACACTGTTATTCATATTTTACATTTTACAGTGGCATTTAGTGGTAAAGAGAAAATGTCAAAGACCTACAGTTGAAATACACTTCCAAGAACCATAAGCCTAAACCAGAACAGCCACTACAGTACTGCTGAATGGCCTTCTCTGTAAAACTGGCAAAACTCTTTTACATGCTTCTGAGTCTCATGACGGATTTGCTTGACATGATGACGTTCCCATGCACATGATGCACAACGTAAGACCATGATGCACTATCAACCGCAGGCAGTGTGCGACGACAAGGAGGGCGTCCAGTCGCACCGTAGACATAATTAATGCAAACATTGTGCCAGTCTTTATGCATTTCCCAGTGAAGATTGTTTATCGATTTGCTAGAGCATTAGTCCAACTCGTGCAAAATGCACATTTTAACCGATGGACGCAGGCCTACATATTACGCACGGGGTAGGCTATCCAAACGAAAAGAAGACAGCTGCTGACCTCAGCATTCCAGTTGTGTTTGTAGCTCGGCAGCAAATGATGCAGATTGCGACCAAACACTTCTGTGCGTTCCATGAAGTTATTCAGTACAAAGACGCCCTGTAAACAGTTGCAAAGAACTAATAAGAGATTTTATCTCGTCGATATAAACTATCACTGTGACATGACACATTCATGTGATAGGCCTACCTGATATCGGCAGCAAATGGAAGCCTACGGGCTGCCTAACGCTTTTGGGTTTCCCGCGTAAATGGTGTAAATGGTGTCCCTTTTGGGAATCCTGCGTAAACCAACATTTTCGACAAATTTTATGTAGGTTAATTACGATCTGTAATGAATTGGTTGCCGAATAGGCTAAATGATGTGCTATGCTATGTGATTTTTTTACCATTATCAATGCCATTATTTTTTACAAGTAAAATGATTGTTATCAACCTTAGGTCGTAAAGTCTCTCTGTGACTTGTCTGATCAATTCTGTAGTGCCCAACACGGACAACGAATTTCCTATTTGGAGCGCGATTGAAATGCGCTGGAGTAGATGGTTGGTCTCTTTCTCTCTCTGGTCACCGGTCGCTATAGAAATTCTGCCTCCCAGCTCTTGAGCGAGTTCCAGGGACTCTTGAGTTCCAGCTTCCTCCGGTTCGATGGCCACATAAACGAAGTGAAGCAACTGTGTGATGGCGGCGCATATGCAGGTCTTATTGCGAGCTGCTTTCTCCGCTGCTACGCCTGCGTTTTGTGGTGTTAGATGCTTGTATTCTTATTAGCTACATGAGCTACATCAGCTACATGTATGCGCTATCTACACGTAGCACCTTAATTCTCGATCGTCTCGATCTCGGTTCATCGAGAGAATGCAACGCGGCATCTGTTCCTCGTCTTCCGTTGCAACACTGTACCCAATTCAACCCCACGTGTCTCACAACCAGTAATAATGGTGACATTGAAAGACAAACATCTCCCAATCTGTATTACTGTATACTGGGCACGACTGCATCCATCCTCCGCCACAGGGAACCAACAACGTCCCTGTGCCGGTCCTAAGCCCGGACAAAGGAGGAAGGTTTGCCAGATGGGTGGCGATCGATACACTGGCAGGAAAAGACCAAGACGATTGAAATCCGCAAAAACCACGACACAAGTGACATAGCGACCCAGATGCTTCAAGATGTCATGATGTGGACCAGACATGCATAGGCCGACCAGGACAGACCGGTGGAGAGAGTTGGGGATAGAGCATGGGACACATACGGGCATTGACCCACGTTGTCCTTCATGCCTCTTTCCCACGATTCTCTTCAATCGTACAAGGTGGTCTAGGTGCTCCAAGATGTTTATGGTATGGAGCAGACCTGCTGACCGGACAAGTTGAGGCTGGGCAGCATGATGCGAGACAGACTCAGACAGAGATCAGTGGCGTCGGACTCTAACGGGCATTGAGCCCAATGATATTGATGATGATGATACCTGGTTGAACACCATGCGCCTCACAACCGGTTATTGGTGACAGTCAAAGACAAACATCTCCCAACCTGCAAGCGTGCAGTCAGAATAAGCGTCTATTTGCAGGTGCAAAAGTCTTATCGCTTAGTCAGGGTCAACAGCGACTAAAATACAACCGGCATTACTCACGATAGCTGTATAGGCCTACGCTAAAAACTTCTGAAACCTTATAAGTCTCAACAGTCTATAATAGTAGACAGAGTTAGAAATTACAACTATCAGTGCAACTTGAAAACAACGAGTTTGATTGAGTATGATCATCCGGGAGGACATAATTGTTATTATGCCCATTGCGCCTAAGCTCATGCCTCTTACATGATCAGGAATGTAGTCAATACTTGTATGTATTACGACTTACAATAACATTTACAATTTTACACTATCGGTAAGAGCTAGTCAGCAGGACCCAAGATAAAAAAAAGACATCGCCAATTTAGTGTAGGGCTTATCATCAGCTAGAAGTGATTAGTGTTGTTTTAATAATGTCCCAGTTTTAGTTTTAGTTTTAGTTTTGATTGTTAGTCTTATTTTTAGTTTTAGTTTTAATTTTAATTATTGCTGAATATTAGTTTTAGTTTTCGTTTTAGTTTTATGGATCAATTTTAGTTTTAGTTTTAGTTTTAGTAGGACAATTTTAGTTTTAGTTTTAGTTTTAGTAAGCTGGTCGAATACCGTTTCTTGAATAAACTAAATCGATACAAATCAATACGAAGATTATGTGAAATGTCATTTGCTGTTGATTTGCACAATTGATAAACACCTCAGCATTATTATAGTTAATAACCTTTATGGAATTAATAATATTAATATTATGGCAACGAGATATGTAGTTGCTCACTACAGGAAGGTCAAAATTATGTATCAACCCAAATCGTAAATTATTTTAGCGTTCCTTCACCTTACTTAGGCCTACTAAAAACTATGAATTTATATTTAAAAGCTTTAAAAGTTTTTTGGGAAAAAATGCTTAGTTGGAAATAATACATGCATTAACTTTTCCAAGGCTGACCAAGAGGAACAATGAAGACCATCTTATCAACATGCTTGGTCTTGTTTCTGCTTTCTAACAACTTTGAAGTGCTTCCAAAAATTCAGCATATCTCCGCCTGTATGTTGAGGTGGACTTTAATGTTGGTGGTATTTTTCCATTTAAGAAATCTTTCCTCACTGAACAAAATTGGGGAACTTGACCCAGAGCCACCAGTCACTTGACGTTAAGCACCGAACATTGCTGCCTGAAGCTCAACATAGGCTCACTATGGTTTAAGTATTCTCAGACAGGACTCTCCTTTGGACACGCAACAAATTGTAGCACAAATCTCTATATTTCTGAATTAATGTGCAGTTAAAAAACCAGTTTAGTTATAATTGAATCAAATGAACAATTATTAGTGAAAGTAGGCTATATAAAGAAACCGGTCTCACTCTCATTCCTCTGGCATGTCTTATAATAAATAGACAAATATTAGAGAGGTAAAGTATGGCACGCCATTTGCACAATAGGCCCAAATAAGGTAAATAGGGAAAATTATGATCAAATAAATTAGTTTTTGTTTGGTCAGATTTCGTTTTAGTTTTCGTTTGATCAATTTTCGTTTACTTTTAGTTTTTATTGTTGCATATTTCGTTTTAGTTTTAGTTTTCGTTGTCAGCGTATTTTAGTTTTAGTTTTAGTTTTCGTTAACGAAAACTGTTTATTTTCGTTAATTACCATTTTCGTTTTCGTTTTCGTTAACGAAAACAACACTAGAAGTGATCTCCAAGTTAATGGTGGAATGAATGCCAGTGACACTGACTTCAACTATCATGAGGATCCATTTAGGCCTATTCAAGACTTTGGCATTTAGGCCCATATCGCCCTTTTGCTTGCACGTCCTTTTCTTTGGTGCCCTTTCAAGTAGGCACCTTTATAAGCGACGCCGATGGTCATGATGTGAAATCGCCGAAATCGCCCTTTTGATAGGATACCCGATGGTCCAATTTCTGTGCTCCATCTGTAAGCTTAGATGTCTTTGTGAATTAGACATCGATAGACAGTAATATATCGATTGCTATTACAAGTAGGCCTACAAGATGTTCTGATTAGTTTAGGTTTAGTCCGATTAATCATCGTATATAGACTGTGTGAATATACATGTAATATGAAGTAGGCTTAACAACATGTACCAGATAGACGGCCAGTATGATTCCCAGTCCGAATCCAACCATCACGTCCGTCCAATGGCTGTAATAGAGAGAGTATCGGGCGAAGCAGCACATGACGGACATAATGATGAAGGACAGCGAGAAGAACGGACCCAGAATGCTGCAGCGTAGACCATGACCCACAACATTCTGCCAGTAGATCTGTCAACAGAAATTGCACACGTATAATATTAACATAGTTATTACCTTGAAGTCTTGAACGCAATGAGTCTAAGCTAGAGGATTTCGTCGTATACAAGGGAATAGTCTCATTCCATGATGCATTCGTATTGATATAATCTACCGCTGCAGCCTTTGCACGATGATCAAAAAAATAAGATACATACAAAGATTAGCGTACGAAGAATGCGGCAAAAGAAATAGGCCTATAGACTAAGAAAAAAGAAGAAGAGCAAGATTGTATATCCTACCTACTAAGAAAGTAGAAGAAATAGTCTCTCAATAAACCTGGAGCGACAACGATAAATAAATATGAATAATAATTATTGTTAGCGACATTATGTTTCCTAGCGTCGCGACGTAGCCTAACAGCGGGCAACCAGTCTTCTCCTTACCCGCCTGATCTTCTCATAGTCTGCAGTGATAGGCTACGTCACCGTCGTCAACAAGAGGAGCGTGGTCGACGCGTTGTGCTAAACCGTCCTGCCACATGTGGGGGAAAGCACACTTGGTCACTTGTAAGTTGTAAGTCTAAACCAGGGTTCGACACAGTTAACAGGAATCATCTACGTCATAATTATAAACATACCGACCGGTTTAGATCAACTGCTGAACTGCTGAACTGCTGGCGAGCACAGTCAAATAAGCCGAAGGCAATGTTTAGCTACCGTATGTATCATTGTCGATGTCCTTTCATATTCGATGGCTTCAAATCGGCTTCTCTAAGTTCTCTTCAATCCTTATAATTATTATGACTAATTTCATTTCGCTGTGTGGCCGTCGGATACTTGAGAGAAACTGATTGGCCCCAGCTTGCTCAAATTATTTCTGCAGGCAATTTTTCCCTCACGGTCCGTAACCTGGATGTCATCGTTGACCGAAAACTTAGTCTCTCCTTACATGCTAACTTTGTCTGCTAATGCTGTTACTATCAGCTTCGCCTGCTCCGAGAGGTTGCTCGATCGCTCTTTCTTTCTCACGACGCGCTTGTTGTTCTTCCGCATGCTTGCTCTGGTTAGATCGGGTTCTGCGCTCGGCTGCTCGCTTCGTTGGGTGAATCCCCAGATTTGCCGCTGTTTCTGTCCACATGCATGATGCGTTGCACTGGAAGCGCGAGATACGTTGGTAGCCCAATGTCTCTCGAGCCCAATTGCTGCCGTGGTTCAACGCTGCATCCTCGGTTGTGCTCCATCTAAGTATAATTAATGCGCAGCTGCATCGCTATCTCTGTCGTCGCAGTACGTGTTGTCCTGTCTCTGACGCTAAACCGCATCAGACTCTTCGCTCTGCTCGGTTGTTGAAACGATCTGCCTTCGACGCTGCATCTATTACATCTCACCAATCAAACTTTGTTTCTTAACTCTCTTTTCTCTTCTGCCGTGGCTGGACTGGGACCGCTCCTGAGTCGATTACCCGAAAGGGGGGGGGGGCTAAATAAGTTCATAAAATAAATGAATGAATGAATTTAAAACAATTTGTTATGTCACGTGTCTCGGAGAACATTATAAAAAATCTCGTATCGAAGTCTCAGTCATTGCCGTAGTTTAGCTGCTAGTAATTTATTATACTGTATTTACAATCAAATACTATAGAGCGTCTATACTCATTGATTACAGTACAGTAGGTATTCAACGTTTAAAGCTAGGCTCTAAATTGGTATATATTATTATATCGGTCTATTGGGTAGCCAGGGAATCTCCGTAAGACAGACGCAGTAAAAATTACGGCTTGGAATCTACTCTTCCAGCTCTGAAGTTCACCTCAATCACCAATCCCCCCAAGTCCTATCTGCACCTCACCGCACGAAGGGGGTTTGAATGGCCAAGCACCATATAGCCGAAAGGTTATCATAGATGGCAGCTTCACCACTGTCACCAGGCATACCTTTACTTGACCATTCACCATGGCGAGGTATACTGCAGACTCGGTGTCCGGACAATTCAGAGACGAACAATTCGAAGTGCATATAAAAACCTTGCACTCATAAGAGACGATTACGGCGATCAAAGTTTTACTTATCATTAGTATAGAATAATTATATGGCACCAAACAAATGTTGTTTGATCTTCTCTAAATAATTCATTAGCTGAAAATAAGAAACTGAAATCAATAGTTAAATGCGGTAAGTTATCAACTTATAGACTTCTCATTTAGATCAATGTAACTTTCATACCTAGGCTATAGACCCATAGTTTTTACGGTACGTGACGTTTTGGCGCCGCCGTTTTGGCGCGACCGTTTTGGCGCCGCCGTTTTGGCGCGACTGTTTTGGCGCCGCCGTTTTGGCGCCCACATAAAAATTGATCTCAGCAGCTTATTTTCTGTTCAGTTTACAAATACATCAGTACGAAGTGATCGAATTGTGTTTAATATTTATTTTTCAAGTTTCATTCAGTGGTGTAATAATTAACCGTAATTTATACCCTATGCGGGACCGAATGACTACATTGACCCTAACCGACCCTCACGACGCCTAACCTGACCCTAACCGACTCTCACGACGCATGTCATATACATACATTCTTAGCTATTTCGGGCATAACTTTTGAATGGCGTGGAATATCATTACAAAATTTACCTCAAAATGTGCGTAAACGAACAATTACCGACAATATCATAATTTTATACTCTAGAACGGGGGGTGAAAAAAATTCCGGCGCCAAAACGTCCGGCGCCAAAACGGCGGCGCCAAAACGTCCTGCTTCGTAGTTTTTATGCCTGCTAGTCAGGTAGCCTATCAGATTATCATAAAGTTTGAACAGTAGGCCTAATACATTTTGGGTTTGGGTAATGGAGGCTAGACAAATCTGACCAGATACATGGTTTAAGACTTCAATAAATGTTCCTCCACATTGTTTGCCAATTTTCTAATAAGCTGCTCAATGTACCGGTAATGGCAGCATTTTAACCCTTTAATGCCGAGATGGTAGTAAATGGTGTGGGAAATCCTATTCCCTCCGGCATTAAAGGGCTGTCATAATATTAACTAAATTGCTCATTGTGGATAAACAGTGGACAACACTGAAGAAACTCATAATGGTATTTATTAAATATTCAATAAATACTGGGGGATGCAAGCATCGTCGTTCCTCACCAAAAACTTTGGAGTGGATCATCTGTCCCTTCAAGTATCTGCCCATGTGTTTGATGATTCAGTTATTTGGCGTAGGCTTATTGTGTTTCAAGAATTGAGTGGAATCCTTCAAGAGTATACGCTACGATGAAGGCTTAGTGCGGGAGAATGCTGCTGAAGAGGTGCAACTGCAGCAGCGGTCTTCTCTCGAAGGCTGCATGCATAATTGCATATAATTAATCTTCTACGTATTAATATTCATCCGGAGTAAATCCTCTGCCGAGAGAGTGGAAGGACTGTGACCGAGAGCGTGCTCTGTTTCTATAATTATGGGCCACAGCTAGAGGCATAGGCGTAGGGGACATTTCAGGAGTGAGGGGGGGGGCAAAAGTGAAACTTTTGCCCGAAAAATCTTAAGAATTTTTTTCCGTCCGGCCGAAAATTCCCGTAACCTTTTACTTTTTCCGCCCGAAAAAATCTGACGACCTTTTTTTTTTAGTCGTCCGGTCGAAATTGCCCGAAAATTACCGTTACTTTTCCGCCCGAAAAATCTGACGACCTTTTTTTTTAGTCTAAATTCAAAATTTCTTAATTTCTTTAGACATTTTTTTACTTTTCCCGGGCTGCTTTCCAGAAAAACCACACTTGCCCGAAATTTGGGGGTATTTTTTTCCTCTGGACCCCGTCTCCTACGCAGGGCCGGATTAACCAGTATGCCATGTCTGCCATGGCGGCGGGCCCCCCATCGTCAGAGGGCCCCCCGCGTCTGCAAAAAAATGATTTTTATTGTGCATTTTTCCATTTATTCAAATTTGCTTCAAGGACAGTGTGCAAATTTGCGTCCATTGGTCATTGTTTTCTTCTTAGGGCGAACGACAATTTTATTTATGTTGGCCTCTATGTTTGTGACAGCTCTGATTTATGATTTTGTCCGTATTTCCATTTGGCCTACTTTTAAAAGATATAGGCCAGAGTTACAGACAGGCGGACAGAGAGAGGGGGAGATCGGCCTTTTAAGAAGAGTCAGACATACATGTAGACGAACAGACAGACGTAGACAAAGTAGAGATTCGGTTGAACTAATTTAAACATTGAAATCTGTAATTGGTCTGCACATTCATGCGCAAGGTGTATCATGTTATCTTTGGCACAGTCTTACAAAGGCAATCTATAATAATTATGTAGGGGAATGCTATTAGACTACATGGATGTGTGGATCACGGCCATCTCAATTGAGGGTGGATGCAGAGAAGGAAAGAGTGAACTGTAAATTGTCACTTGTCAGTGCATGCCTCTGAACTTCTCACCCACTTTCGTATAACTAGAACTCCGTATTGGGCCTAAGCTTATATGTTGCACGCACTCGCTGCATCGTGGGCTTCGAGCTTCTATACCGGGGTCCACGGCTGCATGCCACGGTGACTCATTTGGCATCAGGGAGGGACGATCCTGAAGAGGGAAGAGGGAATTATCGCGGAAAGTTGCGCAGCCAAGGCAGAGGTGTGGTCACCCTAGCTACCTTTAGGAAAGAGCCGCTAATAATATCAAAATAGCGCCAATTGAATTTATGTTTCTCAGTCTAAAGCCGACCAAAGCTGGCTCTGGCTTGTAGGATGATAAATTGGGCGAATCATGGATGCCCGAGACCATACTCTGCATGCATGTATAGGCTACGGGCTTGCATTCCACTGAAAATCACAACTAGGCTACGTGTAAATTGGTCAATAGCAGATTATATTTGCCAAACCCGTAGACCCGTAGTGGAGGTGGTCACTCGTCTGAGGAGGAATGTGACGTGTAGTAAGCTATATCATAATTTCAACCTATAGCCTACGACAGCTGTGAAATATAATATATCATGCTGCATAGTGTGTCAGAGTGGAAGTCTAGATCAGTTTACATGGAGACCCGAGCGTGTGGCTTCTATTACGGTGCTGTTGGTGTCCACGACCTGAATGTGCAAGTCTACAGAGGATTTAAAAAACGCGAAACTCTGAATATGCTAGGCGTATGCTATTATCGCTAAGGGTAAGCCTATTTAAATGTAAGTTGTCGAGGTGGTTAAAAGACGAGCCTTCTTCAGTTTGGTTTCTCAACATGAATGCGTAACAAATTCCGATACTGGAAATGTCGGCATTTGTGATGAAGAGCAAGCAGTAAGAAACACCTTCAGCTGCTGCGAAAAGATGGCGCGCTCTCCTGGGTCAATCGAATCATGTAGGCCTACGTAGGCCTATATAAAGGTATGGCTGCAGTGCAGATCATTAATATTATGGCTTCCCTGCTATTTGTTTGTCTCAATGGGCCTGTGGAGTGTGGTGACGGAAGGTAATGGTAAATTAGGGCCCCCCCAGAAAATATGGCGGCGGGCCCCCCGAGGGGTTAATCCGGGCCTGCTCCTACGCCTATGGCTAGAGGGCCAGAGACATTAAGGGTTGACCTTGTGCTGCGATCACGACGCTTTCCCAGTCCGTAAGAAATGAGTTGCATAGCGAAGGTCCGGTGTAATAATAATTATAATTATAACTAGCTGAACCCGGCCACGCGTTGCTGTGGCTGAAAAGAGCATCCAACCATCCCTCCCTACCTCCCCCAACCACCACCCCAACCCCCTTTCCCTCCCCTCCCCTCCCCTCCCCTTCCCCTCCTCCTCTCTCCGGTCCTTTCCTCCCTCACACCGTCCCTACCTGACAGCGGATAGAGCCCAAGGAAGCTGAAAGGCCGCTTTGGTCTTTGTGCGACTCTCTTATGACGTCACTGCACGCGACCTCATTCGATATTTCGTCTGGCTGGTCACTGTGTCGATTAGCGGGGATGAGTAAATTAGCCGACGAATTTGATAAAATATTATTGTTGTTAAAGATTGCGGTTTTAGAAGAAAAAAACATTCAAAGAACACACACGTATTTGAATGGAACGTTTTGGTAAGATTTTGAAAGAATCGGTCCGTTACTTTGGGATATCTTGTTCACCTAAATTTGCATGGTGCGTACGCCGTTACATTTTTATTTATATATAGATGTTAAGAGTAAAACTGGCCACATTTATACATCGCGCGCTTGTATTGTAGCTGACACGTGAACAGATCGAAGTCGACTGACTGACTTACCGCTAAATAGCAGGCAGCGAATGCAGTTATCGATGCGTGGAACGATGGAAAAGACTGTCTGGAAAATAATGACACGACGACGACGACAGCATCGGATTTACATCGGATAAGTGTTTACATCGAATAATTAAGTTGTCATATCATAATTATCTAAATTGTGAAACGCGATGAAGCAAAATAATCAAAATTGACTTACAGACGGACAATCTTTTAAAATGATTTGACAATAATTATGTGTTTATGAGCCTACTGTAGCCTATCTAGATGAGACAGATCATTATGAGAACATTTTAGGTAGGCTATTATAGGCTACGTCTTATTCTTTGAGTCATACGGGTCACTAATACAGAGTAACAGTTAGGCTATAGGACATCGGTTGTGTTGGTATGCAGAGAGTAGGCTATAAATGTAGGCTAACGTGGATTGGCATTTTATCTAGACTAGACTTGACGTACGGTAGCCTGTTTTGTGAACCCAGCGTAGCAGCGTCCACGTGACGCTGATGGGCGATGAGCGGTTCCTGAAGCAAACATTTGCGGAGTGGTCTTCCTGACAAAATGGTATTTTGAGTAGGCCTATCATTATGTTGCACATGCCTATGAAAATATGACAAGTCGAAATAAAATGAGCCAATGCATGGACAATAACTGGAGGCAAAATGGAAATCAGGTTCTTAACAATAAAATTTACCATGTAAGCAATAACTACATGTAGGTTTCATTAAATTATTTGAACATCTGACATTTTGATAATGGATGTTAATAAATAAAATTAGCCCTACAAAATACGGCTCGCAGCGCGGAGCCTCTGAAAGTGCGGGGCCCAAGGCGGCTGCCTCGATCGCCTTGCCCTATAAGGCCGGGCCTGTCTGCAGTCAATTTATGTTGCGACTGCCACGTGTGCAATGCAATTTTGAGTAAGTCTACTGTAGCGGAAAAGAATCCACTGTTCATCAATTTTCAATGCGAAGTGATGTTCGCTTTTACTACGATGTGTATAATATTGCAGTATATTATATAAATATATAGGGCTAATTATAGGAGGGGAAAAGAACAAGAGGAAGACCACAACATGCAGATGCTTCTGGACACGTTGATGACGAGGATTGGATACCAAAAACTAAAGAAGAAGGCCCAGCGGAGGGAAGAGTGGCGACACTGGACAGCCGAACCTGCCTAGGGGCAGAGAACCAGAAGAAGAATTATAGGACTATAAATATGTATAGCCTAGGCCTATACCATTTATACATGCAGTACTCTACACGCACCTGGCCCATCGAAGCTGCATGAGGTCTTTCTCTTGGCAGACTTCCTCTTCCGTGTGCAGTGAAGAGTTGGATGGTGATCCGCATGCCGTCAGATTGAGCTGGCAGACGTCCAGAAAGATCGGTCTCGGCCGGCCGATCATGAACTTTGCGATGTCCGTGAATATCATCGTCACTAGAATTCCCATCAAAAAGGTTCCTGCAACGTGTGTGCACCATCATCAAACACTCATAAGTTGAATAAGAATATTATGTCGACCGTCCTTTCTCCTGCAAATAGCCTAGACATGCCTCCATGAATGACCTGATCTTTTGGGGCTTGATACATGTCGGTTATCCAGGGCTTAAAGTGTGCCAGGACGGTCATGGACGGCGTCCAGGCACTTATTTTCGAGGCTGGACGCCGTCCTGCCACTTATTTGGCCAGCACTGCCTGGACGGTCGTCCATGACTGCATGGACGGCGTCCATGCAGTTACGGACGACCGGCCATGACTGCCTAAAAATGGCTCCATTTGAGTTCGACACAGCCAAAAATGCGCTGGTCGCTGGGGCTCCGCCCCAGACCCCGCTGCGGGAGCTTACGGTCAAGACAAAACCTTTCTCTTTTACAATAAAATATTCATTTTTATTGTTATCCTGGTGGCTTGCGACACTGAAAAAACACTTCATTTCGAAGTTTTCGCGACTTTATCGTTCACAAAATAGCTGGCAAAAAAAGCCTAAAATGGCTCCATTTGAGATCGACACAGCCAAAAATGCGCTGGTCGCTGGGGCTCCGCCCCAGACCCCGCTGCGAGAGTTTACGGTCAAGACAAAACCATTCTCTTTTACAATAAAATTTTTATTTTCATTGTTATGCTGGTAGCTTGCGATAGTAAAAAGCCACTTTTTAAAGTTTTCGCGACTTTATCGTTCACAAAATAGCTGGGAAAAAGAGCCTAAAAATGGCTCCATTTGAGATTGACACAGCCAAAAATGCGCTGGTCGCTGGGGCTCCGCCCCAGACCCCGCTGCGGGAGTTTACGGTCAAGACAAAACCATTCTCTTTTACAATAAAATTTTTATTTTTATTGTTATGCTGGTAGCTTGCGATAGTAAAAAGCCACTTTTTAAAGTTTTCGCGACTTTATCGTTCACAAAATAGCTGGGAAAAAGAGCCTAAAAATGGCTCCATTTGAGATTGACACAGCCAAAAATGCGCTGGTCGCTGGGGCTCCGCCCCAGACCCCGCTGGGAGAGCTTACGACGCTCCCCCAGACCCTAGTCGGGACGGGCTTCGTGCCTTCGGCACTCGCAACTTCGCGACTTCGGCGCCGCCACTGACGACCAATTACAATACAGCGTCCAGGCACTTCTTTTTTTACACTTTAAGCACTGCGGTTATCCAACCACAAAAGAGCCGGCAAACCTCGTTAGAACAGATGGCAGGAGACCCGATGGTCTCACCCTGATCCCATATGGCGCACCGGGCGATGTCTCATCTGGGATGCGACCGTAACAGACACCATGGCTAGTTCCTACCTACCGGAGACCAGCCAAACGGTAGGCGCCGCGCCAGAGAAGGCGTCGGTTCGCAAAATTGACAAATACGCCGATTTATCGTCTACATATTTTTTGTCCCTTTGGCTTTCGATACCCTGGGTCCAATTAACAACGAAGGATTGATATGCCTTTTGGACCTGAAACAGAAGATAAGCGCTATATCGGGGGAGCCACGAGAAACAACATTTTTGTTCTAGCGTATCTCGCTGACGATATACAACGATACAATGTAGGCCTAGTTGCCTTCAGAGGCACTTTCGCCGATCAGAACACAGAATATGAATAGGGCCTTTCCAGACTATGATTTTAAACTAGGCTTTAGCTAAGTCCCTGAGGGATCCTGTATACCTCGGGGGAAAATAAATAAATAATAATAATAGTGAAGCAATGAAGTCCCTGAGGTATCCTAAATAACTTGAGGCAAAAAATATACAGGGTGGTCCAAAATAAACCGCACATTGACAGTTTTCTTGATATAATGTATAACAATTCAATGTTTAATGCCTTTTTTCTTACTTATTTATATATTTTCTCTGACGTCATTATTGACTTCATCGTTGTTTATCATAGTTTATGGTAAAGAAGTTGTTGTTTATAAGAGATTGTGATCATGGGACTCTCCATCACACACCGCCAAGAACACTATGGAGTATCTGCGACGTGAGAACATTTCTTTCATTGAGCCTGACATGTGGCCCCAAACAGCCCGGACTTGAATCCAGTCGACTACGCTGTTTGGGGCGCCCTTCAACAGATGGTATACCGTCGTAGAAGTTTCACCACAGTGGATCAGCTGAAAGAAACAATCGTCACGGAGTGGATCAAGCTGTCACAGCGTTTCATTGACCGCGCAATTGATCAATGGCGTCGTCGGCTTCAATGCGTGGTCGAGCAGCAAGGAGGACACGTTGAACATTTTATGTAACGAAATCCATCCATGTAATGTTACAGTAAAAATAATTGCTGTGTTTTTGTGAATTTTCACGGTTATATTTGAATTGGTCTGAATAAAGTACTATCAATTTATCATTGTGCGGTTTATTTTGGACCACCCTGTAAAATAAAAAACTATAATGAAAAATAATAAGCCGTGCTACTGCAATCTACGGTGACCCGCTTGAGAGAAACCACCTTTTCCAACACCTTTCCGTTTGCACCCAACGTCTTAATGCCGTGGCCTTCAAGGGCACATTTGTGGTCTTCAGTGGGGACGAGGCTCGGTAATTCCAAAATGTTAATCTTAGGATAGCTTTTATAAACCTGAGGGATCTTAAATACCTCGGGTAAAAAAAATAATAACGACGACTAGGTGCTGTTCCAGATGTTTTTATTTGAGTAATTAGGTGTAAGTCCCTGAAGGATCATATGTACCTCGGGGCAAAAAAAATAATAACAATAAAAATAATAATAGCGACAATCTATATAATTATAAAAAAATAGGGCGCCTCACAAACGACTATTTGAGCCTTAGCAACAGATAAGATTTCAGCCATGGGCGGAGACCTAGGGGAGGACAGGGGGGACGGTCCCCCCCAATGAAGACGTTGGGGGGGACGGCCTATGCATTTGCCCCCCCCCCCCAATGTTCAAGCGTTCGAACATGTACACACACACTTCAGTAGAGAACTAGAGAAAGAAAAGTTTAGCAGATGAAGTAAATATTTCTGATGATATGAATTCCTGGGCAATCCAGGCCCTAAACGAAAATTATTTAGTCCAACGTTGGATATTTTGCGAACATTATACTGTGTGAATACGACACCTCTTTTTTACCTGTTAATAACCACTATAAAAAAGAGTTGCCAACACCAACGACACTGCGCAATTCCGCCACTGGTTACACTCTTCCAGTGCCAGTCCCATGACAGGACAAGGGAGGAGGGCGTCGCTAATGGTCTTTGTTACTACACAGTGACGTTAAACAGCAAAATACACACAACGACACAATGTCATATCGGACTTCTGCTACATACCATTCAGCCTCTCTTGAGGCTCGAAACAACGTCATGTTCAACATTGGAAATAATATGGAAAGTAAATACGTAAATAAGTAAGTAAGTATTTTGTTTATTACTCCTCTTGAAAACGGACAATGATACATAGAACATCATTATAATACATCGAAGTAATAATAGGTAAAAACGCATGGGCGAAGTTTGGTCTCAGCTCTTGGGGGCTAAATCATGAATCGCACCTCGTGGGTTTGGGTATATCACCGAGCGGCAGAAGGACGAGCGCCAAACCGCGAAGCTCCGAGAAGGAATGTGCAGAGTTTCGCTAAACAATAATTAAATAGATTAACAATGACGACTATTATAGTAAGTAACTAAGTATATTCTTTAATGTACCAGCTGCAAAACACCCTCTGGTTTACAAGAAAAAAAACACGACATAAAAAACAAATACAATACAAATAATCATGGCAGCCATCAACGGCGCCCACTCAAATAGCTCAAGTCTATTGTCACAGCGACAGAGTCATCCAATGGCAAAAACGCAAAAAGTAAGTAACTTGGGAAATGTATGTGTACAACTTACAGCTGTACGTATGTGACGACATAGCTTGTGTGTATTAAGTATAAAGACCAAGCCTACATGTATTAAGTATTAAGACAAAGCTTGCATGTTTACACGAAGCCGCTATGCATGGCCAATTAAAAAGTTTGTCTTCTAAGTCAGTTGCTTAAAGATTTGCTTTTGACCCCCCCCCCCTGTTTCGTGACACAAACGGAGTGTCGTTAAATACCTTTAAAACTTGTTCACACGAGTAATAAAGCAATTTATCTAGCAACTCCTGGTATTGCCTTGTGTCTCATGGCCACCTACTACGCATTCGTTATTCTACACACCTTACAATAATTATTGTTATATAATACCTGAAGGTAGAAAGAAACATTAATATTAATAAGCAAATTCGCACACAATTGCACAATTAGTATTGACTCAGTTAATCAAGGGAGTGGGGCGCGGTGGTGTAGTGGATATGTTTCGAGAAGCACAAGTCACCACCGTCGAACTCGATCCTACGCGTTGGCCTACCAATTTTTGTCTATGATGTCATAAAAGTCTTTAACCTGCTGGAATTCCAGTGTCTGGCGGATCTCTATATTAGTCAAGTCAACTTCAAGACAGCAGGTCGTTGATAATACTGGATTCAAAATGATGTCCTTAGACACCAGAAAATCGTTGATAATACAGGAATTAAAATTATGTCTTTAGACACCCGAAAATTTATGATAATCCTGGAATCAAAATAATGTTCTTGGACACCCGATAATCGTTGATAGTACTGGAACCAAAACGATATCCTTAGACACCCGAAAATCGTTGATAATACTAGAATCAAATAATGTCCATAGACACCCGAAAATAGGTGATAATACAGGAGGTGTCTAAAGACACCCGAAAATCGTTAATTACAACACCTTACTTGGCCACTCTTAAATTGTTTCCGCCTTTGAAAACACCCTACTTGGACACCCCTAAATTGATTTTTAAGATGCTGTATATATAATAAAATTAAAAAATTAAAATATTTTCTATTTACTAAGCAAATAAATTATTATTAGAGACCATGGAACAAATCTTCGATAATGCTTGAAATTATTGTTTATTAATGGGGGGGGGGCACATCTACCTGCCCAAACTTCTCCGATGCTCGGAGTTTCGCGCTTCAGCGATCAAACTTCGGCCGCTCGTCCGTCCCCCCCAAAGTTCGGACCAGGTCTCCGCCACTGATTTCAGCGTCGATTTGAAAGAATCCACTGAGGAGACCAATATGATGTCCGGTTCTGTACTGCGTATATTGTTTAAACATCTGGGAGACTGGGACCAGCAACCGAGAATGCGCGGTCGCCGAAACGTGTCCTCATCCTCTGTACACGAAGGTCAGTCTTCCCAAGCGACCTGAGTCGCAGCCCGGAAGCAGAGTTAATTGGCCCTTGTTGTATCACACAAACTACCGTAATCAAGCAAATTCAGAGGCCCTTCCACAGAAAAAGCCAGAACGAATCGTGAATGTTTAGGTAATAGCTAATTTCCTGCGTTCATCTTCGATTCTTCGTCCAGCGTGCATAGTAGACCTGCTTATGATGCATGTAACGCAGCAAACCCAGAATGCACAGCATATCCGTGGCCCAAACTATCTGCAGGAAGAACCGAGCTCTTCATGATGATCAAGTGAAAAATCCCCTATAGTATAGCCTAAGTCTAATATATTGTGTATATATAGTATTATATACCTATATATAATATCTATATAAATAAAAATGAAACTTTCCAATAGTTCGTCGCATTACCACGCCGAAAGCTACGCACCGATTGTTGTGAAAATTTACCAAAACCTTCCATTCAAATAGCACCGTGTCTTAAGATGTTTTCACCCCAAAAAACGCAATCGTTTCCACAAAAAGTGAACTTTGCAATCCCTTCGTCCGCCATTTGCAAACTAAACACGTCCCCCACGGCTGCATAGATTTCATAAACGCCGTCTCCAAACACAGCAACGAAACATCAATGAGGTGGCGTGCTATGACGTCATAAGCGAGTCGCGATTAATTTTCCAAAGAGGCCGCTTTTAGGCCTTTTCACAAAGCGGCCTTTGGGCTTGGAAAGGACGCTGCGACGGAGGAAAGGAGCGGAGGGAGCGGGACAAAGACGGTGGGGGAGGGGAGGTGGAGGTCAAGGGGAGGGGGAAGAGGAGGGGGACGGAGGGGAAGGGAGAGGGGAAGGGGAGTGGGAGGGAGAGGGAGGAGGGGGAGGGGGAAAGGGAAGGGAGGGGGAGAGGGAGAGGGAGAGGGAGGGGGAGGGAGGGGGAGAGGGAGGGGGAGGGGAAGGGGGAGGGGGAGGGGAGGGGAGGAGGAGGGGGGAGGGGAGGAGGAGGGGGAGGGGAAGGGAGGGGGAGGGGAGGGAAAGGGGAGGGGACGGGGAGGGGGAGGGGGGGGGAGGAGGAGGGGGAGGGGAGGAGGAGGAAGAGGGGAGGGGGAAGCCTCTTTTCAGCCACAGCAACGCGTGGCCGGGTTCAGCTAGTATATATATATATATATATATATATATATATATATATATATATATATATATATATATATATATATATATATAAAGGATCTATGTATAATATGCGCAGAAATAGGTCCTACCAATAAATCTAAGGATTCGCCTGATCGTGGTTGAGATATTGCAGACAAGGCAATATGTCGATATAGTCAGCTTCTCAATGCACGTCAGGTTGCATCTGGCCAACTCGCATACCGTCATCTAAAATCAATAGCATTATAATCTTAGGGATTGTTTGAAATTGTGTACTCTGTAAAAAAAATTATTTTCATAAAGAAATTGGTTGCGGAGAAAATGCATTTGTACTCATGGGTCTTTTTTACTGAGCCACTCGGTAGATTGGCCTAATTAATATCCGATGACACCTCTGGAACGAATTGAGACCTAGTTAATTAGTATAGGCCTATATGTCATCATTTGAAACACCATCTAATTAGGTTAATAATGTTGACATCTGAAACCTCGATAATATAATCAATATCCGTTGACCTTTGGAAAACTAGTTAATTAGGCTAATATCCGTTGACCCTTTGGAACCCATGCACTTGATATTTACATAATTATTAGTCTGTGTCCGTCAATGGTACTTGATATTTGCATATTAAATAGTTTATCTCCATCAGTTGTTGTCTACTTCTTCTTCTACTTACGTGTGAAGCTCATGTAATGATTTAGTCTGGTACCGTAACTGTCGCAAATCGAGAATCAAGATTGCTTTGTGGTCGTAAGCCTATTAGAGGTCATATTGGAGTACAAACAAAAATGGAATTCGAACTGCAGCGAAGTATAGGCCTTTAGATGATCACATTATGTTATAATTTTTCTATGCTGTGTCTTAATTAGTTTTATGAATTTAACAGATTGAGCAAGAAATTTGAAAGCAGCCTTGCTCTAAAACTAAAATGTGACCCAACAGAGTTTAGCGATAAGACGGACTAGATCAGTTTATCTTAAAATCTTCTAAGTACCGGTAGTTTCAGAGTAGCAGTTCCATACTCATCTTCAGTGTAAATTAGTCCTATACCTATACGTTGCGACTTGATTACACATCGTACAACTGATTGCTGATGCACACTGCACAGCTAGTGACCATTTAATTAATCAGGCTAAATTAGCCAACAGCATGTATAAACAGTAACGGTACTTAGCCTAAGTTCATAGGCCTACAGATTCTGATTAGGTCTAGACATGGCTCATAATTTATTAGGCTATGTTAAACGCATAAACTAAACTCTGTTGCTTCAACCTGCGTGCTTTACATAATATTCTCATTTGCCATCTTACACGAATCAGCGCATTTATATTATTTGTTCTGATATTGCGTTACTCGAGGGTAAAATGGCGATAATTGTAGACTACTTTGTTGAATTACTTGTTTGAGTGACAATCAGACTGACCAGAATGGGAGGAAGGAAGAAGGAGATGACGACGATGACGACATATGGAACCTCAGCAGCGTAGGCGAACAGATACATCGTCTTCGATCCGTCCTGTCGCCTTCGACTGATGTCCGCGTCAAAGCAATCGACCGGTACTTTACGGATTGGAAATGCATTCGTCGCTCTGCAATAATTGAATTGAATTGAATTGAATTGAATAATTATTCAATTCAATTCATTTATTGTAACCATCAACCATAAACAATAGTCATAGTTATAAGATGCTTCACATAATTAATCGGGTGGCAACAAGGAAGGCCCTAAGGGATAAATATCCCGCTAACAGGGCCACCTATTTACATGTGCAATTTTAACTGATGGCTAGACGGTTGACATCATGATTGAACAGTCAGTCAAATGAATGATAATCTGTGTTGTTAGTCGTGAACAGTGACACCTAAAGTCACCTGCACTCATTGCCTCTGTTTATAAGTAGTCCTTCTGTCAGTGGCGTAGCAAGGTTTTTGGGGCCTCTGTGCAGGGTTTCGATGGTGGGTCCTTCAATGCTTGAAACCATCGATTTCAAAGAAAATGTCTTGCAGAAACGTCTGGCTACTTTGCGATAGACTTTATTTGGTTTACGTTGAATTGAGCGCTCACATTTCGCCGACCTTCATCATCATCATCATCATCAATTCATCATTCATCGCCTACTCCACCAATGGGAGCGTTGCACAATGAGTTTATTCAATTTTTCCAACGTGTCCGGTTCCCAGCCACAGTGATCATAGTGATGGCCATGTTCAGGTCCATGCCCAGCCCTTCTAAGTCTTCATCTATCATCACGAGCCAAGGTAGATCTAGGTCGTCCTTTAGGACGCTTCCAGGAAGGCGGAGCCTGCGCCAGTAGTGCATGTCTAGAATCAGAGTCTGCAGGCATTCGAGCAATGTGCCCAAGCAGCCCAGGCGCCTCCACAGTAGCCTACCACATACCGTACCGTTCTTTGACCATGCAGCTCTAGCATAGACCTCCGCGTTGGAGATGAAGTCGGACCACTTGATGCCGCATAAGGCCCTCAAACACTTAGTGCCAAATGCGTCTAGGCGCAGCTGATCCCGCCTTCCGAATGACTATGTTTCAGAGCCGTAGAGGTGAACTCTCATGACATATGAGTTGAACAGTCGTATCTTGGTACTGAGGCTGATACGAGTGAACCAGATGTTATTTTTAGGGATCCAAACGCTTCGCCTGCCATTCCCAGACGTCTTGAAATCTCCGGGGTGCTCCGACAGGACTCATGAGTGAGCACGCTCAAATAGTTGAAGCCCTCAACACACTCGACCACCTCCCCCCTCAACCATGATGTCCGAAGGCCGTGGAAGGAAATCGCTCAGACTCTGCACCTTTGCTTCTGCCAATTGACGTGCAGACCCAACTCTGATGCCTCCTCCTCGAAAATTGTAAGGGTCGATGCTAGCAGATCATAAATTTGGGTCAGTAGAGATACATCATCGGCGAAATAAAAGTCAGTGAATGCAACTTCGCCGATATCAGCTCCTGGCATAGCCCTGGCAACTGTCCTTCCCACAACTCTATCCATTGCCACGTCAAACATGTCCGGAGCCAGGATACAGCCTTGCCGAACTCCCGACCTAATCCGAAACCAGCCACTGGTATCTCCCTCACACCGAACACAGCTGATGGTAGGCCTATCCGTATAGAGACCACGGAAGAGAAAGACCAGCTTATCAGGGATCCCGGCGATCTTCAGAAGCTTATAGAATGCGTCACGGTGTGACCATGGATGCCATGTAGGATGGAGAGGTTCCGTAGTGATACGAAACATCAGGAGGAAAATTTTGAAAGCAATTCGAGCACGGATGGGAAGCCAGTGTAGTTGTTTCAGAGTTGAAGTGATGTCGTCTCTGGGACCAAGACCTTTTATCCGGCGAGCGGCCGTATGTAGAACTGAAGATAGGGGTTGAAGACAGTGTTGATCACGGAAGACCAGATAGAACAGAGTTGCAATAATCGAGGCGATAGATGACGAGAGCTTGAGTGAGAATACGAAGGCAAGTTACATTCAAGCAACGTTTCACTTGTCGAATTCGACGAAGGTGGAAAAAGCATGCTCTGGCTACTGAAGATATATGTTGGTTCATCTTTAAACTGCACTGTACTGTCAAGTAGCACACCGAGGTCGCGAATCACATCAGATGGTGGAATAGAGCAGTTGAAGTCGAGGTCAAGAGTTTTTATTAATTTATCCCCTCCTGATGTTTCAGTGTGTAGGCCTACGTTGTGCATGTAGACTTGATTACATTCTGATTGCGGTCTGAGTCAATGTTTTACTTTAAGAATATCCAGAATGTAATCAAGTCTATACATGTATATTATATTATATAGGTTCGTAAGTCAGCATTAGCCTATAATGCCTTATATGATATTAAATTGTCACATTGTCTTAGGCTAGTGATCACTTTATAAGACGAAATGAGTAAACGGAGAAGTAGTTACCTCATGTAGTAGCCGATGACGCTGAGAAATATGAGAACGAGTAGTTCTAAGATGAAGGTGACGACTAAGAGACCTCGTCGAGTCGCATCGTACTTCTCCCTCGGCAGGATCTCCATAGAATGCTACAGCTGCAGCTGCCTTGCCAATCGAATCTGCAACAGCATGCAGCAGCAGCAGCAGCAGCAGCAGCGCCAGCAATATTTAGCCTGTCTTTAAAATAGGGTTAAAGTGGGTTCGATACGGATTAGAAGTCTATGAGCATACAAGCCAAGCAAGCTACGCAGCCTACTTTAGATATCCTACAGAGATTGATAAATAATCGATTATATGTGAAGTTCTAATTTTTTGCGCTCAGTTCTTTAATCTTCTGACATAAAATAATGGCTGCGCATGCAGTGAACCGAGGAAAAAATCCAGAATGTAAGATGAAGGTGAGATGATATCGGAAGAAAGAATTGAACTAGGCCTAGTAGCCCTGAAGTGTAAGATGCAGTAAAATTAGCAACTCTAATTGGAAACTGTTCACCGACATATTATTAATAACAATATTATTATGAACGGACGACAAAATAACGGATGACAATCGAACTGCGACTGAAGAACTGTGTATACGCTATTAGGTCTACATGGCTATTAGGTCTACATGGCTATTAGGTCTACATGGCTATTAGGTCTACATGGCTATTAGGTCTACATGGCTATTAGGTCTACATGGCTATTAGGTCTACATGGCTATTAGGTCTACATGGCTATTAGGTCTACATGGCTATTAGGTCTACATGGCTATTAGGTCTACATGGCTATTAGGTCTACATGGCTATTAGGTCTACATGGCTATTAGGTCTACATGGCTATTAGGTCTACATGGCTATTAGTTGACCGTCGAGAACATTGAACGGACGACAGATGACCGGTTAACCTACTAAATTATCTGGAAAGTAAGCAACCTTTGCGATGAGGTGAAATGGTTATAGGCATAGGCGTACGGGAGATTTCAGCAGTGGGGGGGGGGGCAAAGATTGAATTTATGCCCGAAAAATATATCCGGCAAAAGTTTACGACCTTTTTTTAGTCGTCGGAGGCCTGTGTTTGCCCGAAAAACTGGAGTTGCCCGAAATTTGAGTGGGGAGGCATTTGCCCCCCCCCCTCGGACCCCCCGCTTCGTACGCCTGTAGGTCTACACTCCTTCATTTCTCCTGTGGCATCAGGTGCCAGAATTTTTTGCCATTTCAACTGTAAATCTAAAGAACGACCAATAATTATTCTGACATCAAACGACCAGCAGTGGTCAGCGAACCACAGGCTGAACACACTTTCTGGGAACGGCACAACATAAATTATTCCTTTTCATTCCTTTTTGGATCCTTTTCGGTTCCTTTTCATTCCTTTTTGGATCCTTTTCGGTTCCTTTTCATTCCTTTTCGGATCCTTTTCGGATCCTTTTCGGTTCCTTTTCGGTTCCTTTTCATTCCTTTTTGGATCCTTTTCGGTTCCTTTTCATTCCTTTTTGGATCCTTTTCGGTTCCTTTTCATTCCTTTTCGGATCCTTTTCGGTTCCTTTTCGGTTCCTTTTCATTCCTTTTTGGATCCTTTTCGGTTCCTTCTTCGGTTCCTTTTCAATCCTTTTTGGATCCTTTTCGGTTCCTTTTCGGTTCCTTTTCATTCCTTCTCGGATCCTTTTCGGTTCCTTCTTCGGTTCCTTTTCGGTTCTTTTTCGGTTCCTTTTCGGTTTCTTCTTCGGTTAATCCTTGGAGCGATCGACGGCGCAGCGCCATGATAAGTTACATCCTCCTCTCCCTCCTCTGAAGCTTTGAAGAGATTCAAACTTCTGGCAAGTGCCAAGTGGCAACATAATTTTTGTTCTTCGGCACTCAGATTCCTCCATCAAGCATGATCCTAACAACAATTCTGCTTAGCTTTCAAAATACATTCATGAAATTGAAGAACATGTTGCTGTTCCAGTGTTCTTAGACCGGGTAGACTCTTGACACAAGGCTTGACTTCTGGCTGAGTAGAAATTCTGTCTATCAACGAGTCGTTGACGATCTATAGTTCTGTTGCCGAAGGCGTTTGTCGAACGAATCTTCTTTCTGCTGCTGCAGGCTGGATTATGTCTAAGTTAGGCATACAGTTTGGAAAAACAGACTGAGAAAATCCTTTGAGATGCAGATGTTTTTGAAGGTCAACTGTAAAACACTTGACTGGTAACTTTTTTAGTGTGTCGGCCAAGAAACTGTTTATTAACAGTCGTAGGCTCTAACATTGTCTGTATATAATAAATTTATAGGCCGCCCTATATGTACTAAAAATAAGCTAAGGCGCTGTTTTTGTGACAGTCTGATATATATATATACACCGGGTATATATATACACACTAATCGTCCATGTCAGACATTTCTATGAGAACTGGAATTGCAAGTGGAACTAAAAGTATAAATTTCTGGAGCTGGAACTAAAATTAATTCTAAGTAGCCTAGCCTAGGAAGTGGAATTAGAACAGGTAAAAAATTATTTGTAAAGAGGAACTAGAACAGGAATAAAAATAACGAGTGGAATTAAATAGGAATGGGAACAGAAAGTTAACCTGACGCCTAGGTAAGTTGGTAACCTAGGTAAAGTGTCACTTGTTATAAATTATCGTGTCGTCCGTTCAAATGACCATCATTCAAATGTCAGTACCCGGTACACCAACTGAACGATAGCAACGTTTTGCAATTGTCTATTTAACAAAATGTGAACAATAATGATTGTCTTGAATTAGCCTCATAGAGTGCGTGCATCGAACGCTACTTATGTAGGCTACTTACTCGAAGTAGGTTAACCAAAGAGGTAGGCTAAGATTTTGTTGAATAACATACGATGCTAAGATTGCGGACTGCATGGGAAGAATACAGTAAGTTGAAGAAAGGTCTTGAGGTGGTATTTGCTCAGTTTGTTCATAGAATTTAATCAAAATAAATTCTGTTTTGTGGGATTTAGGCATAGAGAACTATCGACATTGTGTTGCATATGCTATGATTTAGCGTAGGTCTACCTAAAAAGGAGCGTGAGATAGGCCTATGTTGGAAGGTCGGCCTGCATAATAACTTAAGTATGTCTAATTAAGATTCATGCGACAACGATCATCATTAAGATGAAGATAAACAGAGAATGAGTTCTCTGCTTGTGATGATGAAAAGATTGAATAGACGAGGACCGAGAACATAAACACGTGAGAAATATCCATAGGCGTAGGAGGCGGGGTGCATAGAGGAAATGCCCCCTCCCATTTCGGGCGAGTCTGTTTTTCGGGAAAGTAGGCCCAGTAAAATATCAAAAAAACTATAGGCCTAATTGAAGTTCAACTCTCTTTCCACAAAATATCTCCCAGTTTAAATTTACGCCGATAGAGTTAGATACTAGCATAAACATAACCACATAGCATAAATTCGATGGAAAAGTTCTGAGGTCACGGTGGCATTTTGTAAATAATGGTAAAATCGCAGCAAATTTATGAGCCGTAGTTTGCCCGAAAATCGCGGCAATTCGTGGCATTTGAGGAAAGTTACAGCATTCAAGCCAAGTGCCAAAAATCACGGAATTCACGGTTTGAACGACATCGAAAATTTCTACTAGGCATATCCCTATAGCCATGGAGCAAAACAGGAACGACCTGCGATCATCAACATTGATGATACAGGTCTGTATGTTCTGCAGCTGCAGATCCTATACACCGATCCGTTATTGAGACTTTTAGCGGACTCAAGCAGAACAGATGAGAGGTAGGCTCTCGAATCTCAACCATTTGGTGTTTAATGAACAATTGAACATCATTTAGGCTACTTCCTGTCCGTGCTCGCATAGGCCCACAATTTAAGATCCTCGCTCTGATCATAAAGGCTCAGCGGGGTCTTACCCCAATTATAGGCCTACTTCGTCCTCACTCAGCCTCCTCCCATCATCCAATTCGTTCATCAAAACAGACTTGACTTCTTGGTTCCTCGCTCTGGAACTGCTATGGCTCAGTTTCGATCATTTGCCTCAATTGGTCCTTCTCTTTGCAATGTGTTTTCTCTTTCTGTTTGCTCTATAATTTTGTCTGTCAGTCTCTCTTCTTCCTTCTCTCGTCTCAAAACCTGCTTCTTCTCGCGGGACGTTGCGCTCTGAACGGTACGTTCTCATCATGGCTGTTTTAAGGAATTTATTGAACTGCACAACCCCTTCTTTCCATTCCCAATCCCATCCTCCATGGTAAATTACTTCCAATCGCAAGACAATGACTTTTGCTGGTTTTAATTTACAGAAGTGCTTCTACAACTGCGCAAATCCATTTAGAACTGCACATTTTGTGTACAACTTCACGTTAAAAAGCCCTGCATGTTTCTCATCATATTTTCAGGTTTCTATAAATAGGCTAATTGATTAGACTATGCAATAGGCTACAATAGGCTAGAATATGCAATTATGAATTAATTTAATTGTTCACTTGAAGTTCAATTAACTGATTGTAGTTGAGTGTCAGGAATATTATACTTCAAAAGGCATGGATCGTAAAGTTTGCATTTTAGGCCTAAAATGAGGCCTATCCAGCCTGGGCCCATAAAAGTAGCCCGTCTCCAGGGTATTTTCCCTTCTGCTCTTTTCTCCGGGTGTGGGCGCAAGAATAGAACGCTGCTTTTGTAGAGAAAGATAGATCTCTATATAAGTGCACGACATCGCGATTATTCCGGACTTATTTTTCTGGCAAAAGTAAAATCTCCCTCCCCCCGACTGCTGAAATGTCCTCTGCGTCTATGAAAATATTCCGTAAGTGACAGAGCGCATGTCGAATGAGTGCCAAGCATTGTAAATGAATGAACGTGAAAAAATGTGTGTGACTTAATCAAAGATATGGCAGAAGAAGATCGAGTTTCTAAACACACAGTGGAGACGCGTTCAATGGAAGTCAGCGAAAGCGACAAGAGAAGAAGACAGAAGTCTGCATGCTACTCACCTAATAAGTATTTAAGTAGGTCAGAGGTTTTCGATTCTATGTGGGTCACGAAGTCGTCGTCGTCGTCGTCGTTAGCCTATCTTTCGACCAAACGTCGGACGATTGATCGAAGATCGATGATAGACAATAATTGTCTTACATCTGTTTATGCTGATGCATCGATCATATTTAAGAGTCATTTATTTCCTCAGAATTATTCATGTATGATTAGCCGTTGATTCTAATCCATCATCTGCAGATTAAGAGAGAATTTCCTTGGCCACAGATCTTGCGTCGTCTCCACCGCCGCCACCGCCACCTATGTCGTCATCATATGGACACGATGGTTGAGATGATTCAGTTGCACCTGCTGCTGCAGTCCACTCTCCCATTCGCTTGCTCTGCTCGCAGTCGCGCTCTGTTAGCCAACCGTAAACACAGAGTAGTTGCTGCGGCAGCTGAGCGTGCGTGCATCGAATACGATTTATTATTAAAAATGAGCGTTCGATGTAGGGCTGTTACTGTAGGCAGGTGAGCTTCTGGCCTTTCACAGACCGTATAGGCCAATGCATAGGCTACGCTTCTGTGCGAATGCCTGGCCTTACACGCACATCGACCAGAACGCCTCGTCAGAGAAGAAATTTTTTACACAGTCATGCATTGCAAGTTCACGTATCAGTTGAAGCGTGTGTCTGACTCATTAACTGGCTTGTATTGATTTCGGATGTAACGGCTAAATCTCATAAGGAGAAATCCATTAAGCAATCAGTTGCTGACATTGATATAATTATAAAAGCTGCCTAATGCTTATGTCAGTAGTAGGTAATATGCTGATCTTAACGCAAACTATGGCAAGGTCAGCGATAAAGGTCAAGAATATCAAACGTCAACGTTAATTATCTAGGGTTCATAGTTAAACATAAATTAGTAAGGCATTAAATGTCAATATTAATTAGTTAGGGTTCAAAGTTCAGCGCTAACTATGAAGGGTCTCAAATATCAATTAGATACATGTCACCTGACAATATTAATTAGACTAGTTATGTGTCAAAATTAATATTAATTGTATAGATGTCAAATATAAATTAGCCAGGGTTTCAATGTCAGCATTAATTGTTCAGCATAAAAGTTCCATATTAACAAGCCAGGATTCAATCGCCAACATTAATTAGCTAGGTTTCGATCGTCAATATTAATTAGCTAGGTTTCGATCGTCAACATTAATTAGCTAGGTTTCGATCGTCAATATTAATTAGCCAGGATTCAATCGCCAACATTAATTAGCTAGGTTTCGATCGTCAATATTAATTAGCTAGGTTTCGATCGTCAATATTAATTAGCTAGGTTTCAATCGTCAATATTAATTAGCTAGGTTTCAATCGTCAATATTAATTAGCTAGGTTTCAATCGTCAATATTAATTAGCTAGGTTTCAATCGTCAATATTAATTAGCTAGGTTTCAATCGTCAATGTTAGTTATCTGGGTTTCGACAAGGTCCTGCTATTATAGTGCAGTTATAATAGTGCATTTTGTTGACCATGGATACAAAATATACCACCAACATAACCATTGAGACTCGCCTCATTTTAAGAACACATTTTGCGTTCAATGACCTTATGACTCATCAGATCAAGATCAAAAGTCAAAGGTTATGGTCAAGGCAGCGAACCAAGGTCACTGGGAAAGTATATAAAATTATATCAACGAATCACTTAGATAGGCATTGATCATTAATTAGATTGGTTTTCAAATTTTAGTTACCTAGGTTCCAAAAAGGTGAGTGGATGCTAGATAGGATTTCAAATTTTAATTTCCTAGGTTCCAAAAAGGTGAGTGGATGCTAGATAGGATTTTAAATTTTAATTTCCTATGTTTCAAAGGTGAGCGGATGTTAGATAGGATTTCAAAATTTAATTGCCTAGGTTCCAAAGGTGAGCGGATGTTAGACAGGATTTCAAATTTTAATTAAATAAACTCCAGAGTTCAGCAATGTTAATTACCTGATCACCCATCGCAGTCCCTTCTTCAGGTCTGATGAAGCTTTTAAGGTTTCCAAAGATAAAAAAGTTATTAATTGTCTCAATTTGTCTGGCCACCTAGTGTGCAGACCTCCATCAGCTTCAAAATTGAACGGCTGTTAATTAGCTTAACTAGGTGTCTTTGTGTCTGTCTATGTGTTTATGCATGTGTGAGTGTGTATGAGTGTTTGTGCGTTTATCTCCGTTTGTGTGTGTTTATGGTGGATGGTTGTATACGTAGTTGTAAGAAAGGTTTTTCCGTTTTTTATTCTCTCCCAAAAACGTGGTTTTTTGGTTTCTTTATTTTTCCTATCGTTTTTTTATCGTTTTTTTTAAAAAATTCTTTAATTTATTTATTCATTTACTTTCTGTTATAATTTTCCTTAATTATAATATTTTCTGATATTCCTTATGTTTTCCGCTAACTCTCAAGGATTCAGCTAATAATATTTTTCGGTCCAGCTTCTACCATCTACTACGTTTACGTGCCATTCGGCGATCTGACTCTTCGTCGATTTTTTCTTCTATGGTCAATGCATTCATCTGTTCCCGCATTGACTACTGTAGTTTATTGCTCATTGACCTACCTAAACTCCGCCTTGGTCCTATCCAATCGATACTTAGGGTAGGGTGAGGCATAACGCCTATAGTGTGGGGAAGACGTCCCAGGTGAATATCTTTGCAGTTGGCGACTTTTGGTGGGATTGGATAACTGCCCATGACAGCAGACGCCACTACGAATTCTTCTTCTTTACGTTCTCTGCCAAGCGGCAGGTCCAAACGTCCAATGTCTCCACGTTTCCCGCTGTTGTGTCATGTCCTTCAGTTCTCTGTAACCTATCCCTCTTCCATCATCCAGTCTAGCAGTTTTTGTCTAGGCCTTCTTCTGCACCTCTTTCCCTCCAATCTTCCTTCAATTAGGCCAGCCTTGCGCAACCTGCGGCCGTACGGCCGCATGCGGCCGTGAGAGGAATTATTGGCGGCCGTGGACGCAAATCCAACTATAACATACTGGCGGCCGTTTGTAGATAAATTCATGAATATTTTTATTTCATTGTTTTGAAACTAAGGTTATGTGAAGCAGATAGTTGCATTTGTGCTTTCTAGTGTAGGCTATGAAGCACACGCGTACTCACCCACCTACGTAGGCTCAGGGATGTAAGTGGAAAATAAGAAGTGCCGGTATGGATTTAAAGACCATTCCAGGTTTTTCTAAGGGAATTTTTACAAGTGTACTATCTCAGCCTCTAACGATTAGGGGGTCTGGGGGAGCGTCGTAAGCTCCCCCAGCGGGGTCTGGGGCGGAGCCCCAGCCGACAACGCATTTTAGAGCAATTGAAGTCAAATGAGACCTGTTTTGGCAATACATTTAAGTGATTATTCATTCACCTAAAATTGATTAAAATTTGAATTTTATTTTAAAAAACTGAAAACTTAGGCGTATTACTAGGAAATAGCATAGGCTACACCAAAACGTGCAAAATTGTTACTAGACTTTATACTATGCCCTAGTGTTTTTAGCTTTAGGCCTATAGAAATATACAGATAGAGCAATCATAAACTGCAGACAGTGGAGAGGAGATCTGCTATAATCATATGATATCGTATAGTCACTATAGTGTGAATCTGATAAACTAGTATCATAGAAGTTTCCATAGATCGTAATATGGATGTGATGATTCCTTCGTTGTTCGATCAGGACAATGTGTGTCATCAGCAGATCTGCGTCCTTTCTTAATCCAAGACACTACATAGTCGCTCGGCTTAAATTTGGACAGTGGTGGACCAACGCATTTCAGAAAAACCAGTTGTGCCAAGTGTGCCACATTTAACCTACTTCGGATAGGAGTTGAAATGTCGTTCATGACACTGAATGTCCTCTCGCACTCTGCTGTTGATACCACATATGTGTCAACAGCGTGAAACAGCTGTTGGAGTGCATGCCGCATCTTCGGAATCGCCGTCCCTCGGCTGTCGTCCCGGAATTCACGGAAGGCCAAAATGCAGGTTCTTTCGTCAATCTTCATTTTCTCACATAAGAACTTTATTTCTGCTTCGCCAAAGAGAGCATCGCATTCCTTGTCCTTCCAGCTGTCTTTATTTAGCACATCGATGCTGGCCAATAGGTTGTTGTATTTCTGAATGTTGGCCTCACGAGCTTTTTCGCTTGTGCCAACGTTTGAAGATTCTGTGGTCTGCATGCGACGGCGAAGATTGGCGGCGAGACTCTTAAAATATTGTCCCTGTCGAAGTTCGATATCTACTTTTGTATTTGTGCCCAGACGAATCCCTTTGAAGCTGTTTTCCGCAATGCCTGCCTTGGCTTCTTTAAGATATGGACCAGCGTTGTCAGCCATTGATTCCAGGACGCGTATTTGACGGTCCACAAGTTTTTGTGCCCGAGTTAAGGTCATATCACGCTTCTGCAACTCACGTGACAGGTCACCTAATTCAGTAAGTGCGTCAAGCATCACCCCAACATTATTGACGAAGCCAACAGCGGTGAGACGTTTATTTAGGCCACTGTACTTCTGACGGGTTGTGTGGTCTCTCTCTGGATCTGTGGATGCAGATAGAAAGTGTGCATATAGAGCAGGATAGTTTGTCCACACTGCTTTGAGTGTTCTCTCGCTGCTTGAAACCCAGCGTATGTCAAAAACGCGCCCTATTGACAGTATCTGGCTTTCCAGCAACGCTGCACATGCTTTAAGTTCACGCTTGTTCTTTGGTGAAGCGTGGTATGTTGTGTATAATTTGTCGATGAAAGACTGAAAATTGTTTAGCCCTGTAACTTCCTTGTTTGTATCACCAACTGCCAGCTCAAGTCTGTGATTAGCGCAATGCCACACAAAGATATCGGGAAAGTCTTTGAGTAACAACGTAGCTACTCCAGATTTGTTACCCAACATTGTCGATGCGCCATCTGCTGCAAAGCTTATAAAATGTTTTTTCAGATAGGCATCATTAAATCCATGAGAATCAAGACATTTCAAGAGCGACGCAGTTATTGTTTTTGCATCAGCACTTGAGAGCTCAACCAAGTCAAGGAAGAATGTTAGTGGCCCAGACTCATTGACAGCAGCACGCATACAGACAGTAAGAACTGTGAGACCACTCGCTGATGTTGACTCGTCAATTAAAACAGAAATTTTATGTTCGTTGACAATGATGTTGGCAACGAGTTTCTGTCGCATCTCATTCGCGACATGTGTGATGATATTTGTGCAAGACAGGCGTGTGTGAAGTATGCGACCCATGTCGATGCCGTTCAGTTGCTGCAAGTCAATGTCGTCTGGTAGATCAGAGAACGGACGCTCCTTCTTTGCAATTTTATATGCAGTTCGGAAAACTCTGCATGTTGTCTCGTGTTCGTTTTTGCTATGTTTTGCGTTTGCCTCCTGCAGTAAGTTTTTCTTTGCCGTTTCCGCAATCATCTCAGCAGATTGGTGAGCCTTACTGGTTTTGTGATCGTACATCTTCTTACGAAGTGACTGTTGCTGTTCACCGAGTGTACACCCAAATGGTTCAACACGGATGTTCACCCATTCGGTAGACAGTTTTATTCCTTGGAATTGATGAAGTTTTACAGATTTAGCTGAAAAACAAACTGAACAACCAAGCTTCCCGTTTTGGCAAAGCAACCAGCTGTATTCCTCGCATTTTGACACATATTGTTTGAGAGTCCAGCATTGTGGAAACGATGGGCTGTGCTCATCAATATCTTTAACATCTATGTTACTATCGCCTTTTTTGTCTGCGTGCTTACTCGATACCTCAGATACTGAGTTACAATTTTTGGCATCAGAAACGAACGGTAGTTTGTTGACATCAGTACTGTCTTCGTGATCAGATGCAGTTGAAGGAGTGATTACATCATGCGAGCAACATTGACCTACAGCTTGACCTACACTAGTAATGAGGCTGACGTAGTGTGTCTCTCCCACGAGGCCGATGTTAATGATCATTTCATGCTGCGTATCATTTCTACTTACACTATCGTCCTCATCAGTCTGCAAAGTTAGTTCGGTGACATGACCATTATCATGCAGGACGCGAATAGTTCGTGAAACACTCGCACCAACAGCACGCAACATGATCTCATCAACCCACTGACCAATTTTCGACTGACGCATCAGGTATGAGTCGACGTCCTTGTCACGATGGCTTATCAAGAACTGTTCATTCATGAGCTGTGGATGTGAACGAAGGAACGATACTGCTCGCTGCCTGAGACATGCTGTGTCAATGGATATACCCTGAGCAGACAGCTGGTGCACTACAGCATGAAGTCCACAGTCACCATCAGCCGGAACATCAAATATGCTGAAATTTTTCTCTGCAGCCACCTGAACGAGAGATTTCTTTGCCACTTCAAAGCTGACATATTCTTTGGGACTTTTATGTACTGTGATCACTTGTGCACCTTTAAAAATAATTTGTTCACCGGCGTTTAATGACACGTTTAATGAATCAAAATCCAGAGTTTGTAAACTCCGGTAGTCCTACAGAAATAGAACTTCATGCGTATTCCAAGATCGCTATAATAAGCAGTGTCTCAAGCAGTTGTAGAATATAAGATATATATATATATATATATATATATATATATGCGTGTGTGTTGTCGATTCCAAATAGAATCCTGTATATATAAATATATAACTGGCCCAGTTAGCTACATCGAGGAACTGCTGTTGGTAAACTTCGGTACACCTTCAGGCTGTAGGTGGGACAGTCTCTGAGTAGTAGTGTTCTTGAAGGGGGTACATCCCACTTCTGTTTTATAATCAATATTTTGCATCAGTCATTCTCAAATGTTACCATTCTATAATTATTTTCCCACTTTTGTTTCGATACCCATATTTCGGTAAAAATTGTATTTTAGGGTATTTAATTAGGTAGTCGTGCTATTATATAGGATGTGTTTCAGTTTATTTTTACGCTAAAATATATACACTAAACAGTTTGTAGTCTGTACTAAGTCTGTACTAAGTACTAGCCTGGAAGTATCTTGACTGTTTTTGGGCTCGCAAAGGACAGTACACTCTGGCGAAGTTTTTTATTTGGAGGCCCGGCAGCCATAATAGTTAATAATAATTATAAACAAAATGACATTATTTAATTTAACAGTATTAGCGTAGTCCGCCACCTACTGCTACCGAAAATTAAGTGTATCGGCGAATATTTTACCGTTAAAACCTTGGCTGCAAGAGGTCAGTAAGTAAGTAAATTGTATGCTGCAGATATACAATAGCAAGTAAGGAGGTGGATTCAGACAAATGACTAACGCAAAAAACCATCCATTAGGCCACTTCGACACTAAAGCACTACTTGACTTGCATACCGTCAATACCGGCATGTCTTTGCGCCATACCGGTATGGCATTTTATCCTGGAGAGGTGCCGGTATGCTTTCAGCCAAACTGAAGAGGTGCCGGTATGGCATACCGTCTCATACCGTCACACTTACAACCCTGCGTAGGCTAAATGAACGCGCGGGCGCCCCCACCATGCATTTGTCCGTCGTATCACGTATGTGCGCACGTATCTTAGAGGTATCAGCTGCGTATGTGTCCTCCAGATATAGCTCAAAGAACCCGTCAGAGTACTAATATTTCATACCCAGCCGGGCCAGCCCCGGAAGTGAATCATACGATACGGACTAAGATTCCTCCACTAATGACCGCTGCTGACGGGAGAGAGTGACCAATGAAACTTACACCACAGATAATTTTCAAGTATATTAGGTTACAATGTACAACTGTATCTGTGTAGGGCAGAATGGAAAACAGGTGGAAAAGAAAGCTGCGTGGGGCTCAGACCTTGATCATGCGTTTATCTGACTTCATGAATAGATCACCCACTCACTGCTGAAATTCGAAAAGTTCAAACCCTTCATTTTCCTTCTCGGCGTTACGCGCCACAGCGATCGTCTGCCGGACGCTCCTTTGCCCCTCCCAGAAACCTCGATTTTACCCCCGCCCCCAGAGGAGGGGACTAAATTAAACATAGGCAGCCGTGGTAAGAATGTGAGCCTTTGAAGCGGCCAACACTGACGAAAAGGTTGCGCACCTCTGAATTAGGCCTATTTCTTTCTGCAGTGAGTCACCTCTTAGCAAATGTCCCACCCAAATCTTTTGTCTTATCTTTATTGTGTCCAGCAATAAAGTCCTTGTGGTGATCTTGTGGTGGTCCTCAAGGGGGGCTGTCGTCGTCCACCAAACGACCGTGGTGATCTTTTCTCTTCTACCATCGTTAGTACTTCTTCATTTGAAACGTGCTTTGTCCAACTGATTTTCTCCATCTTTCTCCATACCCACATTTCAAAAGCTTCCAACCTCTTGACGTCTTCTTTTCTCATTGTCCATATCTCTGCGCCATATAGCCTAACGTCACACTCCATATCAATGTTTTGACCATTCTTTTCTTAAGATTTCTATTTAGCCCTCCTCTTGGCAATTCTTTTCTTTTTAAGAATGCCTCTTTGCCCATTGCTATTCTCCTTCTTATCTCTTTATGACATTTGGCGTCGCTTGACATTAACCCTCATCCTACCAAGTGGGGTCCGTTCGGACCCCAAGCACATAAACTGCTGAGCAACTTTTTTGCAATAAATGATTAAGAGTCGGCATTTTATGAATTTGTCTATAGGCCTGTCCTACATGATATGCTGTGGCTACTTTTTTGAAAAAAAATTATATTGAATTTTTAATCAATTATTTTCTGTTGGGGTCCGAACGGACCCCAACGTAAAAAAGCTTACGTATCAGCCTTTTAGCCAATGTAGAGCTGGATTTCTGCAACTTTGCAACACAAGATTTGGGTTCTACGACTGTTTTTCAAAGGACATTTCGTCAAGGTAATGTTATTTATGTGCATAACCCAAAACATACATGCATACATATATACAAACATACACACACATACATACAAACATACATGCACACATTCATATATCACGAACGTATGTACATAAAAGCAAAACGACATGCATGCATACATGCATGCTGAATAGTAACATATATTCATACACAAATACATGCAAATATGCACACGCATGCAAGTATACATACAAGCATACATACATACATATATACAAACATACATGCATACATTCATGCAAGAATACCCGCATGTTTGACAATAATGCTCTTCATGTGTGTATGTATATTGATGCATGTATAATTGTATATACGTATGAATGTATGTATGTTTGTATGTATGCGTGTATGTATGCATGTATGCATGCATGTATGCACGTATGTATAATGTACGAACGTGCTTACATACATGCGTACGCAAATGCATACATATATGTATTCACACATAGTTACGTGCATACATAAAAACATTCATGCATAGATACTGCTTGCATACATACATACAAACATGCATACATATATGCATGCATAAATACATACACGCATACATACATAAATACATACAACATACATACATACAATACATACGTGCATACAATACATACATATATACATAAATACATGCATACATACACAATGTATGTATGTATTGCATGTATGTATGTGTGTATGTATTGTATGCATGTATCATACATATATGCATACATACATACATACATACATACATACATTCATATATACATACATACATACATACATACATACATACGTACATACATACGTATGTATGTACAATGTCGTACATACATACATACGTACATACATACATACATACATACATGCATAATGTATGTATACATGTATGTATGTTTGTATGCATGTATGTATGTACGCATGTATGCATTATACATTCATACATACATACATATGTGCATACATACATTCACAAACACATACATAATAGTACGTATACATGCATATTATACTTACATGCACCTCTGCATGCATACATACATACATATATACATACATACAAACATACATACATGTACATGCATTTATACAAACATGCATACGTGCATGCATAGGCTACATATATACATACATATACGCAATTATATATGTATGTTTGTGCGTATATATACAAGTATGTATGTATATATGTATATATGTTTGGGGTCCGTTCGGACCCCAGTTGGTAAACAACGTATGTAATACGTGTTGGTAGGATGAGGGTTAAGCTTCCCAAATAGCAGAATTCCTTCACCTGCTCTATTTCTTCTCCATTTATTTTTATACATATAGGCCTAGTTGTTTCCTTTTCCTTACTGATCTTCATAACTTTTGTCTTCTTGATGTTTATTTTCATGTTGTATTGTAGCGCCGTACTCACTCGCCAGGTGGCCGCCTATTCTTGTTTCTGATTCTTGTCTTCCTAGAGTTCCGGACCGGACCACCCGCGAGAGGGCTAACTGTTGGGGAAATGTGTACTTTGCCAGGTCCTCGGACAGGGAAAACCTAACCCCAGGTTCTAAGGAAAGATACTCTTCCTCTGTGTCCCGGCCAGCAACCGTAGTTCTTACTTCCGTGGGGAATCGGGTCTCTTTACCAAGTTCTACACCAGGAAATGGGCGAGTGGTGGCTGGACAAAGTCCCACGGTCGTTTGGTGGACGACAACAGCCCCCCTTGAGGACTTATCTGGGTTCGTTTCCCATTCAACAGTTTTCTCAGACCCAACTCCCCTCGAACGCAATTCGGTTACATTCTTTATCTCCTCTTGGCTATTACTAACAATGGAGGCCAAGGTATCAAAGCGCTCTATGATTTTCAACAGCTCCTGGGACATAACTTCTAACCTCTCTTCTTGTCCTTTAACCCTATCGAGAAGGTCCCCATTGGGCCCTTCCAGCTGAGCTGAATCAGAGTCGTCTAAGCCTTCTCCTTCTGACTCACTACTCTCGCCCTCTTCCTTCTTTTCCATTTCGTTTTCCGACATTATTATTTTCCCTCTTATTAATCACCCCCAAAAAATTCCAGTATTAGTTTTCAGATTTTCTCCTTAATTATTTATTAAAGTTCAATTTAAAAATGTCAATTGTTTTATCATTACAGAGACAGAGGAGCCTCTGAGGAGGCCTACCGACGAAAAGGTGAACGTCCGGTTTTCAATCAAGAACGATGGGAGCGATAGGGATCACCTCGGGATCCAATTAATGAAATTTACACTTTAACCTAAAACAATTATTGTCGTTGTTAATTCTTATACAATCTACTTTGCATTCATGTTTCTTGATTAAAGATGAAATGAATTATCCGACTATTCTCGTCAGTAATTATTATAAAACATTCAGAAAATGCACAATCGTTAATTTTCAATCTGAATCATTATATTGTAAGGTGACACCAAATACTTCCCTTCCAATTCCAGAGAAATGTCTGAAGGAAATCTGTCAGGTTTCTGCTTCAATAGAAATTCTTCCCACAGGTTATTTTTTATATCGGCCTTGTTTCGGGTCAGAATTTGGACAATTTGACAATTTCGGAGCGTCCCAAAATCAGCCCACGTCAGTCACGCAAAGCGGATCAATCCTTTTTCTCCAAAATAGCTGTCGAAAACCCGTAAAACTTCACTTTTACGACACAAAGACAAATTTCGGTCACAAAGACCTTCAACAGTTCCTTCTCCTTCAACGGCCCACAGTAAACTAACTAGAATGACGCCAAAACGCTCACGTGACAGGAGGGAAGCCTCCTGATTGGCCAAGATTGCATCAGCCGACATCACGCCACCGCGAAAGTGCATTCGACGTGCATCCCGAGCTATTATTAGCCGTTACATAATCGAACTTAAATTAAAAATAGTTATTTTCGAGCGCGTTCCGAAATTAAGCGATATAAGATTAGGCCGGCCGCCGGTGACCATCGTTACAGTATGTTACATATTATAGGAAGTTATAAGGTCACCAATTTCTTGTTTCGGTGGAAGACAGAAAATAAAAGTTTGTTTTTCGTGCCTGTTTTCTAATTCTCGTATACAATTCATTCAGCTGTATTTGCGCAGTTTAGACCTACACAAGAGATCGGCATGAGCCTTAGCCTATGTCATTATTTAGCTAAACAAGTGCACAACAAAAAAAATATGGCTTTAAATTATCGCTTCAGTTTAACCCTCGGGCTACCAGGAGGGGGGTGGTAACCACCCCCCCTAGGTTTTTCCCAAATAAAACTTTTTGCGTTTGGAATAAAATTTCGACGTTTTAGTTGGCTGTAGAGGATTCATTTGCGCACATTTTGAGCTAGAATGTGTGATGATATACCATACCATTCAAAAGTTATACCCGATATACCCGAGGCACCAGGGGGGGTGGATACCACCCCCTTAGATTATCGGCTGTATCTTATCCGTCCTTTGACATGAAGAAACACAAATTACACCATTCTGTAGAGGGAATTTGGGGCTACATTTTGGTGGTCACGGAGTTGTCTTTTGACAACCGGAAGTGCTCAAAATAAATTAAAATATATAAAAAGGTGTTTTATTTTCATAAAATTTTCATGTTTTTCTTATTAAAAATTATTCATAATTAATTTTTCAAGAGAAATAAATTATGCCATTCTATAGAGGACATTTAGGGCTATCTTTTATACTAATTAATTTGATATTTGATGACCGGAAGTGCTCAAAATAAATTTAAATGTGTGAAAATGTTGGGGGGTTTTTTACAACGCAAACCGATAAGTCTGCGTAAACGTTTTTCAGCAGCTAATACATGTTTTTTTCTTTTTATTGTAATTAAAACTTACTTATTACTAGTTTTTATAGTTGGATATTGGACTTTATTATAGACCTATGTAAACTATTTTTAATTAAATAAATTATGTTAAAAACACACAGAATCTAATATTTTGCTTATGCGAAAGTATACATTTTGTGGAATCGACGGGCGCCTACGGTAAAAAATTCATAACTTCGGGGTGCTTTCATATATTTTAAACCTAAATATACCATTTTGTGCAGAAATGAATTCTGAATCCATTGGTGTATTACAAGTTATGATATCTCAACCAAACACAAAATCCAGGGGGGTGGTAACCACCCCCCCCCTGGTAGTCAGTGTTACAAAAAAGCTTGGTAGCCCGAGGGTTAACAAAGAACCGACAAAATCAATAATAACAGACAACTATATGAATGGGGCAAAAGGCCTCATACGCTGCGTGGGCAAAGAGCTTCCCGGGGCGTTTTCCCCATTTCAGATGGAGACGCCTATTTCGTCAATATATTTGGTTAATTTCATATAATTTTTTGTGTTACACGATAGAGGCATATTCATATAATAATCGTCCTTATTTTGTGCGATAAGACTTATTATGTAGGCTAAATGGTGTATAATTGAATTTGAAGACGGTGCGAAATTACATGCGGAAAACACAGCGTGCAGCATAGTTCAACTTGACTAGATGCGGCTCTTGAAGCCATCAAAAATGGACAGTTTAGGCATAGGCTACACATTGAATTTAGCATTTTCTTTTGAAATTTAGGAGTGTGAGACATAGCTCTCAGTTAGGCCTATGCCTCTTTTGTTTTTCTTCATTTGGCACATTTTTATTGGACTTTTAACAATAAATAGGCATCTACAGAAGAATATAACAATGTAGTCTACAGCTCATTTCAGTCTATAGCCTAGATCTAAGCCAATGAAGTCATAGATGTAAAAAACGATGGAAACGGAATAAAAAACGGAAAAAACCTGGTTTTTTCGAAAAAATAAATAACCACAAAAAACCGATAAAAAACCGAAACGGAAAATAATTTGACTTTGCTGCATCTAAAACCGCATTTTAACCTTGTAAACCTTGATTGGGAACGTAGGCCTAATACACGCAGGCTATCTTTTAAATGATGATGTTAAACGATGAAATAATGACTTTAGTTAGCTGAACCCTTTAGAGTTGACGGAAAACATAAGAAATATCAGAAAGAAAAAAATCTAGGGAAATAATAACAGAAAGTAAATGAATAAATAAAGATAAAGAAAAAATAAAAAAACGAAAAAAAACTATGGGAAAAATAAAAAAACGAAAAAAACGACGTTTTTGGGGAGAGAATAAAACACGAAAAACCCTTTTTTTACAACTATGATTTAAGTCATTATAGGCCTATTTTTGTCATCCATTCTGTAAGTTTTCGTCATTCTAATTCTTGTATTGCCTTTGGGCAGTTTTTTGTTTGAATATTATTATTGTGACTGTCAAAAATGAAAAGAATCCAGACAGTTGCATAACGTTTTAGCAATGTTTAAATTTATTGCATGGTTACGCCAATGACAGGGCAAAATGCCCCGCCATTGGGCTTCTTGCCCCATGCATGGGGCAAGAAGCCCTTTCACGCAAGTTTAATAAAAAAAAAATTGAGTTTTCCTAAAATTGGACTAACTTTAAGTACCGTAAAATAAACATTTCTACTGATTAGTGCATATAAAGCAGCTAGCCTACTCGTCACCAATTTTGGTTTATTTCGGATTGCGCTACTTTACAGTGGGTGATGTTAAACGGGGCGTTCTGCCCCACCCTACTCTAATGCATCTGCTCGTTTGATTGCTCGCCTCCCTCGTTTCTCTCACATTTTGACTTTCATGACTGAGCACCTTCACTGGCTTCCTTTGACTGCCCGGATTCAATATAATTTCTTTACCTATTGGCCTAAGATGTTTTTGGGTCATGCGCTTCGCTACCTTCGTGATCTCATTATTGGAAGCCTTTCTCAGTTAGGCCTACCGTTGATCGTCCTCTTCGCTCTTTAGATCGTCATGATCTTCTTGCACCACGATATCGGACTGCCACAGCCCAACACCTTGCCTTTGCCTCTGTCTGCCCTTTATTTTGGAATGGCCTTCCTACTATTAGGCTTATTCGTGCTAAGATTTTATCTGGAGCTTTAATTACTTTTTCTGCCAGGTGTCCTAAGACTTCTTTCCCAGGAGTTCTTTGCACTGGGAGCGCCTCTGATTAGATTGTGTTGTGAGAGGCGCTTTATAAATCCAAAAATATAATAGATCGTAACTCTGTTCTGACACAAAGTTTGTTTGTATGTGCACTTGTTATAGCGCCCCTTCAAGATCTCTCTACTCAGAGGCGCTCCCGAATGCAAAGCATTACTATAATGCATCGTAGTTTCACGCTCAAGCGCTGAGCAATTGTGAGTGAAGGACTTGCCCAAGGTCCTTACGCGGCGAGGTGGATTTAATTCGAACCTCGAACCTTCCGGCTTCAAGGCAACGACGCCACCACTGCACCACCGCGCGCCACAAAGTGAATGCGATCGTGGATTTTTTCGAAATTTGAAGACCTTAGGCGGTAAGTTAATTATGCCTAGGTGTGATTACTTGTGTGAGCATCTTGTCATTTGTTCCATGTGATGTTTTCTTCATTAGGTTATAGGCCTATTAAAGAACTTTAAGTCTTAGATAAAGGAATACCGTAGCCTAGCTGCAATTCTTGAATGATTCAATCTGACAAACCGCAGAATGATTACAGTACAGGTTATACGAAATACGGCCCATTAGGCCTATAGCACGACACGCAGGTCGGCTTTACAGCAGCTTAACATTAGGGGCCTAAGTAGGCTATAGGCTACTGGATAACTCCTCTGGTTCGGCCAAGTCAGAAGTGGGAGGGGCTATCTTATTTTCAGCAGAACCCACCGTTACCCGAGTCAAGCAACACAACAGCAAAGCGCCAATTGATGGCAGCTAACAGAAACTTTAATAAGGCTCGAACCCGGGTCGCGTGGATGACTCTCAGTTTAGGCCTAATGACCAGCGCTTTCTCAACTGGGTTTCCTATCATTTGGTCGTAAGTGATTTCGTCGTAGTCAATTCGTCGCAATTTATGTCGTCGTTAATTAAATCGTCGCTATGTAATTCGTCGCATGCAAGTCGTCGTATTCAGTCGATCGTTTTTCATGTCGTCGTCCAATAATATTGTCGCAGTTTATTTCGTATTATATGTATATAGGCCTAGGCCTATCTTTAGGCCTAGACTGCCTAGTAGTAGGCTACAACAACAAAAATCATTAATGTGCCAAACTAATTTAAAAACTGACATTTAATTAAATTCATAGTCACGTAGTTAAGTAAAAAGTAGGTTAAAAGCACAATAAAACGTAGGGCCCTAAGCACGATATGTAGGAGTCCTGGAGTAGGCTAACTCTTACTTAGGCCGATTGAGTCAATTTCAAAATGCAATGCTGTGAGCAAAGTTTCTCAGGTAGGGCCTATTGCAAAATGTTGTAATTGTTGTATGAATCCACTGTTTTGATCCTATTGTAATTTGTCAACAGCTTTAGCCTAGGTTTTTATAGGCTATTTCGTCTTCTTTTGCTGAGTGGGATGACCAGCACGAATTCTTTCATTTCACATCGCCAATTATGTCCTCCCGCTCACGTCTCTCTCCTTTGTATAGCCTAAATATAACCCTCAGAGACTGCCTTGTGATTTTCTCTGCTACTCGTAACAAACGTTAACTTCGACATTGTGGTGATTAGCCTACTAGGCGTAGGCCTACCTTAGATTATTGGGTTTAGCCTATATAGGCTAGGCCTATTATATAGGCGACGTCGACTCGAAGTCTGAGATGACAGACGCTCATTAGGGTACAGAGTCTGAGTAACAGAGTACCCAATGGTGAGCAGCACCCAAATGTGAGCATCCCCTATATTTCACAAAATCATCATATATTCGGTAGCGCCACACTGCGAATAGGCCTATCCATGGTAGTAGCCATAAGCACACCAGAAAATGTTTAAATATACTTGGTGGCATTCTTTTCGCAAGATGTAAATTATTTGAAACAAAATGATGCAAATGAACTTATTTTTCATTTTTCGTAAATAAACGATAACTTAGTCGTGTATTTGGCTATGGTATAGCTACTGGTATTGTTCGAATCTGTTTAATGTCCACTTTAACAATGAGCGATAATAAGAGATTTTTCTAGTGCCGTTTATTTACAAGAATTTTTTTCTCATACTGACTGCCTGTAGGGTAAAGGGGGGTAATTTCGGCATGGGGCTAATTTCGGCACCCCCCAGTAGTCGCGAAAATATCTTGCACTAAAATAGCTCTGTGGTGTGACGTCATACATCTCAACATTACAATCTTAGAAAAGTTTCAAGACGCTTTGTAAATCGCATTTTAAGCACTTTTGGTAAGTCATTTGAACTCATTTCTGTTTTAATGCATTTTCTTAATTGTATTTCAATTCAGAGAAAACGCTGCTGAAAATTTGTTATCGGTTGCATATGTACATGCTGTGATTTTTCTAGAAGTTTGATTATCATGGTGCAGCATGCTGAACGATAATACGATGTATAGCTATAGATTATTTATTTTACCCACTTACATAGTGATGCCTACATATGAGGCAAATTTCGGCACCCAAATCTTGTCTAATTCCGGCAGTGCCAAAATTTTCCCAAGGAGGGTGCCGAAATTACCATTCTGCCTTATTTAACTTGGCGACGGTTTGATTAGCTTGCTTAGTTCTGTTAGTATCCATTTTGCAATTAAAACACACGAGTGTTTATTCAGGAAACATGGAACAGGATCAGGGTCCTAGAACCGGACCAAGCTCGAAACGTGGACGATATTCTCTGTGGTCAAACGATGACATTAGGCTGGCAGTGAAGGCTGTGCTTGTCGACGGGCGCTCAAAAAAAGCTGTTGCGAAACAGTTTCGCATCCCGCGTCAAACTCTCCAAGGTTATGTTAAAAGAGCTATGGTGGACGGCGTTGTAATGAAATGTTGTTCTGGTCGACCAACCACCCTAACTGATGAGCAAGAGAGAGAACTGTCGGGGGTCTTGGTGTCATTGTCCAACAAACTGTTTGGCTTGTCGCCAAAAGCTGTGAGAGAACTCGTATTTAGTTATTGCGATATCAACGGTATCGAACACAGGTTTAACACTAAAGAGAAAGCTGCTGGAAAGGATCTGGCTGTGGCTTCAATGTCGTCGATTGGTGTTGACAATTCTGCCATTGCAGAATCGTCGGTTAAAAGCATTTCTCGCGATGACACCATGTCCGCAAGTCACCCCACTGACAAGACCAACTTTGGCGATATAGGCTACTTGGCATGAATCAGAATGCAAACAAGTATCCGAGATGTGGGAGACTTAAACGTAAAGTATGTCATGCAGAAATCCTGACCAGTTCACCATACAAGAGACAGCTGGAGATGGAGGATGCTGAAAAGAAGAAAATTAAACGCACGCCCAGAACACAAGTGCCGGTGAACAAAAGACAGAAGAAGAGTGATTCTGCTCCAAGTGCGAAGACGACTAGTTGTAACGTCGATACAACTCCTTGTCTCTACTGTGAAATACCGTACAACGAGTCGTCAGTTCCTTGGTGGCAGTGCTATCGATGTATGAAGTGGGCGTGCGACAGTTGTGCATGCATCGACAAGCAACAAAAAGTCTTCTACTGCGGTAGCTGCGACTAGATTCATGATAATTAAGCTACGTTGACTTAGGCCTACCAGCGATTTGTTCAGTGTACTGTTTTGGTGTAGGCGCCTATGTCTAAGTACGGATTAACTGTTTTCGTTAATGTTTTTGCTCGTTAGTAGCCTACTGTTGTCATCGTTAAATTTGGATACTTAATTCCATGAAAGAATTCTTTCGAATTGACGATAGCTTCATGAACTGGTCTGCAGAGGAGGCAACTGTTCATTTTCACTGTCATGGATGAGTTCTACATGATTTCTTTTTATTAAAAGCTATATTTAAAGGCAGTGCGTATTAAATTGTATGAGTGTAGGGCCTACAGCATAAATGACGAAATTAAAGTGAAGCTACAATTTCCAACTATCTGCTTCATTTACCTTGCTTAAACATATGGTAATCTTCTGTTTGGCTAATTTCGTCACCCGTGCCGGAATTACCCACATGCCTTGCCGAAATTACCCTCCCATATGGGTAATTTCGGCATCTGAACGCCCTCACTTATCATGTTATAACACGAATTTGCGAGAGCCGATTCACAGTTTAAAGGCGCCATTTCGTAGTTTAGGGATTTAGCAAATTATAGGAACATCAGTGGATCTTATAAACGTAATGACATCACAAATATTCAAAAAACTGCTTAAGGTGCCGAAATTACCCCACTTTACCCTACCCTAATGTGAGCACCAAATGAGTACCCCATTGTGAGCATATGGTGCTCACATTACGGCCATCAATTTTACTACACTAGAAGCACTAAAACAGTACCGCAATGTGAGCATCGTGCTCACATTAAGGACATTAATTTTTTTTACTATATTAGAAGTGACAGGAGGTTTAAACTGAGAAATTGAAGCCTACACTTAGCATATTAATTGGCCCAAATCTAGATATGTTTCATTGCTATACAGTAGTGGCCATATCATTATGGACAAGGCTCAAAAACTAGTTATTTTCACATTTTGCACTTATTTTATGCAATCAAAGGACTGAGAACATCATATGGCATGACATGGCATAGCAATAAGGCATGGCATGGCAAGGCATGACATGACATGGCATGGCAAGGTGTGGCAAGGCAAGGCGTGGCAAGGCATGGTATGGCATGGCAAGGCATGGCATGACAAGGCATGACAAGGCATGGCATGGCATGGCATGGCAAGGCAAGGTATGGCAAGGCATGGCATGGCAAGGCATGGCATGACATGCCTTGCCATGCCATGCCTTTCCAAGCCATGCCATGCCATACCATGCCATGCCTTGCCATGCCTTGCCATATGATGTTCTCAGTCTTTTGATTGCGAAATGTGAAAATAACTGTTTTTAGCCTTGTCCATAATAATATGGCCACTACAGTAATGCAAGATAGTGCAATATATGTGTGTGCTCACATTTGGTTATGGTACCCCATTCTATTTTTATTATAAAAAATAGAATGTCAATTATTTGAATTTATAGTGGTTATATGTTGTATAGACATATATTGTAGGGGAAGTAGGGGCGAGACGGACCCCGTAACGAATTTCTGGTTTTAAGACACCATAAACGTGCTTCACGGGCAAATTTTTTTGTTACTCGTAGCTTATACAGTGCCCTAGCTAAGGGCAGCACAAATTTAATTGCATCTCTTTTCGATAATAAGATTTTAAAATTTTAAAAATTTAGTAGTAATGGTCCATCTTGCCCCCACTATGGGGCAAGATGGACCAGTCTAATAAATCATGCCCCACGCATTAGGCTTTCATCATAGCATGTTCTGATCATATGTAGAATACTATTTTATGCACAAATGTGATCGTCTATAAAGTAAAACACTAAGAATAACGCAGAAGTTACATTGGAGTACATTTTTACAATTTCATATTATTTTAGCGGTCCATCTTGCCCCCATGGTGGAACAAGATAGACCACTGCAATAGTGTATTTCGCGCTAATTGTTATTATTATTGTATCCATCAATAATTGTTACAGTAATAATAACATTTGAAATCAGATGAAAAAAAATGGAATCACACGAAAAAATCACACTAACAGGGCAAGATGGATCACAAGGTCCGTCTTGCCCCGTCGGTGACTGATCCAACTCGCCCCCATGGGTAAGGTATAAACTTTTCATCAATAAAAAATTTAATCTACTGGGTATCCTGCCAATATTGGATTCGTTAATACAGCAGAAAAGGGTGTTTAACAAAATATATTTTTTATCAAAAGCCTGTCACAACGTGCAATTAAACACCTACTTAGCAAATAACTATTTCTTGAAAATAAGATCGAACAGGTCGAAAATCAAATTTTCATCATAAAACACGCAAAAATGTCGTTTCGGTCGATTACTTTGGACAAATCACCAAAGCGCCAACAGTATTACAGTAATTAAAGTTCATTCGAAAGGTGGCGATATCATAGATATCTTATATTGTCGGGATCCATCATACCCAAGGGTCCATCTCGCCCCGACTTCCCCTACCTACCTATTGCAATTATCAGAAGTCTGCTATATTCTATCAGTTTCCTACAATTTCAAAATTTCGTTAAGATGCTCACATTTGGGGTCTTTACCCTACGACCAATTGAAGATTAGGCCTAACTAATTGATTTACGACCAATAGCCTACGACTAAATGATCGCGACTAGTTGCCTGCGACGATATTGAGGGCGACCAATTGATTCGCGACCAATTAGGCTAATTAACGACTAGGCTAGGCTATATGAATGCGACGAAATGATCTGCGACGACATGGATGGTCACCCTCAACTGTGCTACGGACCCTGTTCTGTTCACACAGCTAGGCCTAGGCTAGGCCTACTAAAGAAATGTCGAGAGCTATAACGAAACTTTCGAATCGTTCAGCATAGGCTAAGTGGGACACCTACTAGACCTAAATCTGTACTCTTTAGTGTTGCTGACTTACTTATTTGCAACAAGTTTCTCTATTATGTTAATGTAGCGACTTCTTAAGTAGGCGTGCATCGACTGCACAGATTACTTATTTTAAAGGAGGAGGATGGTTGTAGAGACCCCTAGCGCCATCGACAATGAACTTAAAAGCGTTGCTTTGCTCTATTTTCTCATACGAAAATGTAAGAAGGTGTCACGACTATGAGCACTAAATGACCGTTTGAACAATTTTCAAATAATAATAGGATTGCCGACTTTAATCAGCTTGGCGAAAAATTTGGTAAAGTGATGTCACAGGTCAGTGTCGAATCTATGTGTAATTCGTCATCACTGTACTACATGTTTAGGAAAAGGAGACCGCCTAAGAGGGGCGTCGTCGTTAAAATATCAGAAAGAATCGAAACTATTGTTTCGACCGCTTTAATGAGTTTTGGCAGTTAAACCGCTGCAGGCATGTTGCTTTAATCAGTTTCTGTGCTATAATAAGTAGTTTTGAAAACTTTGGCGCTATAAAATAGTTCACCTGAAGTGGCCATTTTTTATTTTTACGTGTTGCCCCTTACACAGCCATGCAGAAGTCCATAGAAACTTTGAACTTTAATGAAAGATTAATCTATAAGTTCAATAAAGGTAATTCTTTGATTGTATAGCGCGTCACGAGGTTACAGTTGTAATTTGTGTCTATATAAGTTCACGCACTGAAAATGAGAAACCTCGTCTCAACCGACTCTCAGAGCTCCTTTCTTGAATACCGTGCATTGGTAATCCGTAAGAATGAGTGCCTGTCCATGTAAACAGTATGGCCACCCCCGACTTTTCTCAGGTAGAGCGCTGCTACCAACCAGCCACATACCATTATGCAATAAATAATTCAACATGAATTTTAAGTAATTGGGAATTTTTGTTGCAATAGACCAATGTTAGCTAGTCTCCAAAAAGGTTATAAAGGGTATTTTTCATTTTAGCATTCTGTATTATTTGTGCCCTATAAAGTCTAGCTTTAACACATGGAAATAGGACATAATCGGTACAATGGAAGTTGAATTCTTACTGAATTGGAAGTCAGATTGATGGAAATAGTTCTTGCTTAAATTGAGGTTGTATCTGTTGAAAAGTTCTTGCTTAAATGAAAGTTGAAATGATGTTTAAATGCTATGTATGTATGTATTAGACTGGTCCAAAATCATAAACTTCCTCAGAGTTGTGCTCCACAACCCTATATTTGTTCTATGTCTGCCCAGTATTACATCTACCAAATTTGAGAGCAATTGATGAATATCTAGTTGGTGCTCAAGGTCATGGCATTTTCACCATTGAATGCATGAAATCGGTAATCTGCATGGAAGAACAGAGAACAGATTTGGGGTTGAATTAAAACATAAAATTGCAGCAAAAAATAAAAAGGTTTCAAAATGTAGGATGTTGCTATGGAAACACTAGAACTCTTCTTGAACAGCACCTTCAGTGTCATTCAATCTCCTCTGTAATCTTCATCAACTTGACCTTGGAGCAGGACGAATAGGTCTTCCCGTGGCGTTTCACGAGCTGAAGAAGGAACTGCTTCTGCTCTTCATTTTTGTCAGTGCTGACTTCAATCAATCAATAAACCAATCGTAATTTATATAGTGCCCCTTCAAGGTACATGTACCTTCCCAGAGGCGCTCCAGACCGAGGTCAAGCGAAAAAGAGGTCTTCAAGAGTTTGTGAAATTGGGAACAGCTTGGGAGGTGTCGCATAGTCAAGGGAAGTTCATTCCAGGTTGTTGGACCAACCACAGAGAACTAGCGGCTCTGCATTGCTGCAGAGTGAGTGAAAGGAACCATAAAGTCACCGTGGACAGCAGAGCGCAGTGCGCGGCGGCCTATGCAATTAGAAAGAGGAGGAAAAGCTCACACAGATAAGAGGGTGCCCAGCCTGATAAACATCGCCACACTGTACTGTTACAACAAAGCAACGGCTTGCTCAGCAGAGTTGTTCGCAACTGTCATGACCGACGCTGCCATTCAGAGATCCCCATTGAAGTGATTGTCGCACCATTCCTTAGGATTCCTTACCAGGCAAGCTTGAGTCTTCCCATCTCCATTCAAGACCAGAATGTCAAAGATGACAGTAGCTCTCTATGCGAAACAGCATGCAAGTCTAAGAGATTCAAGGGACTCAGAAGGACGGTTGAGGCAGTTCACAGAATTGATGGATCGTAGAAAGGCGGAGGTTTGCTACCAACAGTGTTTTGACATCCATTCAAATTCTGTTGTCAAACAACCTCAGAGTCTTCTTTTTGATGGCATCCTTCCAGAGTCGCCTCCCAGAATGCCGGGTAGTGATTTCAAACACTTCCACGAACTAGATTTTGGAGATGGTGCAGACCCCAGTCATCCAGTGTGCTCAAACAGGTTTTGGCTTGTTCTAACCCAGTTCCACGGTCAATTTTTGGAACTCCCAGTAAGGTCTCTTCTCCGTTTCTTGTGATGAATACTGCAATTCCGTCTACTGTTCGTTTCTTGCCAGTAGAGTCAGATAACAGTTTCCCTCCCCATGCCGGTGCAGTGAGACATAGTCGATGACCTTCATGTCCATGCCTTCAGCCTCTCTGATGTGGATTTATTCGAGTAATAATAATCTGCCAAATTTCAATAACTTTGAAATGGTTAAAGCTGCAACTTCTTTGAGTGCAGACTTTCTCTGGATATTAACGAGCATTAGAAGTCGTAGAAGTCGTTCTCATTCGTTGAAAGATGACCCTGCCATGGCATGCAGTTACTCTGTGCCCTTCCCCATCAGCTAAACTTCAGAGCCGCTTCTTGTCTTTACCATTATTACAATTTCCACTGGGCAAAGATAAAATTGACTCTTTCATCAGCTGGATAAAGTTTGGCACGCCAGTATGACTTCATTTGCAATTAAATACCAAAGTCAAGTACATCCAGTAGTAGCCAATTACTTGCGAAATCAGAATGTGAACAGACACCAGATTTCTTGCAGTTGCTGTTTCTCAGGTAAATTAAAGAAAATGCAGTTTTCGAGTTATGAAAAGGCATATTTGCAGCTGTCCTGAAAAGTCTCTACTCAACAGACAGTCATTATAATAGGTCTGATGGTCACCACCAACTTGCTGCAGCAGCAGTGGAAACCTCATGCTTCTATCTGCTCCATTTCCTAAGTTATGTTACGTTGAATATGGCTTCTGAGAACATTCCGTACAATTCAATGCAAATTTTCACCTAGTTGCTCACTTTAATATGGTATATCTCAGTCAATTTTCAAAGTATCTCAATAAAATTTTGTATATGTGCTTCAAAATGCTGGGCAAATACATGGTAAATTTTCAGCAAAAAATAAAAGTGAGGGTGGGAAGGTCTGGTTGATCTGACATGGAATGACCTTATTAAGGATAGATTGGTTGACCTTGAGCACCACCTAAACATGCTCCAATCTGCTTCAAATTTGGCCCACATCTCACTTAGGCGAGGTAGAACAGATGTAGACTTGTGGAGACTAGTTCTGACAAAGATGATTTTTGACTATTGTCTCGTGGACCAGTCTAGTATGTATGTATGTATACATTTATATAGCGATTACAATAACCTCACGAAGGAGCTTAATGTAGCTCCCGGACAGTTCTAAACAAGTGCGTCTTTATTGTCTTTGAGAATGTTTCATGAGATAGATGCACAGTGCAGTATTGCGAATTGTTCATGGAAGACTGTTCTAGTATGAAGGTCCAATGCATGAAAAGGCGGGGTGGGCCCGCATCACTGTACGCTATAGCATACGACCTAGCTACTTACTTATTGAGTGCATTGCATTATGGGATATGGCTGCTCAGTAGCAGTGCTCTGTATGAGCGAAGTCTGGGGCGGCTATATTGTTTACATGGACAGGCACTCAGTCGTCAGGATTACCTGTGCAATAACAAAAATTAACCACAGGCATTATCTCCGCCAAATTTCAGATAATTGAGTTGATTGCTGTAATATCAAGATTTCTATCTTCTTAGGGTTATTTAGGAATTTGTAATTGCATTTATTTTTTTGTAAGCCAAATACTACAGGTCATGGGGTCTGAATTCAAATTCTTGAAACAAATATTGCCCAGATCCCCCAAATCGATTTTCAGGTAGCTGTGACACAGCCTATTTGTTTTTAGACATGAAGCTGTTGTTAACAGCACTAACAGGACCATGGTAGACGAGTACATCGGCACAATAGTATATTCGTTTAATAAATGATAAATGTTACAGGAAAAGGGTTCTTGAGTAACCATTATGTCCTTAGCGTTATAAATAATAATAACCATCCAGAAAAAATGTAAAAAACTTACATAGTATGTATGTATGCATGTAAGTATGCATGTATGTATATATTTATGTATGTATGTATACATGTAGGTATGTACGTATGTATATATATTTATGGATGCATGTATGTATATATGTATGTATGTATGTAGGTATATATGAATATATATACATATATGTATGTGTATTTATGCATGTATGTAGATATGCATGCATGTCTATACGAATATATATGTATTTATGCATGTATGACATTGTATGTATATATTTATGTATGCATGTATGTATGTATGTATGCATATATATATATGTATGCATGTATGTATATATATGTATGTATGTATGCATACATGTATACATACATGTATGTGTGTTTGTATGCATGTATGTATGTATGTTTGTATGTATGTGTATGTATGTTTGCATGTATGTATATATTTATTATGCATGTATGTATACATGTATGTACTATGTATGTATGTAGCCCGAGTGTGTCTCAGGATTAACCATTTTTACATCTTATTCCCGACCCGAGTTGTACTCGAGATTAACGCTAAGGAGGTTAAAGATATACTTGGAAGGATCAATGCCAATGTTATAATCCTGATGAATGTTGTAACCTGCATATGTGTCCCGCTATATGAAAAGGTACCATAAGTCGGCGTACAGTTTCGCGAGAAATCGCGCATAAAGACGTGGGGGAAATTTTTTTTATTATATTATCAAATTTGAAATCTTGGTATTTTTCGCAGCAGGTGAAAAGGACGTTTTAACTTAATAACACTGATAATAATAATAGACAACACTGAGAATTTGTTATGAACCTCTTGTAGGATAAATCGCTCAGAAGCGCTCCCAGTGTGCAAGACCCCACGATACTCATCGATGGAAATAAGTGGCAACTTTTTCATGAACATCATTATAAGTCGGTCATTTATCATCCAATTTTGATCTGGTTTTCAGCAAAATGTTCAGCTCACTTAGCTGGTTTGTGAAGGCATAATAACTCCAAACCCGACTTATGGTACCTTTTCATATAGCGGGTCACATATAGACTTTTCCAATGCTCCGGCCCTACAGAGAAGCTCATTGAATATGTGGCTGTTCGTTGTTACACACAAGTGACAACCATGTGGTGATGATTGTAGGTGTTGAAATCGTCCAAACACGCAAAATTACTCTGTTTCCTTGAGAGACATCACAGAAGTGGACCACGTGGCAGGATTTAAAATCCACGTGGTGTAGTCTTGTAGTGTTATTGTGTGAGTTGATGTCTGTAAACTTAGCTCGTTCAAATACAGGCACTGAAAGATAGTAAGTTCACTGGAGTCATAATTGTCAGTTATGTTCAGGTTACACGTCTTGAATTTGCTTAGGGTCAAGGCTATGCATCATAACTGTAAGTTTGGGGGTTAGGTCATGCGTTGTGAGGGTCGTTTAGGGTCAAGCATTGTGAGGGTTGTTTAGGGTTAGAGTCACTGAGTCAGGTTTAGTGTTGTTTATAGAAACAGTTCGCGCAGCATACTCAGAAACTATAGCCTTACATTTCACTTTGTTGTTTCTGTTAAAAAGTAATATTTTAAAGCGCTGTATTCTAGCCCAGGGGTTCTCAAACTTTATTTTTATTGTACCCCCGAGTAGAAAAATCTAATGGTGGCGTAACCCCAGCAGTCAGATCAGAAACAAAATACCATTGCATAGTCCCCATTGCAGTGACAACTAAAAAGTCCTTTTAATCATTCTATGGTGTGGCCTATTAGAGTTGTATAGCCTACATACAGGGAGCAAAATTGAAAATATGCAAATTTTTAATCATGCAATCATATCAACCACAAGGGGAAATTGGTCTATAGGGCCTAATCCCTGTAAGAAAGAGCCAACCTATAGCATTATATTGCTGTGTGCTTGTTTTGACTAGCACAATTTAAAATAAAAAAATTACATGGTTTAATATTAATTTTGTCAACTTAAAATTCAAATTTATCCCATATTTATTTTTGGTAGCAAGAATATACAGTTTAAAACCTAGTTTCAAAAAGATATATAATTATATGACGTGTTGAAAAGAATCACACATTTTAAAGCTCGACCAAAAATTAATCCTTAGAACAGCTATACTTTTTTGAGCTCTATAAATATAGCCTACGCTGAGAATTTCTGGCTTTGATTCTTTCAACCATTTGTAGCCTACATTATTTCGTTTCAAATTTATAGCGACATAAACATTTTGTATACACTATATAATAGTGTTTATAAGCTTAGTATGTGAGTCAAATCATTTATTGTGAAAGAAAGAAATGACGATGCTGTTACATGAAGCAACGTTATAAATCATTGCTAATCATGGAAAAATGGGCACAAAGTCCATAAACTCAAAGAAAAAGTTAGATTTCTGGAAATTTTCGCGTACCCCTTATCCGCGCCTGGCGTACCCCTAGGGGTACGCGTACCACAGTTTGAGAACCCCTGTTCTAGCCCAATCTGCGGCGGCCTTATTTGTTTACTCAGGTGTAATTGTCTACCCAGGACCATTATGTGGCAGACACATACATCGCCTCAGTCACCGATATGAGTGAGTAAACAAATATGGTACAGCAGATTGAGTCAGAATGGAGCTCTGACCTCTAATATTTTTGCAAAAGTAAGTAATTGTGTATGGTCCAGGAAATAATCTTTCGACTAAAAAATATTGCTTTTTAATAGAAGAAACAAAGTAAAAATGCAGTAAAAATGTAATGATGTAGTTTCGGAGTATGCTGCACAGACAGTTTCTAATAATGACACTAACTCTGACTGACTATCATGATGCTTAACCCTGACCCTAAATGACCCTCGCGACGCCTGACCTGACCCTATTTGACACTCGTGGCACCAGTATACTCGCACACTATATCCCTCAGTACCCGTGTTCGAAGAAGCTATGTTTACGAGCACTAACTCAGGGGCGGGGTGGTGACATCAGTACTCTGGAGTCGGAGGGTTCCAGGTCGAATTCACCATGTAGGGACTTGAGCAAGCTCATCACTGGCAATTGCTCGGGCGCTTCAGTGTACAACTCCGATGTAGTATTCACACTGTAGTCGGGAGTGTATCTGAGCATAGAGCTTGAGAAGGCGCTATAGAAATGGAGAAATAAATAAGAAATAAAGAAAGAAATATTATTGGCGACTGAGCCGATGTACTCGTCTACCCATCATGTCATGTATTCTGCTTGACTCTATAGTTTTCGGGAGTTCGGGTGCTTTCAATAAAACTGTTTTTGGGAAATTGGGCTTCAGTGTATTTTCAGTGTTTTTGGTGATACTTGTTTCGGGGAGGCCCCGGTTGTGGATATTCACGCTAGGGGCCATTTTTCAACAGGGTACTGGGTCCGGATAGTTTGAATAAGATCTGACGGGTCCAGTTACCGGGTATTAAAGTAATTACATAGTCCTACACACACACAAAAAAAATATGTATATCTACATTACACACATATTATATATATATAATTTTTCTTGGGAATTTTTTACTTGGGTGACCCTTCCCAGCAGGATGTCCATCCCTTTTGGGCCCCCCTTTGTAGCCAATGCATGCATGTTTTGTACTTTTATTGTTTTCTTGTTTTCTGGTTGCAATAAAGTGAATTGTATTGTATTGTATAGGCATATATAAATATGCACATTATATACAAATATACATATGCTGTCTGTTAGTGGCCCTCCTGAACTTGGCTTGTTCCATTAGTCATGGACCAGATAACCAGATGACCGCTCAGCTAAATTAAGTGGTGCCTGTGATGTTTGTTCATGAACTCTGACCCTGAGACTCCATGATAAACAGTTCCTTGTGTGTGTATATATATATATATATATACACCGTGGTTCAAAAAAAACTAAGCCAAATTGTTTTCCCGATATCTCTGCTGCCTGATAACATATCACGCTAAAATTTTCCAAATATTTATAGAAGTGGACCTAGAATATGATTCCAAAATTTCAAGAGATAAAATTTAACGGAAAAAAATATATGAATCTTTCAACTTCATATGCCAAAATTGCAGTTTACAAGCAATTTTCTGCCAGATTCAGTAAAAAGTAAGCTAAACTGTTTTTCTTATATCTCCAATGCCTGATAAATAATCATACCAACATTTTCCAGATATTTAGAGGATTGAACCAAGAATATGATTCCAAAATATCATGTCATAAATTTGAACGGATAGAAAGATATGAATATTTAACCATCATCCCCAGAAATGTCTGTTTTCAGCAAGTCTGTTATGGTGTTCGTTGCGGTTTCGATGCTTGATAGTTTCCAATTTTGGTCTTCAGGGATTCTGGAGTAAAATTAACGGAGTATATTGTCGCAATACTCTGCTGTCACATCTTCCACCTGTTATCAGAAATCTATAGCCCCAGAAGGCTGTTTTCTTTTTCAACAGAACAGATTCAAGGAAACCGTCGAAATGCAGACAAGAGAGACGCCAGACTTCATTTCTCCCACATTATGGCCTCTGAACAGTCCAGATTTGAATCCTGTCGACTATAAAGTGTGGAGCGTGATGGAAGACCGAGCCTACCAGACAACTATCCATGATATAAACGATCTGGAACAACCAACGCTTCTTGGAAGTGTGGGAAGGCCTGGATAAATGACGATGCTGTTGCGTAATGCATGGCGACGCGCTTCCAGGCTTGCGTGCAAGCAGGAGGACATTTTGAGCATCTTAATTAATTAAATAATAAAACCATACTGTTGGAATCATATTGTTAGTTTAATTCTCTACATATCTGGAAAATTTTAGAATGATTAATCATCAGGCTTTAGAGATATAAGAAAACATTTTATTGAATCCAGCAGAATATTGCTTGTAAACTGAAATTTCGGCATATTAAGTTTAAATATTCATATCTTTTTATCCGTTCGACTTTGTCTCATGAAATTTTGGGATCATATTCTTGGTCCACTTCTCTAAATATTTGAAAAATATTAGCTTGATATGTCATCAGGTATTAGAGATATATGCAAAACAATTTGGCTTAGTTTTTTTTGAACCACGGTGTATAATAATAATGACGATTTCTATGGCGCCACGCACAGCCATGCCCCGGGCGCCTCACATACTAGACTAAACTGCAGGATAGGCCTTGAGGAATAAACCAGTCTTGAGTCCAGATTTTATATATTATATATAATTATTTAATATATAATTACTGGTATGCTCTTCCCCTTCTTCTTCCCCTCATTCCTTCCTTTCCCCTTTCTCTTGGTCTTGCTGTGCCGTTTGAAATATGATAGGCTAATGTAATATACCGGTAACCATCCCATCTGTTCATTGTACCTGGATACAATTGAGATTTAGCAAGTTTGCCTGAAGCCTTTTGATGTGTGATATGCTATTCATAATTACCCACCTGGCCAGGATGACCTTTCATCTCGGTCCGGTTATCTGCTATTCGGGTCAGCACCCAGCTATGCCCTAATTCACGCCCAGCATCAGGAGGGAAAACTTAGAATGGGACTTGGGAGTGATGCCCGCTATGCAATTTGGTTAAAACCTACTGAATGCAGTAGTGTCCTGTTCCGGACACTAGTATGAAGCATGATCTATATTTGTATTAATGTAACAGTTTTTCATAATTGATTAAATTCCTGATTAAGTCCTAATTAAATGTGAATGTATTTGTCGTAGAAATGAGCAAAACGGCAACTGTTAACGAGATGTTCATATTGCCAAGGGGCCAGGTGTCGTCTTCTGTCGGTCATCAAATCATGGCTCTTCATCAGGACAGGCCAGATGCAACAAATGTCCTGAATCTTGTCAGCCCCAAAATTGAAGTGGATGTTGATAGCATAGAGATGGATATAATAAGGAAATCATCAGGAAACCAGCTGGGCATTGGAAAGAATGGCAGGCTGCTAACAGATATCTTGCCAAGTTGTATCCACTGTGGAATGGTGTTTCCAGACAAAGATGAGCTCAAGCAACATATGAAAAGCCACATGGAGAAGAAAATGCATCCATGCCATGAGTGCTCGAAGCAGTTTGCCCAAGCTTGCAACCTTAAGACGCATATGCGCACGCACACTGGTGAGAAGCCCTATGTCTGTACACACTGCGATCGCCAGTTCACAAACAAAGTCAACATGCTCACACACGTACGCACTCACACTGGCGAGCGGCCTTTCATATGCATCGTTTGCTCGAAGATGTTCACGCAGGTTAGCACGCTGCGGGTTCACATGCGGAGTCACACTGGTGAACGGCCATACCAGTGTAACCAATGTGAACGTACTTTTGCCAAGTCATCCGACTTGAACCGTCACATGAAGATGCATTCATCAGAGAGGCCTCACCAGTGCACAGAGTGTGATAAACAGTTCACACGCGTCTACAGTCTCAACATTCACATGCGGTCCCACACTGGTGACAAACCATATACATGCTTTGTGTGTGATAAGAAATTTACCCAGGTGAGCTGCTTAAAGTCGCACATGAAGGCACACATGGGTTCAGATGAAGCTATATAGATGCTTGACATATAACCAATATGGTAAAGACAGTAATAATTAATATAAAATGATTTAATTTTCGTAATAAATGACATTATTTGCAAGGTTTCTACTTTCAATCGATCATAAAAGTATTGAATAATTGGATGCATTTGCAAAATATACTAATTATGATTGTATAATTATGAATGTATGTATAATGTTGTACATGGTTCTAAGTTACTGCCTTCACTGCAGAACAAATTTGTGATTGTAGCTTGATTTGTATGCATGTTTGATATGCATTTCTTGTAATGCTTGAAATTGATGCTTTCATTTATAAGATGACCATTTCACTCTTAATGCCATTTATGGCTTAAGATTTTGTAGAAAGTTAGTGAGCAATTCTGTTTTTGGTTTGGTGTCTCTCTTATGATAATGGTAGTTTTAGGAAATCTGGCAAGAGGTGCATGAAAACAGGCTTAAATTAACGAATTCGTTATTTGTTTAAAAGTTCGTTTGGAAACTGGATATATATGTTTGTTTTGCATAAAATGTCATTCACTCATTAGGCCAATCGGGTATGGCTTTGTTGACATTGGTGGGCAGTAATGCTACCAACAAATTGAATTACATGCACAGTGCCACTTGTCTGAACAGCAGCTGAATGCATTTCAAATTTGAAATTTGCTATACTTGCTTAATTTAGTATTAATATTCGAAGTTTTTATCTGATGTAGTTTGGCCAGAACAACACTATGAAATCCAGTACACCAAAAACATGCTCATTTAGTGTACCACATCGAGTTTGGTAACCTGTAAATAGCAGGCAATGGCTTATTCAGTTTATGTAAATATGATTTCTTACATTCTTCTATTGCAGATGACTTGTTTTTCACAACAACAATGTGGCATTCGTGTATAGATGCGATAGGAGCTGCTTTTGTACTTTGCATACTATATTTGGTGACTTGATTAGGTCTTCCAGTCAGTTTTATTTTAATTTTTTTATCTTGGTGATTCTGTTTGTTACTACATGGGATGCTAAGAAGTAAATGCAATAAATGAAATAAAGCAGTTTTGGTTATTTTTAACAATGTTTTGATTCATTAGCATAGGCGCTGGTGTCTTAGCTATCATAAGCGGATCCTCTTCCTCAGCACATTTTAGGACGACGAGTCCTATAGGTTGCAGTTCCCTGAACTCTCTTCCCTCGAAGGTTGACCGCATACTGGAGCAATGGTGGCATTCTCAGACTACAGCCCTTTCCATCTGGGGTGAATGCTTTCAGCATCACCGATCTTCCTTGACCAATTGTGACAGATACCCATCCTACAACAATCAGAGTTAGAATTAACATCACAGAAACTACCTGCCAACTCATCTGATTAGGCCTATATGTTAATTAACAGTATTAATTCAGTCAAATACAAACAACATACCGTACAGAATGAAATTGCTCAATTAAAACGCCTCGTCATCTAAATGAAAATATGTTCATGTTTGTGTGAATGTGTGTGCACTTTTATTCATGTCCAAAAGCTCATGAGAAGATAAAACTGGTTAAAGTCATACATAAATGACTTGAACCTCTCCCTCTAATTGTCTGTATTTGTCCGATTTTGGCATCCTTTCTCATCTCCCATTAGGGATGTCTACTCTCCAATTGGGTTTCTTGAGTATAGCCTTGCTAATGTCATGGTGTAAGAAGGGATGGTGTGCGCACTTCCTATACTGGCCATACAACGTTTTTGGCTCCACTTATTTTAGTTCAGCAGGTGGCGCTGCTGTCGCAGGTTGCGCGACTGCAGCACAGGGAATATAGAGCAAGAAGTAAGGATCATTCGAAACATGGAACAAGGAGAGTGCAGGAACATAGCAGGGAACATCACTTGGAACATACTAGTGGCGATGAGGATCAGGTAGCATTGCAGGGAACATGGAACATCACACGGAACACCTAGGAACATAGGCCTAATATACAACAAAGAACGTGGAACGTAAAGAACATGAAGCATCACAGATAACAATGCTCAGAGAATATGGGAATATAGGACGAGGAACACGGAACATGCATGCATTCCGGAACACGCTGCAAGGACTGTAGAACGTAAGGAACATGGAACATCAGAGGAAACATCAAAAACATTCAGGAACGTGGAACATAAGAGGAAACATCAAAAACATTAAGGAACATGGAACACGGAAAGTGCAACCGGAATTGGATCACAAGGAACATGGACCATCAGGTGAAATACGGAACATGGAACATCAGGGGAAATTAGAATCAGTGAAGAACAAGGAATGGAGGACGCAAAGAACAGGGAGCATCAGAGAGCATAAGGAACATGAAACATCACATGGGCCACCAGAGACATCAGAGAAAAAGACGTGGAACAAGCAACAAGGACCGTGGAACATAAGCAACATACAACAAGGACCATGGAACATAAACAACCTGGAACATCACGGGAAAATGAGAAACATTAGAGAACACGGAATGTGGAACACGCAACATGGTACGTGGAACGTAATGAACATGGAACATAAAAGGGAAGATCAGAACCATTAAGAAACATGTAACACGGAATGTGGAACAAGGAATGTGGAACACAAGGAACAGGTGAACATCATGGAACGTTCGCTGGAAAACAGAACACGGAATGTGGAACACGCAACAAGGTCCGTGGAACGCAAGGAACATAAGAGGGAACACAAGAAACATTAAGGAACATGGAACCAGGAATATGCAACAAGGAATATAAGGAACACAAGAAACACAAGGTAACATAAGAAACAAGGAACATCGTAGGAACTTCAGAGGCAATAAAAAATACGGAACGCGGAACACGCAACAAAAACTGTGGAGCTTAATGAACATGGAACACCAGAGGGAACATCAGAAACATTAAGAAACAAGGAACGCAAAACACGCAACAAGGGCCGTGGAACAAAAGGAACATGAATCATCAGGATAAACATAAGAAATATTACCGGTAAGCAACATGGAACGCGGAATATGTAACAACGACTGTGGAACATAAGAAACAGGGAACACCAAGGAACACCAGGAACATGGAACATCACATTCAACACCAGCGACATAAGAAAACAAAGGACGCGAAACAAACAACAAGGACCGTGGAACATAAGGAATATAAACAATTAAGGAGCATGGAACATAAGGAACCTGAAATTTCACAGGGAACAAGGAACACGGAACATCAATTAACATGGAACAGAGGGCACATCACAGAGAACAAGGGAACAGGGAACATCGATATGAACATCAGGGTCAGAGGACATAGAAAACACTGGAACACAGGGAACACAATAACGTCACATGGAACAGAGAACACGGAACACAAGAGAAAAGGAACCAAAAAGCAGATGGAACAGAACATAGCAAAGATAATTTGTGTCGCCCTCCTCCTTCGTCCAGACATGAGACTGGCACTAAGGAACGGACATGCAGTGAAGGAGTATAAGTATATATGCCATACAATATCATGAAATTCCATTAGGCTTATAGGCGAAGTTCGTCAAATAGCGACGCCAGCGCCCTCTAGCGACCTGAGCCACAAATTTTAGCCAAGTGCGCACACCATCCCTTCTTACACCATGCTAATGTCAAACTTTTCCAGATGAAGTTATACGTGGCAAATTGTTGAATCTGAAGTTTGTTTGTTTGTTTGTTTATATGTGCACTTGTTATAGCACCCCTTCAACCTCTCTCTACTCAGAGGCACTCTCGAATGCAGAGCGTACACTGCATCAGAGTTTCACGCCGAAGCGCTGAGCAATTGTGAGTGAAGGACTTGCCCAAGGTCCTTACGCGGCACGGTGGATTGAACCTTCAGGCTTCAAGGCAACGATGCCACCACTACATTACCGCGCCCCACAAGTAATCCAAGAGGAATCCTCATCAGTTAGAGACACCAACAATTTCGGCAGAATTGGCTTTTAAAAAGCAGACCAAACATCTAGAACCAGAAATTGGCAAAACAGGCCAAGTTCATCCCTACTTAGTTCGCTTATCCTCCCTTCAGTCAGTTATGAACTCAGCAGCCAGACTCATTGCTTGTTTACCTCCCTACTCCCACATTTCTACCTACATGACTGATGTTCTTCACTGGCTTCCCGTTGCCTCTCGTATCCAATTCAAGGTACTGCTCTTAGTGTTGAAAGCTCAAACTGGACAAGCTCCCAAATACCTTTGTGACTTGATGCATAAACCCCTCTCTGCAGTCTCTTTGCGGCCTCTCCGGTCTGCTGATCGACTTGATCTATTGGTTCCAAGGACAAGGACTGCCATGACCCAACACCGTGCCTTTGCCGTTGTAGGCCCTTCTTTGTGGAATGACCTCCCTCCCACTATCCATAGTAAGATCTTATTAGGGGTGTCATCTTCAGCCCTTCGCTGCTTGAAGTCTTTTTTATTTCCTTGGAGCTGTCACGCTGAGAGCGCCTCTGAATAGCTAGTCTGTAAGAGGTGTTTTATAAATGCTCATATACCATACTTAGAAAGTTTTTTAATGGAGAAGCATCTTTATAGATCTTCCATTTCAAGTGTGAATAGCTAGTCAATATGGCCTCTTCCTGATCTGATCCCAGCTATGCTGTATCTTTTAAGATTAAATGTAGAAGACCTTGCCATGAATGTAACATGATGTCTTGCTGCTGTTGTGACTGCCTTGATATTTTTGCTGTAAGACAGTAATGCATCATCCTGCAGAAAATATTTAAATGCTACTTTTAAGCAAATAAGCTGTCTGGCCGTAGAACATGTAAAAATTGTACATGAACTGTGATAACCTCCTTGTGATCACCTCCTCCTATCAGTCTCTTCGGAAGCTTCTTCGTATAAGTTCGTGGTAGCATAGGCCTATCCCTAGATAACTGTTTCATTAGCTAAATGGCTAGGTAAAGAATCTACAGACTTTCACTGTTTTGTAACCAACAACGACGACGTGTTTAAGTCTTCTTATTATACTCCAAAATCCGATGTAAAGTAAAACGATCAGCAACAACACAACAATGACTACACTTGCGTTATCATAACAACTACACGACTACTACCTTCATCAGTCTACTCTATCGCAACTCAACAACAACTATTACAGCCTATCTCAACGGCTCTCAACACACAACACTCCTTCTTCACTTCCACTCCCTCCTTGTACACTCAACGTACGCTCGTCTAGACATCACGCGCTGTCCAGACAATCACCTGTCCAGACGCCGCGCGCCAATTTGCAGTTGGCCTACCTGCGTCGCTGTACGACAATCGTCGTGCACTGATTAAATTAGCTTACATTACCTCCTTCCTTTCTTTTGAAGAGAGCTAATTAATCTTAAAAATTAGCGAACGTATAATGCTTAAACTAAATACAAACAATTCCTATACTAAATGCAATCACAAAATATCTTATACTCAGTGTTGTGCGTTACTCGTTACTAGTAACGCGTTACTAGTAACTAGTTACTTTTTTGAGGTAACTATTGCAGTAACTAGTTACTTTTCGGGAAAAGTAATTAGTTACAGTAACTGATTACTTTTACCAGGTAACGGTAACTAAAACAACAATAGTTACTTTTCGTTACTTTAAAATTAAGTAACTCTCGCCAGCTGCAATTAGCTATGCAATATTGGGTGCTCATGCACTAGGCTGCTTCATTGCTCAAACAAAGGAATCCTTGTACAGAAGGCTTAAGTCAAACAATACAGTTAAACAGGCTGACATTGAATAGTTATTGTTACGGATGGCTGGGCACCGCTGACCATAGGTTGAGGAATGTTAATTAGGTCCACAGGTGTATTTTATGTATGGTCTAGGGGAAGATTATGCCAATCACATGTACAATTGTACATGTCTATATATACATAGGCCTATATACCTATATGAGGCATCGAATCCATCAATGACACGCATATAATTATATTTGAAATCAGTTTGATGTTTGACACCACAATGGACTTGTCTATGCTGACAGAATAGGACATTAAGCTAGATGTTGACTATCTAGGGATGTTGATGAATAGGACAAATGAGGATGGCATTTATTTAGACCTGTCTATTGGCTGGTGGCAATTGGAACTTCTGTGACCTTGGAAGGGGGCGCTGAGTTTCATTACATTGATCTCCATTAATGGATCACAGACTACATAAACTACATACTGTAGTGCCGGTATACAGTCTTGACGAATTACAGCATACAGGAAGACACCTATAACACTTAATTGTATTGCATTATTATCACAAACCACAAATTTCGAAAGCTTACTTAAAAAGAAGCCTATATGGTTTTGCTGATGAGCAGAATTGTGACTGCAGGACGTCTCAACATAACAGATTTTATAAGGTATGTACGTTGAACCTGTGTTCAGTAGTGCAAGAACTTTTATAAGGTTCAACTTTTAGTCAAATAAAAAAATTGAAATAGTTGTTTAGTTATTAGCTAAGTGACATTATCAAAATATGCAACCATGCAGCTGAACCATCTTCCGCAATGGCAGTGAACACTGTCAGCATGCAGCTCAGTCAACACTGTCAGCACGCAGCTCAACGTGATGTGTAGTTTCTTATTTCTGCGGTACAGACTATTACTCTGGTGATTACATGCTGAAAGACTCGATCTATTAAATTGGACCTGTGGTAACTAAAAGTAACTATAGTTACTTTGAAAAGTAACTGTAATCAGTAACTAGTTACTTTTTTGGAAAAGTAATCAGTTACAGTAACTAGTTACTTTTTGCAGTCCAGTAACTAGTTACTGTAACTGATTACTTTTAAAAAGTAACTAGCCAACACTGCTTATACTACAATCTCGATAAGCAGTCCGCTACTACATTCAGCTTTCCCTTCTTATAGTTCAACAGAATGTCAAAATTTTGCAATGATAAAGACCATCGGACTAACTTAGCAGACTTCGACATTGACTCAGTCAAATAAACTAAAGGATTATGGTCAGTGAACACATTAATCTTGGAACCAATAATAATTTCTTTCAATTTGTTTAAAGCCCATATGATTGCATAGGCTTCCTTCTCAATCGTCGCCCATCTCCTCTGGGTATCTGTCAGCTTCTGACTGATAAATGAAACGGGACGTTCTATCCCCTCATCGTCCACTTGTGACAGCACAGCCCCCACAGCAAAATCACTGCTATCACAGTACAAATTAAATGGTTTGCCAACCTCGAACATGTATAAAATCACATTTGATAAAACAATTTCTTTAAGAGAATCAAAAGACTTCTGGTGGTCCTCAGTCCAAACAATGTTCTCAGGTGTCTGCTTGCTAGTTAAATCTGTTAATGGTTTAGCAATTTCAGCAAAATTACAAATAAATTGTCTGTAGAAACCAAAAAATCCTAACACTTGCTTCCCTTGCTTCTTCGTTTCAGGGTTTTTTAAATTAATCAAACTGTCAATCCTATCTGGATTCATCATCTTCTTCCCTGATCCTATGAGGTGACCGATAAATTTCACCTCACTCTTACCAAACACACATTTCTTCAAGTTCAAGGTTACATTATGCAGTCTTATTTGTTTCAAAAACAATTCTAAATGTTTCAAATGAATGTTCCAATCATCAGAATGTACTGCAATGTCATCAACATAGGGTTCAGTAAATGCATTAATCGGTTGCAAAATCATGTTTATTGCTTTTACAAAAGTCCGTCCAGAGTTAATCATGCCAAAAGGGACACGTGTAAATTCCTACAGTCCATTATGGGTAACGAATGCGGTTTTCCATTGGTCGGATTTCTTCACAGGACAAGTCCAGTAAGCACTGCGACAGTCCAAGACGGAAATAAACTTGGATTTCCCGACTTTGCTCAGCACATCGTTGACGATCGGCATGGGATATCGACAATTTTCAGTATATGAATTCACGTACCTGTAGTCGCACGCGAGTCTCAAGGATCCGTCCTTCTTCTTGACGATGACCAGCGGACTTGCCATTCCGCTCGACGACGGTTGAATGATGTTTGCTTTCAGCATCTCTTGTATTTGTTTGTCCACTTCTGTGCGGTATATCAGCGGTATTCGATAAGCCATGAACTCCTTCTCTCGGAAGTCCGGTCTCAGCACCACTTCGTGTTCTACCAATGTACATAATCCAGGTTTGTCCGAAAATCTGTCTGCATAACAGTTCAGTACATCCAGTAGCTGTTTCTGTTGCTCGCTCGAAAGATGTCCGATCTGTTCATAGTCCAATTGCAGCGATTTCTGTGTCGTCTCTGCATGGTCTTCTTTCAATGGTAGCTCTACCACTGATCCGAATTCGTCGTCCTCTTCCACGATGAGACCACACGATAATGTTCTTGCGATGAACTTCCTCATTTTGTTGGCATGGACGATTCGTCGGCCGTTTTCATTCATGTCCACCAGATACGAATACTTGGATCTTCTTTGTAGCACTGTACATAGACCATGCCATCGTGAGATCAATTTATTGGTTGACGTTGGATACAGGACGATGACGTTTTCTCCTGGTTCGAATTCTTATCAGCAAATATCAAAGCTTTCTCCATGTCTGCTCTTAAGTTCTTCAGGTACTTTGCTGGTTGTACTCCAATGTTTGGCGGTAGATTTATTTCTTTGGTCCAGCTTTCCTTTAAGATAGTTAATGGTCCTCTTGGCATTTTTCCATACACCAGCAGATATGGTGCCACTCCTGTCGTTGCGTTAGGAACTTCTCTCAATGCCCATACGGTAAACGGAATGATTTTATGCCACTGTCTTGGATTTTCCACAATGACATGATGTACCATCTTCTTGAACGTCTGGTTCCATCTCTCGACTAATCCGGCTGCCTCTGGATGCCCCGGTGAATCGAATCGTGGACAGCATCCCATCAATTTCAAAAATTCTCTTGTAAGACTGGCTGTAAAATTCGTGCCTCTGTCGCTGGTGATCACAGACGGCACCCCCACGTCAATGAATAGCTTCATCAAAGCTTCGCACACAGCCTTAGCAGTCAATGACTTCAGCAAAAAGATTGTCGGCCATCTTGTACATGAATCCACTATGCACAAGCAATACTTATGCCCTGCTGCTGACTTCGGTTCTATTGGGCCTACCACGTCCATAGTCATCCGTCGGAATGGAACATCTTCCCTTGGAATTGGTGTAATCGGCACTCGATCCATCACCAAACTTCGTGCCTTCAGCTGACACTTCTCACAGGACTTACAAAATTTCACCACGTCTCGACGCATCTTTGGCCAGACAAAGGACAACTTGATTCTCTCTCGTGTCTTCTCTTCTCCTAAGTGTCCGCCAAATACTGACTCGTGAGCTAATTCCATTACTTGAATTCTTCTCTCTTTCGGTAACACCAACTGGTACACTAGCTGATCCAGCATTTGATGTTTCTTATACATCAATCCATTCACCACGCTAAACTCTGATCCTTTGTCTTCAGCGATCCTCCACCACGATTTCAGTGACTCGTCATTTCTCTGCTGCTCCTCGAATTTCTTCGCATCTTCCAGCTGTCTTTCATCGTTCGAATTCTCTGTGAACAAGTCCCTCATACTTGTCTCCAGTTCAGCGTCGCTTTCGGAATCTTCACTATCATTTCGTTCACATGCAGCCATCTCTTCTTCAGTTTCATTGTTCTCCGATGTTGTTCTTTCGTCATCTTGAATGCTGAGTTCATCTTCGCTGTCCATGTCATCTTCTTGCGAACTTTCGTTTATCGTTTCATCTTCTCCGCTTTCGACTTCTGCTCTCCGACTTTGTGCTCTTGTAGTCACATTCGCTTGTAGTTCCCCTTGCAATACACTCACTGGTGGAATCTCTTTCAATTCTGCAATTATCTCCGGATGTAGCAAGAACTTTTCTCTGTTTTCTTTGCACAGATCCGCTGGAATGCTGGCACACACTAAAGTTAAATATGGCGCGATATTTATTGTCCTGTCCTCTGTAGCTGCTCCTTCGTTACGACCGCTCATCCGCACTTCGATTTTCACCAACTTAGCTGGAATCGGCTCTCCAGCTACACATTGCAAATGAACTCTGCCGATTTCTTCTACTGTCGTTCCTTTCAGTAGTTCCTCGTTGATTACTGGTATCTCGGTCCCCGAGTCAATCAACGCCTCGACTTGCACAGGCTGCCCATCAGTCCCCCGTATCTCCACATTTACATGCTGCAACGATATCTTCTTTATGCGTTGACACTCCTCTTTACTTTTTGTTTCTCGACAAATTTCTGCAATGGAAGTAGTCTTTATCGCTTCTTTCTGTATGGTGAACTGCGGCGTACACTTCATTACCGACTTCACTTCTGTTTCACGATCGTCCGATTCTTCAAACTGGTCTGGTGCATTCATCACTTGTATCTGGTTTACTCGAAGATTTTCTGCACTTCTGCTAAAGTTCTTCCTCAGATTTGCCGCTCCTGGTGCTTGGCAATGTTTTATTAGGTGTTTGTCAGAATGACAGTTGTGGCAACGTTTCTTTATAAAACTTCTTTGCTCATTGTTCTCCCACTTGTTGTACGGCGTGTATGATGCATTACTTTCTGTTGGGCGTCCCAGCGGCGGAGTTCGATTGTAGGCTTGTCTGTCCCACGTTGACTCTTTCTTATCTTGCCAATACTGCTTTCCAGAATAATTATCTTTCTTTGCATCATTACTCTTGGCTTGGCTTCCGGTGTCCTTGCTATCCTTGTTCCACTTGAATGGCTTTGAGCTATTTCCCCATGCTTCAAATTTCGGTTTGTCTTGGAACATCACACCAATCCGATTGTTTACATGTATGTCTGCGAGGTCTGCAACATTACTAGCTTCCAAGCATTCTGTGCCCTCTTTTGCTAAGACAAACTGTAGTGGACCTGGTGGTAAACATTCTTTCAGCTTATCCGCCACTAACAAATCAAACAGCTTTTCGTAGTCTTTGTCCACTCGTCTACTCCGGACATAATAATTCAACAGGTTCTTCAGCCTAGCCGTGAACATCGTATACGTTTCTTCGGCTGTCTTCTTGGCATCTGCAAACCTTGACCTGTACTCACGAGCTGTTAACTTGAATTCCTTCAACAAATGCTCTTTCACTGCATCGTATTTATCTAAATTCTCAAATGACAATCGATTCAATACCGTTCGCGCTCTCGGGGTCATCAATGGCAACAACAATTTCACCCAGTACTGCTTTTCCACAGCGAAGCTATTGAATGCATTTTCAACTGTTTCAAAATATAATGGCACTTCCATCATATCATACGGCATCTTCGGTAACACATGTTTCATTGCATCACCTATCTTCTTAATCTTTGACACCATTGTCTCACTTTCTCTAAGCCTATTTTGTTCTGATTCCTCACGGATTCTTCTATCGTCTTCGTCTTTCTTCCTCAGTCTATTTTGATCTTCTATCCTACGCAGTTCTTCTTGTTCAATCTTCTGCTGCAACAGTTCTAACTGCTTTC